>OZ010791.1:182103236-182703236 GCA_963932465.1 Maratus speciosus | reverse complement strand
CTTTTTTTTTTTCGCTTGGCTTTTTTTTACTTTTGAAAAGTTGTTTTTTAGTAGATATCAGTTCTTTTTCTAAAACAAATGATATATAATTGAAATAATTCTACTAGCTCAAATTAAATTTAGTCCTTGTATAGCCTTTATAAGCAGGGAGCAAACACAATATTATACATTTTGTTTACCTAGCATTCATTTTTTATAGTGACTAATAATTTAAAAGTAAGGAAAGTCAATTTCTCCTTTCAAAGTATCAGTCTTTCTCAATTTATATCTCCTTAAAATTTTCTACGAAAGATGAAAATTTAGTAAAAAACAGAGTCGAAATAAAATATATATTTACAGTTAGTCTGTCAGTTAATTGTTTTTTCTAACTTTTTTTTTGCTGACGGTTTTGCAAAATAAATTTACTACCTTTACAATTACCTACGGTTAATCCGAGACTGAATCCCCGCAGGCATCTAAAGAATCGAAGATCTGTAAATCTAGCAATTCTAGACATAATAAAGCAACATTTTTGAAAAAAAAAATCTAAAAATTTAAAGATATAAACTGTACATATAACTTCATCTTCATTTAGATCGTGTTATAGAGAAGAAAGAATAAATATGTAGTTTTACTCAAGTCTGTTTATCCATACCTATTTGCCGAAATGTGAGGATATTAATTTACTATAAAATTTCCCCTAAATTGATTATCTTTAATAGTCTATTATTAAAGCCGCATATGCATTAGAATTAAATATTCTTCGGTTAAAAAATGCCTGAAATCTATAGTCTTATCGTTCTCCAATTTTTTTATTTTTTTTATGCCCAGACTCTTTTTCTGAACACTGACAAAAGATCACAGACATATTGAAGCTATCCAAATTCTTATATCTTTCTATCGTATTTCCTTTTTTGAAGGGGGTGTGAGGAAGAGCCCTTAAGAACTTCGTTTTGTTCTCAGAATTCTGAATTATTCATTCAAAAGATCTACCTACATAAGTCTTGTTGCAGAATTTTCATTAGCTAGGAGTTGCATCAAGTTATACATCATGTGAATCTATTAAATTAATTTTTTGAAATTTTAGATGGGAGCCATTGATATTTCCAGACCATTTGCCTACATTTTAAACTTGAGTCATTTACTACTATTCATTAATTTTCTATACGAATTAAAGAAGTCGTTGTTTCCATGCCAACTGTACCTTTCACTATTGCTTGTTTGTTTCTTTGTTTGATTTATTGAGCACATACATCATATCACATGCGGATCACGGCGGGATTCGAATCTGCTTCCACCTACGCTCTCAAGCGATTAGCGGCATGGTGTCTTATCCACTCAGCCACGGTGGGCCACTATTGCTTTCTCTAATGCCCAGATACTCAAATTTAACCAACTGCACTTAGAATCATGGTCATAACAGAGAACATTTATATGTTAGAGCAGTGTTGCCAGTGGGCTACTATTTTTTAATTCAGATTTCTTGATTGCCAGCACTTATTATAAACGGTAAAATTCCCTTTGTTTCCGCCTTAATTAATATGTCATTAAATAAGGCGCATTTTACAATTTCAAAAAAGTGGTGCCAATCAAGTATCTGAATTAAAAAAAGTAGCCCATGTGGCAACACTGTGTTAGAGTGTTGACATATGCACAAGTCGTGTACTCATATTCAATATTTTGTCCAAAGTACGGTAACTCAGTTTTCAGTAATAGACGAGGAAGATTTCAATTAAACTAACCAGAAACGTTAACAAACATTGGCTTCCTGATTTAATTGTATTCAAAATTGTTTTAACCAACCAAAGTTAATGTACGGGATCCAGATAAATTTTTCTCTGTTAGTAAAATTACATTGACCAATCAGTAGCCTCCATCCTTGCTTGCTTTTCGGTGTTTACTGCAAACATCAAAAAGTTCGGAAAAATGCAGACGTCTGATTGATCAATCTCATACCGCTAATAGCGAAAAATCTATCTTGATCCCGGCCTATTCAACGCCCTTTAAATATTGGAGAAAGCCTTGACACGTGTCAGGAAAACGTCACACAAAGCAGGCAAAACAAAGAAGAAAAATCATTCATTGGCTCGTTCATATTCACGAGCTAATGAATGATTTTGTTTCTTTGCTTTGCCTGCTTTGTGTGATGTTTTCGTGACGCGAGTCAAGCCTTTCTCAAATATTTAGGAGGCTTTGGCTTATTTCACCACCATGAAGTTATGAAAGGAGAGGAACAAACATGTCAATCTTCCCATGTGAAAAACTAGTTACCAAAAAAAACCGAGTTCTTTCCCTCTCTTCTGCCCTTTTCTCTATTGATTTTGACCCATAACAGCCCATTTAGCAGTCTCCAGTACAAGATGCCGCTATATACGTTGGACGCAGGAGGGAGGGTGTCAGCGCGATCAATGACATAATAGGCCAGTTCATAATGTTTAAAAGTATTGGATCGAGACTAACGAAAAAGACAGGCTACCGCGGTGGGTCCGATTCTTCTTTTTTTACAAACCGCTGGAGTCACGTGATGCTCCTTTCACGCACCTTTTTTGGTGCATTCGAGCATCACGTGACTCCAGCGGTCTGTAAAAAAAGAAGAATCGGACCCACCGCAGTAGCCTGTCTTTTTCGTTAGCCTCAGAGTTGGATCATCTTTACACGATGATTAGTACAAAGCTGCGCGCCGATTTTTTTTGTGTCCTTTGCCGTGTACAGATAATAAACCCCGTGTGACGTTATGAACTGGCCTTATATGTTGTTTGCCACAGTTTAGGAACAGCTACAAATGACTTCATCTATATCTACTCCGAGGTAAACGAAAAAGACAGGCTACCGTGGCGCTACAGCGCCTAAAATATATAGTGTGGAAATCGGCTATCCCAGTAATACTTTAAAAAGTGCTAAAATATTGGATCTCTTAAATTTCAAATAATGCTGAAATCCAATGAGTCGATCACAGCGATATCTGCAGGATATTTCCTAAAACTTCATGACGATTTGGTAACAGCGTCTAGAATACCTAGTGTGGAAATATTTTATTAAACAACGCTAAAAATTTGTATCCCATAAATGATCGACGATACTGCTAAAATCCCAAGTGTCGATCGCAGCGAAATCTGCGGGATTTTCGTATTACATTGTATAGACTAGCAATATCTTGCAGTTATAGAAAATATCCTGCAGATGTCGCTGCGATCTGTATATTTCAGCAGCATCGTTGCACATTTAAGGATACAATATTTTAGCACTTTTTTAAGTATTACAGGGATAGCCAATTTCCACACTATATATTCTAAGCGCTGTAATTTGGTCTAGACGCTGTAGCATTTTTTTTTTTTTTTTTTACATTTTATTAACATACATCTGACCAGTGTGCTTGGCATCAAGCCCGCTGTAATAATACGATGTTTACTTTGAAAGTATATCACAGATGTCGCTGCGATCAGCTCCCTGGATTTCAGCGTCAGTGCACATTTAAGGGATACAACTTTTTAGCGCTGCTTGGATAGCAAATTTCGACATTATGTATTCTAGACGCTATAGCGGTGCATTACACGTGTCTCTTTCTTATTTAAAAAATATCCTGCAGATGTCGCTGCAAATGACTGTTTGGAATTCAACATCGTTGTACATTTAAGGGATTCACTATTTCCGCGCTTTTTAAAGTATTGCTGGGATAGTCGATTTCTACAACATATAATCTAGGCCTATAACGAAGCTATAGTATCTAGAAGATATAGTTTAAAAATCAGCTTATTAAAAAGGTGCTAAAAAATTGTATCCCATAAATGTTGAACGAGGCTGAACGATGAATGTCGATCACAGCGACATATGGTAATTCCAACGTAACTATTTCAAAAGACATCAAATGAGAAAACGTTTCGCTCAGAGAAGATCTAGAAAATGTTGCTGCTATCGACATTTGTCATTCAGTATTTTTCAATATTTATGGGATTCAATTTTTAGCAATTTTTAAAGTATTACTGGAATAGCCGGTTTCCACACCATGACCCTGATCTAGGTAGATTTTTCTTTGTTATCGCAACGAGATAGACCAATCAGAAGCCAGAATTATTGCTAAATTTTCATTGTTTGCAAAAATGTACCTGGATCTCGACCTATATTTCTAGACGTTATAACTGAGCTCAGGAATAGTACAGAAAGCAAACTCCGTATTTTGATACATTAAGGCCGGGATCCAATTAGGAACAAGTGTGTCGCTATAACGAAGTAGCGACATATGGCCAGTAAAGATTTATTGGTAGAAGTGATAAAAACAAATCGTTAAAGGTCTTTGCGAGCGTGTCATTTTCGTCAGGCTAATGCATATTGAATTAATTCCCTAGTCTAATAAAGCTCGTCCATGCGCGTATCGTCTAATGGAGGATATTCCAAATATGGTTTCAAGGCTGAAAAATTCACGTGGTACCGGCAATTTACCTAAAGAACTTCTAACTGATGAGAAGGGAAACAGGAAACTACTACTGCTTTCTCCCGTGAACTGTTTCATTGGATAGCGGGGATTTACATTCCGTCGACGGAGCCTTCCCTTCTTTACGTTAGACGTTTTTGCCTTGACCACGTGACCATAACTTAGATAGAATAGCCTCTATTCAAGAAAGTGGATTGCCGTACTATAGCACCTGGAATATATAGTGTGGAAATTGGCTATCCCTGTAATACTTAAAAAAGTGCTAAAATATTGTATCCCTTAACTGTGCACCGATGCTGCTGAATTATACAGATCACAGCGACATCTGCAGGATATTTTCTCAAACTGCAAGTTATTGCTAGTCTATACAATGTAATACTAAATCCCGCAGATGTCGCTGTGATCGATACTTTGGATTTTAGCAGTATCGTCGCACATTTAAGGGATACACATTTTTAGCGTTGTTTGGATAGCATATTTCCACACAAGGTATTCTAGACGCTGTAGCCATACTTTCGGCAAAAACTTGAAATGAGCATGCTTCCTGTGCATATATCATCACTCTTATGTATAAAGGCTCTCTGTTATGGTGTTGATTCTGAGCGCTCTTTGTTAAATTTCTATATTTGTGTTTTAGAGAAAGCAATACAGAAAAGTACTGTTACTATGGAAACAACAACTTCTTTAATATCGAAATGTATAGCAAAGGAGTTCAGAATCAGTGCCTTAAATAGTTTCGAATATGTATTGTTGTTATGACAATCAATACCCTTCCTGGATGTGGAAATGCAAAATTGTGTTCAACATAATGGAGGATATTCCATCTACATGTTGGGTGCGTTCACGGATCGCACTCTGGGTTCCCCAGGTTTCCCCGTGGGGAACCCGAAGCGTTCAGAGCCGGCATCACGTGACTTTTTCCGTGTTTCCCACAACGTTCAGAGCCGGAGATTACCCAGATTTCGGGGAACCCACATTACCTGAAAAATTTTGTTGGGTAAAGTGATCACGTGGTTGGGAAATCTGATTTGTTTATCATTTTATAGCTTAACTGTGACTGTTAATCGGAATCAATGCTTTGATCAGTTTTATCGCACATTGTTTCTGCTTTTTCATATTACAAAAATAATAATTTGACATACAATAATTTTAACACATAATAATTTGAACGTACCATATTTTCCGTTGAATGAATGAATCTCCGATTCATCCTAAAATGGCTAGCAAAACCTGTGATACATATTTGTTGCGATAGTATTCCACATAAAAATTAACTTGCACTGTTAAAAATATCGTGAAAAATTACCTCTGTTTTTAAAGACTCTCTATTTTCTGACCAATGAGAACGCGACATTAATACCTATGAAGCGTTCTCATTGGTCAAAAAATAGATAGCCTTTAAAAACAGAGGTAATTTTTCACGATATTTTTAACAGTGTGGAACAGTTTCCCATCTAAAAAAAGTGATAATTGAATCTATTTGCACTGTCGAAAGTGCAGCTGCCGCCATGTTTGTAAATGTAAATAAAAAAATCCCGCAACTTTACCCGAAAGCGTTCAGAGCCGTTTTTACCCAAACTTACACCAAGAAACCAGTATGACGTCATTCCCCAATTTTCCTAGTTACCCGTGTTTCGGTCTCTGAACGCGCTCTTTGATCAAGTGGTCAAGGGAAAACTTCTATCGTAAAGAAGGGAAGGCTCCGTAGACGTGTAATGTAAATCCCCGCTAGCCAATGAAACGGTTCATCAGGCAAAGTAGTAGTATCTTCCCTTCTTATCAGTTAGAAATTCCTAGGATAAATTACCGGTATCACGTGACTTTTTTCAGCCTCAAACCCATATTTGGAATATCCTCCATTGGGCGAAATCTAGATAGATTTTTGGCTGTTAGAGAAACGAGATTCATCGATCAGAAGCCTGCATTTTTGTGAACTTTTCGCTGTTAGCAGAAATGCAGGCTATTGATTGGTGATTCTCGTTTCGCTAACAGCGAAAAATCTATCTGGATCCTAACCTACATTTCTACAAACATTGCACTTCATCCATGGCACTAAAAAAATGACTCAAAACTTTCATGACATAGGCCGGAATCCAGAAACAGCACATATTTTCAAACATGCAGGCTTCTGATTGGTCAAACTCATTTCGCTAACAGCGAAAAATCTATCTGAATCTCAGCCATAGTTATCTTCGATGAAATCAATGCAAAAGGATAATATAAAAGAAAAGTATAAGATTTCAAAAATATTTTGGCGGGTTTATCGCTATTTGGCAAAATTTGTAAACTTTAGAACTAATTAACAGTTTTTCGCTAATTATGAATAGAAAATTAATGTTGTTAAAGCTGAATTTTATAAAAGCACGTAGATTGAGTAAATATCTATCCAAAAATTCAATCCTTACTTTTTTCTGTCCATTATTTAAGTCTCTACCTCAATTGAAACATAAGTTGTGACGAAGAAAAGAAATCTGTCATTTTCAGTATCTCGACGTTATTTTAAAAAATCTATATCTCTGTTTATAATTAATATATGAGGATGCATTTGATCTCAAATTGAAGATCTTATTTATTAGGTCCTTCTGGTGTTGGTTTTATTTTTCTGCGACGATTGCTTCTTTTGATATGGGAAATTTTACGCTGGCATATTTCGTCCATTTAACATGGAGAAGTTGTCTGCAGTATAATAAGCAGTTACGGTGTCTTGCTGTTATTCTTGGCGTTTGTTTGTTTGGCGGGGTTAGCATTTTTTTTCAGCTTGGCTTGGCAGAACGACCGTCCTGCTTGATTACTCGATTTGTTCCAAATTTGGTATACCGGTTTATTATGTTAAGGAGCTTCCCTGATTAAACTTGGAGGTTCATTAGTTAAGTATAAAGGGGGGAAAGGGGGGTAGACCCCCTCCTTAATTTAGATAAATGGGTTTTTCATGCAGAATTATTCGATTTGCTCCAAATTTGGGATGCCGGTTTATTATGTTAAGAAGCTGCCTTGATTAGATTTGGAGGTTTATGGGTTAAGTATAAAGGGGAGGGGCTAGTCTCCCCTTAATTTAGATAAAAGGGTTTTTCATGCAGAATTATTGGATTTGCTTCAAATTTAATATACCGATTTATTCCGATATGGCGCTTCCTTCATTAGATTTGGAGGTTTATTGGTTAAGTATACAAGGGCGAAAAGGGGGCAAGTCCCCTTAATTTGGATAAATGGATTTTCATGGAGAATTACTCAATTTACTTTAATTTTTTTTTCTATGTTTGTTCTGATATGGAGCTTTCCTGATTAGATTTGGAGGTTCATTAGTTAAGTATAAAAGGGTTAAAGGGGTTAGACCACCCTTAATTTAGTGATATGTTCCTTTTTTTCCATGCAGAATTATCTGATTTGCTTCAAATTTGATATACTGATTTATTATAGTTAAGGAGTTTCCTTGATTAGATTTGGAGGTTCATTGGTTAAGTATAAAAGGGGCAAACGGGGTATATTTCCCTTCATTTATTTTTTGAGGGACATTATTCTTTGAAATAAGAGTATAATATACAGTTAGTGTTAATAACCTGTGAGCTCAATGCCATCAGTTTAACTGGCACTTATCATTTTATTGCTATTAACCGATGTGGGTTATGAAGCATAGTGGTTTATGTATTCAGTTCTGTATAGTCCTAGTTTCAAACTTTACTGTTAAATTTAGTGTCATTTTGCCACGAATTTTCAATGTTTCTCTTATTTTAGCTCTGCCAAACTGCCCCATACCTGGAGACTCAGATAAATACTATTTATTAAATATAAAAAGTTCAAAGAGGAAGGTGAGTGAATTCTGGGGTGCGCGAGAGTGCACAAAGGAAGGGGGGGGGGGGGTAATTTTCAAACTTTTACCAAACCTCTCCTTGACATATCATCGGAAAGTCCTTTCACCACTCTTTCATATTATGAACCTTTCTCCTCCCAGAGTTGAATTCCGGAAGGGGTTCGGGGGGGGGGGGGGGGGGGGTGACTTTTTTTTTTAATTGTAGAGATTTCTACAATAAATATCATTAAATGAGGTTTTTTAATGGAGCTCTCCGATAAATATTATTTATTAAATATAAAATTTTAAAAGTGGGGCTGCGTGATTTCCGGGTATATTCTAGGATAAAAGAGGGAACCCACGTGGGAGGGGTAGATTTCAAACTTTTTTTGGACCAGTCATTTGATCTATCATCGGAAAGTTTTCGGTTATCATCGCAAAGTTACTCTTTCATATTAAGAACCTTTCTTCTTCCTTCCTTAGTTTGGCGCCCCGAGAGAGGCACTTTTCGAACTTTTTTGAAATCGTAGCGTTTTTAAACATTTTAGATCGGATTTTTTTACGGAGCCCTCCGATAAATAATTTTTAATATATGAAAATTTCAAAGAGAAGGATGGGCAGGGTATATTTCGGTGGGGGGGGGGGGGCACGATAATTGGAATCCTGGGAGTTGGGACTCTTTTCTATCTTTTGCTGACACCCCTCATGTGATATATCATTGGAAAGCTCTGTGACTACTATTTCATTTTATATATCGCCCGCGCCCCTCGCCTTACTTTGCCCCTGAGCGGGGGCACTTTACTAAGTTTAGCCGACACCCCTCATGTGCCATATCGTTGGAAAGTCCTGTGACCACTTATTCATATTATGCACTTTCCTTGCCCCTCCCTCCTACTTTGCTCCCCGCGGGAGTTCGTTTAATGTATTCCAGTCGAAGACTTTATAAAAATGGGGAAATTAAAGATCCAATCTCAAATGACGTAGAAAAATCAATAAAAAATTTTGATCCCTTTTATCATCCTTTAGTTCATATTTTTGCCACTAGGGGGTGCTTTTGATTCTTATTTCTTTGGCCATTTTGGTACTAATTGCCGAAAAATTCTAATTTTTGATACTTAAACTCCCCTTACCGCTTCATAGCTACTCGCATTTTTTCAGCTTTTTTCAACCAGGGGGCACCCTTACAAGACTTTTCCAGTCTTATGGCTCCTTTATAGTTTCCCTTTGGTTTGTTGTTTTTTTATTCCATCTGTTTTCAGTTACCCTATATTTAATAAAATCTGCCTTATATATATGTAAAAACAATGATTTAAATAATCGATTCTAGAACATCTCCTTTGTAGATTCTCGAAAGTAATCGATGACTGTATCGATTGTGTATTTTACGATAACGATTTTTTTCGATTGGTAAATTTTCGAGAATCGCCCATCACTAAGCCCTATCGCTACTATGAAATTGTCGGCCAGAATAATAGCTAAGTTTTTCAATAACTGTTTTTAGCTTTTCTCGTTATAATCGATTGTAAAACATCTCGATTGTAGATTCTATGAATTAATCGATGGCTGTATCGATTGTGATTTTTTATGATGACGATTTTTCTCGATTGTCGAATTTTCGAGAATCGCCCATCACTACTAAATACTCTAAGGCATTTGGTTGATTTTTTTTTTCGTATTTTCAGGGAAATCATATATTTTTTCTGTTACATGCACCAAAGAAATTATATTCTTATTTATATAGCTGAGTTTTTTTTCTATGATTGTGTCAAAGTAACTTCATTTTTTCCTATCTTTTAATTATTTGAGTGTCAGAATGTGCAGAGTTCCATTACTATGATCACCATATAATTGCATTAAGTTACCTGTAAGGCCCTCCTGATTAACATGGACAAAGCCAGGTGGGTTTGCTTTGCTAGTAACTTATATTTAGAAAAAGCAGGACATTAAAAGGAAGTCCTAGGTAGGACTGACATTTAAAAAAGTCTTTTACGGACAAAACATACTGAGTTATGGTACTTTAAATTTTATGAATTTTTAGTTCTCTCTGCTCATTTCAACCCTTTAAATTAAAAAAAAAAAAAAACTGCTTTTAGTGACCATTAAATCTTAAAAGTAACCAACCACCAAATGAATTTTCAAGCTTCCATACAATCTGTACCACATAATTCGAATTTTTATAGAACATTTTTTGCACATGCACCCTTTTAAATTTCGAATTTTTAAAAAAGTGCTCTGGGCGTGCATCTACATCTCTAAAGAAACAGGCATGCCAAATTTTAAGTTTCTAGCCCTAACAGTTCCAAACATATCGTAATTTAGAACGTTATCCCACTCATTTCACCTTTTAAAATTTTGAACTTTTTAGAAACCGTTCATAGCAAGTATTTATATCTTAAAAGTAGCCACCAGACCAAATTTTAAATTTCTAACCTCAACAGTTTCGCAGAAATCATATTTTTAGAACATCTTTTGCTCCTCCACCCTTTTGTTGTACCGACATAAAATATAGCCTATGTTGGAGCAGAGATGACCACCAACATTTTGCTGTCATTATTTTTTAAATTGGTTTGGTAGTTTCAGAGACTACTCATTACAAACAAACAAGCATTACTTCTTTATAATATTGGTAAAGATTAAAATCAGAGAAAAAATATTTTTATCCTGATGCACCCTGGGATTCCTGTTCAAGCTTCACCGACGTTAACTTAGCGAGTTCTTGATACATATGCTTGCATTAACCCTATCTTTATAAGTCAAACTGTCCACTTAAAGCTATCCTAAAAAGAAATAGTTTTCTACGCTCAACAATGTGAACTTTCTGACACATTCACAGAGCCATTTATATAAGTAAAAAGCTTGAGATTTGTAGACACATCTTCTGAAACAATTTGGAATCTAATAGCGTTTTTCATTTTTTTTTTTTTTTTGTTTCAATGTATTTATAATCAATTGCAGTATTATGGCAACTATTCCTTAGCTGACGCATGTTGAAAATCATCTTAAAATGCTTTAGCAGAATTTTCTGAAAGATCCTTTAACCCCAAAAATGGTAAAAAACTCTGAATAATAACCACTGCAAATTTAATGCAGTTAAGATGAAAAAATAAACTGTGAATATGCAGGAATTTTTTCTTTTGATAGAAAATTGATTGTCTGTCCTGTAGGATGAAGGTGGGGAGGGGGCAGGTTGTGTTTCTTTCAAATAAATTTTGAAAATGTCAATGGAAGAATTTTTTTTCAGGGATTCAAAAATAAATAAGCACAAAAATAGAATAATGAAAATTGGGTGGGCTCGGACCCCCCACGGGCCATATAAGTTGACGCCACTGTCACCAAGAGATTGTAAAAGACAGATCAATAGGCAGTTTTATGTTAGCTTGATGATAATTGATAAATTGGATATTGCACTAGTGGGACACAATATAATAAAATAAAAGGTTAAAAAAAATATATATATATATAAAATCATAAAATTATTTGTGTACAGTAGGGTGGGTCGAAAAAAAACGAAATTTTTGAAACCAACTTCTAATAACGCAGAAAAGTTGCTTTTTGTAATTAGAACAATAACGCAAAAAAAGATTTTTGAAATCGGTTAATATCTTTAGGTCGCGCATTGTACTTGAATTTTGGAATATATGATGAAAATTGGCGATTTTGGAAACTAATGACGGAAATTAAAAAATATTCAGACCTACTTCTAATAGTGTGTAAAAGTCATCTTTTGTAATTAGAAGAATAATGCAATACTATTTAAAGTTGCTTAATATCTTTAGGTCGCCTCAACGCGCTTGAAATTTGGAAAATATTGGCAAAAGAGTACATTTCTGTAATTCAAGAGACAGGTTCAAATTATATTGGTCATAAAAATACTACAGATGGAACCAGTAAAAATAGTTTTAAAAGTATTGTTTTATATCTATTTGAGAAGAACATCTTCTTAGATGAGTTTGTTGCAGGCTTTTGTCACTTCTGTTAGTACAGGATTGAAAAAAGTGGTTATTCGAAATTTAGGAATGCCGATAGGGAAACCTTTGGAATGGTGTATTTCGCTTTTGAATTTCATTGAATTGCCATTTAGGCACTTGTTTCAAAATATTCACGGAAAAACTCAAGACAGGCATTATTTTCTATTCATATAAGTACGCTGTTAAAAATTGGCAGCCAACTTTAAGTCATTCGAAGTGTATTTTTATATAATCCTGACCATATGGCCATAATACCTTCAACTTATGATCAAGTAACCGTTACTTACAACCAGGGTTCACAAAACCCCGGGTTTTTCTGAAAAAAACCCAACCCACATGGGTTTTTTCATGAAAAACCTAATTTTCCCCGGGGAAAATCGGGTTTTTTCAAAAGTATAATATATGCATAATTACATTATTGTATACTATATTTTCTATATATTATATACACTATACATAAAAAAATACATTGTTCCCTTATATACAATATAATTGTAATGCTATTTTACAAGCTATAAATTATATGAATTTAAATTAATTAAATGTCAGTGTTTCTCACAAATTAGTTTTAAATATAATAGAAGATATAAAATTGTTAATTTTCTTTAAATCAAATAATGAATATAATATTAAAATTTAAAATATATAAGTAGGAAGAAAAAAGGGGTAAACTAGTCGGATGTGCCAATCCCAAAAGTTTCATCTATCTCATA
Organism: Maratus speciosus; assembly: GCA_963932465.1. Lineage (NCBI taxonomy): Eukaryota > Metazoa > Arthropoda > Arachnida > Araneae > Salticidae > Maratus > Maratus speciosus. The sequence continues at coordinate 182,690,360 of OZ010791.1, read as the reverse complement.
CATGTTAATAATTCAAAATTCGCTATCACCGTGCCAAAATTAAATGACAATTTATGTCCATCATGAGGATTGTAAAATATAGATTTGTTGAATTGGATGCATTTAACAAGGAGGTATAAGTATCACATGTTGTGCAATTTACAACAAAACCTGATCAGTAACAGTTTACATCAACGTCTAACTGAATCTGAAGTTTGATGAAAATCCATGCATTATTAGCTCTTGAGATAAAGCTATTGCAAAAAGTGAGATAAATGCAGCACAACAGCACCACTGTTGGGCGATATACACCAAAAACTAATCAGCACCAGTTTATATCAAGGTCTAACTGAATCTAAATTTTTATTCAATTCCGTACATTAGTTCATGAGATAAGAGTTATTGCTGAAATCGCAAAAAATGCAGCATAGCAGCACTACCCGTTGGGCGATATGCACCAAAATTCAATAAGCAACAATTTAACTTGTAACTCAATCTGAAGTTTTATGAAAATCCATGCATTAGTTCTTGAGGTAAAGCTATCGCAAAAATTGAGATAAATGCAGCATAGCAGCGCCACCTGTTGGGCAGTATACATCAAAAACTAATCAGCACCAGTTTACATCACGGTCTAACTCAATCTAAAGTTTTGTGAAATTCTGAGGTTCTTGAGATAGAGCACCCACACAGACATTTTCTAAAAACCATCAAATCATCTTCAGGACCTTTTTAAAATGTATAAATCCATCATAAACTGGAAGTCGAAATTTTTCACGGATCCAATACTTTCTTCTTGTAAAGATAGAAGAAAGTAAAAATACATATTTTTTATTTTCATCAATATCGTTGATTTGAATTTTTTATTTAAAGACATTCTTATGATATAACCTTTACCTATAATTGTGTACTATGTATGTTGCCTACTAGGTTCTATGTTAGTAAAGTATTTCAATGTGTTGAAATACATTTTTATTTTACTTCAGATGTGTATGTAATGTCTTTTATATATTAATTTTTTTTCAAAATTAACTGAAATGACTTAAATTCATTAAATGTATGTTGTTTAAATTTTTAAATTATTTCTGAAAATTGAAAAAACCCACATTGTGGGTTTTTCAGTGGGCTTTTTCAAGTGGGCCCATTCTGAAAAAACCCGCCGGGTTTTTTCAAACTGGGCCCAGCCTTGCGAACCCTGCTTACAACAACGGTCAAATGGCAAAACTATTTGCTGCCGATTTTTAATACTGTAAGCAACTATACAGTAGACTCCCTTAAATTCGCATAGCTTGGGACCAGAGTTTGCGTGGATTTTAGAATTTTGCAGATTTCTGGTCACTGCTTTGTTTATATTTTTGTTTACAGAAATTTGAATGTAATAATGCAATCAAAATTATAATGAATGCTTGCAATATAGTAAAATATTAAAGTAATTAAGTAAAATAATAAACTAAAATAATAATTAAATGATAAGAAAATTTAAAAAATAATTAAATTATTAAAAGTAAAGGTCCAGTAAATAATTTTGTATAATTAAATTGCATAAAAAAGTTGAAATACATTTTCCTTGAATTATTCAATGAAAATTTTCTCATAAAATTAACCTATTAATTAACATAAAAATAATAAAATAAGGAGGTTTTATTTCAGGTTTAGGCAGTCTTAATAACCAAAAAAGCTTGATTAATACATAAATATATTTCATAAAAAGATTGTGATTACCATAGTGATATCAACAATATCTTGAATTTTTTTTTCAGAAATAAATTTATACTTCCTTCATAAAAAACAATGAGTTCAGTCATATTATCGAGAATTGCATATTAAAATACATATAGAATGATATAAAACTAAAAAATTCTGTAATTTTGTCCTTACATCTGAACTGAAAGTTTCATTGTTTACATCATTCATTGTCATGTGCAGATTTTAGGCATTAGTGGATTTTAGGGTTGCATATTTGAGGGAGTCTACTGTACTTGCTTGTGTAACACTATCTGTTGTCCAATTTCAATTGAAATATCACAATAATGACTCCATACGACTTTAGTTAAGATTTCGAAAAATATCTTCTTGAAATATTCAATGCTGTGCTATCAACTTCCGTCCTGGGGACCTTGCTGCCCATAAACAAGTGCTGATTTCTCACTAATGACCACAAAAAGAGCTCTCAGGCTGTATGTATCCATTGAAAACCATACTACTGAACTAAAACAATTAGTTTTATTCGTCTTGAAGACATATGCGTCTGTATTGCTTGGCATTAAGAGAAATCATTATATAATTGAAAAAGAAAAGCATGGGTTTAAGACAATAACAACATCGTGTCACTTACAAAAAAAATTGCAAGAGGTAATAGACTATTTCTCAGCGTAATGGATTCCTTGCTCATCTCAAGAACTTGTTATTTTAAAGTATCACAGATGAAAGAGAACATATAAGGGAGTTGGTATTCAGATGGATTTGGAAAGCAATGCAATCTGTGACAGAAAGAGTAAGAATTGTGCGAGATTTGTTGATACCAAATTCAATTTTAGTGCTCAAGATTACTCATAACTTAATGATTGGTCAACCTGCAAGGTTACTTCACCTTCCTTATTCCATAGAATCAGCTCAGAGAGCATGTTGTCTCTCAATGATTCAAAAGCTCCCTCAGAATTGGAACTGCAAATTATAAAGGCGATTCCGTTCCACACACAAGCTGTGGAACAATGTGTAAAACTTGCGACTTGAAACTTAAAAAAAAAAAAAAAAAAAAATAGTGGTTGCAATAATAACAGAGGCGGCTATGTTATATTATTTTTGCTATCGCTATCACTAATGCCAAAGTTTGATAATAAACCTCAGGGCAAGTTCTTACCTATAGTACAAAATATAGGTAAGTGAGAACTATCATAATTATATAAAATTGAATTAATGGATTGTTTAAAATTGTTTCAACAAATACTGTCCAAAAGTGCTTTAATAATCAGTGTTTTAATTTTTTTAATAAAATTGTTCAAATTTAAATAAATAAAATAATTGAAAATATAGTTTTACAAAAATTTTCATAATTTAAAAACAATGCACAACCAAAAGATATTAACCTAATTTAAAATTAATTTTACGTTAAGTTTCGATGTATATAAAGCAATTTCTTTACATTATTAGACTTTGATGTGAAAAGAATAAATTTTTGACCTTTATATGAAACATCTTCAATTTTGATAATATTTTCCTAAATTCAATAGCGACCTATAGAATTTAACAGATTTCAATTTTTCTTTTTGCGTTATTCTTCAATTTCCAAAAGGCAAATTTTACGCACTTTAGAAGTATGTATGAACTTTTAAAATTTTTTATCATTAATTTCAATAATTGTCATTTTTGATAATACACTAGAACCTCTTTTACCTGAAACTCTCGGTTTAACCGAAATCCATTTTGAAAGATTTTTAACTATCATATTCCTTGTGTGCAAGCAGTCCTTTCCAAATTATGAGTACATATAAATATTTTCGATCCCCTTTCTTTGAATTTAACTTGAGCTTCTGTATGCTGATGAGTGGAACGAAGAAAACGAACAAATTAGCAATTCTGAAGATTTTGAATGTTTTGCAAAAGGTTTGGCATGGCTGGAGCAGCAGAAAGACTGTGATACTGATGAAATAATCATATTAAAAAACTCTGTGATAGAGCTTCAAAGGTAATTGAAACTGCAACAAACAAAACATTTTTTCAAACCCCTATGATATATATAAAAGGTACTTCATTTCAAAATTAAAATAATTTATTGTTGTTTCAATTTTGCTATTGCTTTATTTTTATTAAGCACTTGTTACCATAATAAGAAATATTGCATATATTTTTAATTAATCTTTAAATTGAAACATTCTCGATTATCCAAAAATTTCGATTTTCTGAAACAGAGTTGATCCCAATTACTTCGGATAATCGAGGTTCTATTGTATTTTCAAAAATTTAAGTGCGATGCGCGACCTAAGGATATTAACATTTTTTTTTTTTAAATTGCTTTATACTTTTAGATACAAAAAGCAAGTTTCCCACACTATTAGAAGTTGATCTGAAAAAAATTGATTTTTTTCGACCCACCCTAGTGTACAGTAGATGTTGAAAGCTATTAGGGTAGAAGGACTAATAAAAAGATAAGTTTAAAACAAAATATTTTTGACAAAATAGTATACATTACTATGACCTTAAATTCTGTAGAAAAATTACACTGGTTACAGTATGAAATTTGTCATGCAATGATAAAAGATTAAAGGTTTGGGAATACTGATGAAATATATTTTAATAATAATCTTAAAATTTTCACACGAATTTGGAAGTTTTATAATGATGTCTGCCTTTGATCTATACACCAAAGCAGTTTGTAATAGTGAGAAAACACCCATTTCATTTAATATTTGTTTTAACAATGACAAAAATGATATTAGACGTATCTAAAGGGAAAAAAATAGAAATAAAGCATTTTGCAGATCATATTATATATAATATAACAATTACTACTCTGAAAATAATATCAATTCAGGGGTCGATGCAGGGATTGTTTCTTGGGGCCTGTTGTGAAAAGTAAAAATTATTTTTGTGACAAGTACCTTTTTGTAACGAAATATGAAATTCAGTTACTGAAAGTAGAACCAAGCATTTATTAATAACAACTTCTTTAAACACTTCTGCTAAATTTTAACATTATGGTGAACTTGTTTTCTTTGCAATTTACACATTTTAAACTCTAACAATAATACAAAGACAATGAAGAGTGTTTTTATGGAATAAATTTTTCTGAACGGGCCCTAAATAGGCTCCAAATTTTGCCTGGATCGACTCCTGCAATTCTAATAAAATTAAAGAATGTTTTACGAAAGCAAAATGATGGAATATTTTGGTATTGTGTTATGTGTCACCATAGTTGTCAATTGTCTGAGAAAAGAATATGCTTTTAGAATTTAAATATGTAAAAAATTATTACTCAATTATAAACAAATAGGCTATAGACCAATTGTAGATAAATGCCAAATAATATAGTCTTTCATAAAATAGTATAAGAAACAAGTGACAAATTCATTTCTTACACAGCTCAGCATAAACCATGATATAATAGCTAAAATTCAAATATAATATTCAGGAAAGAAAGAAATATAAATTATTAGCTTTAATGCTAGTTAATAATAAAACAAATTCGATTAATGTTGATGCAACCTTGAGACTGGACAAAGTTCAGAGTTCAGAAGTAAGGTTTAGTATGATTATCTAAGAAGCAGAAGTAATTGAGTCACCGTCAATACTAAACTAGTTAATAGATTATGTTTTTAATTATATCAATTTCAATAACATTAATCAGCTTAAATACAAAATATTTGCCAATTAACAACATTAATATTTGAAAGACTTTCAAATAACCAGATATAATGAAAGCTTGCTTAACAATAATAATACTAATATTGTAATGATTGTTCTTTATAAATGCAAACTGTCATGCCAGATTAAATTATATAATTTAGTGAATTATGAATTATAAGAAACATTTAATGAAAACATGTTTATTTTAAATAAAGTTCACATAAACACAAAATATCTAAAAGCCTAAACTTTTTCCAAAAACAAGAAAAAAAATTACATTATCTGTATGTTATAAAAATAAATAAGTCGGGCTAGAATGCAAAGTCAAATTTTCACTTCCCAATAAAACAGAAGATAACAAAAAATAACAATTACCCTATTTCCTAGAAATCTAGCTTCAAGCAGCTCTTGTTTTCTGGGATCTAAACTGTGTAGATTTTCCATACTGGAAAAAACCCACCTACGAAAAAAAAAGCATGCATTACCCAAAGAATAATTGAAATAATAACAATTAATTATGGAAATATCACAATTTTAGAAATCAAATATATTTCTCATATATACATCTAATCATTGCATCAAAGAATACAAAAAAATATTAACATAAAGTTTTTGAATTTTACTACAGGATTTGTTTAAAAGAAGGAAAAAAAACTATATTAGAGACTATAAAAAAAAAAAAAAAGATCATGTATATTGTTAATATTGATTATTGAGTATTTTTTTTACTGTTAAAATGTTTACTCTATCAACTATGAAAATACTGCCATAATCATACCTACTTGAAAAGTAAACATTTTTTGTTCACTGAATAATTATAAAAAAATCATTAAAGCTAAATACAATTTAATTGTATTTAGCCTTAATGATTTTTTCATGAAATTTACATCATTTGGTTGAAATTTACATCAAATATGTCCAAAGAAAATACATTAGTATAAATACACCAAAAAATAAAATAATTAGGCATATTATTACTATTTAAATTTTAATACACAAACTTCAATAATGAATGAAAGACTAAAACATTATAACACTAATAAAGTAATAATCAGAAGATGAAGAATATAAAATTACAAATACTATCTACAACTTTTCTCTTAAAAAAACTACGAGGTTAGATTAATTTTCTGAATAAACAAACCTTGTTTAGATATATAAATAAAAAAAAAGATTATTTTAAAAGATTTAATACCATCGGATTTAATATTTTATATAAAAATAATTCTTAATCAATAACAAGATAACTGCGAATAAAATGGATTTAAAATAAAAATCAGATTCAAAATTAATATTTCTGCCTAATATAATTATAAAAGTTTCCTATTAAACAGGGTTAATACATAAAAATTGCGAAAATATGCAATAAAAACTTATTTCACTATTATTAAATTCCCAGAATAACATTAAAGTAATAAAATATTAAGTTCGTTGACATATAAAAACAATCATTTATTGTAAGCAGAATTTAGTTCTTATTTCTCAATAATAAATAAATCACTACACTCATATTAGTTTGATCAAAAGTTGAAAGCAAAATAATAGTTTGTTCATAATAAATAAGCACATAATCTAAAACAATAAAACATAATTTTATTCTTGAACAAATATTAATTTATATCTAAATATTATTAAAAATAACATATCTTACAAGTACGTACTATCGCTTTCTTTTAAGTAGCCATTAGTAAGAATTTTCTCTACAGCGTAACATTAATAGTATGCAAGAAAAAAAAAATCATAACAAACAATAATAATATATATTTAATGCAATCACGAATGATATGAATTTCACATACATTTTTATAAAAAAAATTCTTACTTAAGTGAGTACCATTGACATATTCATTCAACTAATCAAAATTCCTATGCTTTCCGATCCAGAAAATCAAGATTCATACTTTATCAAACCATAGTCATGCTTAATTACCATAACAGATGCGCTACCATTCCATTAAGAAAAAAAAAAAAAAAAGAAAGGAAAGACAAATCGCCAAATATAAAATTCCCTGAAACCGATTTACAATAAATTAATGAGCTACTGTTGTCTTGAAGCGATGTAATAAATATTTCCTGCGCCAAAACAAAATTTATTAAATATTTACACTACATCCATTTACATGTCGCTTACCCTTAACGGTGGTGCGGCTCAGATTCTTCTCTCCATCTTTATCGGTTCAGAAGAAAACAATGCGCGCAACTTTTGGTTTTAGTGTATCGAATCCTCCATTCGTACGATTCGACAGTAAACAATCAAAAAATAACCATATTTTGCTTTGATCAGTCAAACTAGATAAAAAATATACGTACAAATTAGTACTAAAATTCACAACATAACCCTTTAACCACAGTTGCTAGGTATAAAACGAAATTTTATTGCAGAATACCAATCACAGATAAATACTCTATAACACATAGTCCCGATGTCACTCCCCAAAAAATTAAAATCTAGCAAAAGAAAACTGAATTAACGGTTCGTATTTATTACGCTCTTGGTCAAATTTATTTTGTGTAAGTACTGAAAGTGTGTGCCACCAATTTTTTGATCATTTAATGATATTTATATTGTAAAATATTTCTAAGTTTCTAGACAGCCTCAAGAGCTGCTCATCATTCACATTTTTACATGGATTCAGTGCATAACCTCCACTTCATTTTTTAATGTGACGTCATCAAATTTTTCGATGAAGTTGCAATGTACTTTTGCTGGCTTTTGATTTTTTTTTTTTTCGGGATACTGAATTGTAAAAATAAATAGTATTTTCCCTTCATAAAAATCATATAAAAGTTTCTGTTTCTGTTATTCTCAGTCGTTTTATGTTTTAATGCACGTAAATATACTATTGAAATTTCTTCAGATATCTCAGAAGTGAATCTAGAGACTTTTAATAAATGACTAAACTTCTGCCACTGATTAATGATGAAAGAAATAAAAAATATCATTAAAATTTGATTATCAATCCCCTCTCCTTTTTTTTTTCTCATTTTATATTCAGTGGTGGTTGGTTACAGTTTCGTTTTTAACTTTAACTTATGTCAGATAGTAATGGCTGCCTTGTTTTCATTTTGTGGTGTTTTCATTTCTACTGAATCATTGACTTTTATTTGATTGCAAAAGTTTATATAAATTCAGGTATTATTGTTATGTTTCTTGTTTATTTTCTTTTTTCTTCAGAAGTAAGGTCTTGATTTGGTATTTGGTATTATTTATATCGCTAATTAACTCTTGTGTATGATTTTTACTAAATGCATGTTTTATTAAAAAAATTGATTTGGTCTGAGTTTGGTTATAGTTTTTCCTTGCATTTTATTATTTTTTATTTCACTTCAAATGTGGATAAAGGCATCATAGATTGTTATCCCAAATATCTATATATTTCTGTTTGACTTTTCCACAGCTCTTCCATTTTTGTTATATTTTTGCAGTAATATTTGTAACTATTGCTAAACTTTAAACGTAATTTGACTGTACATTGAATTTGCTTGTTAGAATTTAAATAAATTCTGCTAATTGTTGCAATAAAAACGTGTTAAGTTAGTACTTAGTACGCATAATAATACACTTAATCACAAAAGTAAGTAAGTAGTGCATTTGCTGCAATATTTCTTCATTTAACCATTAGATTTTATCACTATTTTTTTCTGTCAACATAATTTAGTGCACTGAATTTTGAGCAAGAGCAAATTGCATTTTCTTTCAAATATCTGATAAGGAGTTTATAACTTATAAGTTTACTCTTATTTTTTATTTCTTAATTTGAAGTTCTAGATAGTCTTAGAATAGATAGCTAGGATTAATACTTGGTAGCTGGGATGGTTTTCGAACCATTTTTCAATCTTTCCATTGCATAGAAGCCATATCCGAACAATTCAAGCAGTAAGTTTTGGATTATTACCTTGTTGAAAAATGAAAGGTCTCCCAAGTAGCAATACAAGGATCTTTATCACTGATCACTTTTTTGAATATTCAGATAACTGTTTTAAATCATCAGGGTTTGCACACACTTACAAAACCCGTGATTTTAAAGAATTTTTTCCAGGGTTATTCAAACTCTGTAATTTTGATTCTACCTTCTATTCTTCTAAAACTCTTAGCAAAAAACTATATTACTCTAAACTCTATACTTCCAAAACTATATTTGAAGACAGTAACTCCCGTATGTAAAGATTCAGGGGTAAAAATCTTTCACATTTCGCTAGATTTCCCCTTATTTATAAATTCCTCCCGCATCCGTGAATTTTCTGTTTCTCATGTGCCCCCTCCCCTCACTCAGCACACAAAGTTAAAAATCTTTAAAAATGTTTTATTATTTTTTTAACTTATATGTTGCTCTCTAATAACAATAAATAAGAATAAGTCATCTTAATTGTCCACCTCTGTTGCCCTCCTTCCCTCAGCATACGAAATTTAAAATCTTTAATCTTTTTTTTTAATTTAAAAAGGAATCTTCTGCAGTATTTATTAGGGTGTGAACAATTTTAATCGAATTGATTAAATTGTTATTTAACTAATTTTTTTTTTCTTTTTAAGTCATTGATTAAAGTCACAACTTTCTGAATGTTTAAAATTACATAAAAAAGTATTAAAATCTAAGATAAACATAATTTGGAGTTTCTATAGTAATTTATTTTATGAATAAACAAAAAAATCGGTACTTTTCGGTTAGCCAAGCGCCAGTGTTATATGTATATATGTATGTATACCTATATATACATATATATGTATATTTATACATATATATATAGAAGCTATATGTATACATATATATGTGTGTGTGTATATATACATATGTATGTATATATAACACTGGCGCCTGGCTAACCGAAAAGTACCAAAAAATCTTTAAATAATTATTTCTAAGCTTAAACTATCCCCTAGACTTGTAAAAAATTAAGTACAGTAAGTTAGTAAAAAGCAAGTTTTTATCTGTCACTGTCATAAAAAGTAGGACTGGGCGATATTAGGATTTCTACATCACGATGTATCACTGAGGTTAAATCGCGATATCACAATACATCGCGATATCAGACTCTAGGTATTGCAAACATTGTTGCAATTTTGATATAAAATTTAACAGTTTTACATACTCAAGCTCGTTTTATGCTTTGAAAAAACTTTTTTTTATAAGTAGAGGTTTATGTAGAAAAATTTTTAATTAAAATTTGCATAATAAATACTTCAACTAACAAATTGATTTTACATATCTTAGGCTTACATATTAATTCCATATACTTATGAATTACTATTTTGTATTTTCAGCAGATTTTTTGGCATGAGTGGAATGGGGGGGGGGGGGTAATAATATTGTCATAAGACATTGTTTTATTAAAATAAAAATATTTTTATCTTTAATTAGGATTTTCTTTAAATGTTTAATTTTTTAAAATCAATTAAGAAATATTTTTTACATCATGAAAGTTAAGAAAATATTTAAAAAATTAGAAAATAGGAGAAATAGGGATATTTCTCCTTGTATGTGCTCATTACTCAGCTTAATCCTTTCGAGGGCAGTGTCCTTAAAAGAGGACACCTTCCAAAACTGACAAACGGCACCAAGAATATTTAATTAAAATTTTCTTTTTATAATGTACTTGTGAAAATAAGCAAGTTTATATTTTCTAATAAATTCCTTTATAAATCCTGGTGTCAGCCCATTATTTTATCAGTTTATAAACTCCGGGCCGCAAAGTGTTAAATAATATGCAAAGTGACTTCTTTGCTTTGTTTTTTAAAGCAGTTCTTCCCCAAAGTACCAGATTTATAATTAAAGATAATATTTATATTTTACGAATTTCGTCAAAGGATCTCGAAAAAAACGCAAATTTCTCAAAGGATCGCGGAAAAAACGCGAATTCCATCAAAAGATCGCGAAAAAACACGAATTTTTTCAAAAGATCACTTAAAAATGCAATTTTGTCAAAAAAAAAAAAATCACGGAAAAATGTGAATTTCTTCAAAGGATTGCAAAGGGAGAAAGTCATATGTTTTCAGACCAGGGGGGGGGGATTCTGTTCTGAATTTTCCGAAAAATTGAGGCAGACATTTCCGAAAATTAAAAAATAATCAGTCATAAATCCGAAAATTCGGAAATAAAATATATCGCAAATTTCGACAAATGGTCGTAGGAAAAATCATTTTCGTCAATCTTTCCGAGAAAATTCGTGAATTTCGTCAGATGGTAGCGAAAAAAAACGCAAACTTCGTCAAAGGATTGCAAAAAAACAAGTAATTTCGTCATAAGATCGTGAAAAATTGCGAATTTCGTCATAAGATCGCGAAAAAGTGGCAGATTTCGTCATAAGATCGCGAAAAAATGGCAAATTTCGTCATAAGATCGCGAAAAAATGGCAAATTTCGTCATAAGATCGCGAAAAAATGGCAAATTTCGTCATAAGATCGCGAAAAAATGGCAAATTTCGTCATAAGATAGCGAAAAAATGGCAAATTTCGTCATAAGATCGCGAAAAAAACGGCAAATTTCGTCGAAAGATCACGGTAAAACGGCAAATTTCGTCGAAAGATCTCGAAAAGCAGCAAATTTCGTCAAAAGAGCGTGAAAAAACCGCAAATGTAGTCTAAGGAGCGCGGAAAAAAAACACATAGTGGCGGGAGTGGACGCCCCCTCCCCCCTGTTGTAGCCTTTCAGAAAATTTCCTGTGAATTTCAGAAATTTTTCTTTTTACTTAGAATCACCCTTGTTTTAGCCTGTATGTAGGAAGTTAAGCATTTCAAAGTCGATTTTTGGATATTTTAATCTCGTTATTAAATTCGTTCTTTTTAAAAAAAATCGAATTTTTAATTCATTTTTTCATATTTTACGGCAGTTTTTCCACATCAAAGAAACCAGTTTCGAACTTTTAGTTCAATTTAATAAACTTTTTGACCTCTTTTCAATAAAATTTAATCTGAATTCATACAAGATTTTCGAAATTTCACGGTTTTTGCAGGGTTTTCCCCGCATTTCACAGAATTTTTCGAAATTTGTAACACAGAAATCCGATTTTAATCTATAATAAATTTTGCAGTATGCGATTTTTTAATGTTTAACTATTTATTTTCTTTTTTCCAGATAATTTGAGCGGGTTTTTTTTTTTCGCGTTTCACATGCAATTTTTCTACATTAGTAAAAGTAATCCAGTTTCAATCATTTACCTCTATTTAATAAATTCGGTTTTTTATGCGATTTTTAGGTTTTTTTCGGGATTCGCTGGGATTTTTTGACGTTCATAAAAGGTTGTAATCTTTTAGCTTAATATAATAAATTTTGCCCTATTTTCAATAGTTTATTCGTATTAATTACAGCGATTTTTTTCCATTTCGTGCCATTTTTTTTATATTTGTAAAAGGAATCTGGTTTCAAGTTTTTATTTTACCTTTTTGTTCCAATATGATTTAAATTTTATGCGATTTTTTGCGTATATTTTAATCTCGCAATTTTTTTTATGCGATTTCTAGTTTTTTCGCGTTCTGTAGCTGTTTTAAATTCAAGATCTAAAATATTTATCGAAAAAAGGAACACGCTTTGCGATTATAAATTTTTTCAATAGTCAAGGTCTGAAAATTTAATTCCCTTTAAGTATAAAAAGCCTTCCGTGAAAGTGTCAGAAAATTTCGTGCCAAAAAAGAAAAAGAGCAGCAAATAGAAATAATGATTAAAAGAAAAAGAGCGCTTGTTTTCCTTACTATTAAAAAAATAATTGCTATCTTTGTTGCTAATTGGCCGATTTCTTTCAAATTTTTAGCAAGTTGATAGTTTAGCAAGCAATAATGAATTGGGCTATGTAGTAAATTTTTATTAAAATATAATAAGTAATAAGAAAATTATAGTACCCACAAAAATGTCCACTCTTAGAACTGGAATGAAAAAAATGTGCGATCGGCGGTTTGTTTATTTAGCTCGGAGAAGTCGGACGCTAAAAGATAATCAGATAAGCTTTCCATCCATTGATAATGTTTTCTTTTGCGGCTGCATAGAATTAAAGAAAAAAGCATTTATTTAAAAGAAGTTTTCTATTTTTATTTTAAACACATCAATTTTTTTTTTCCAGGATAATCATTCATTTTTTATTAACATCTTCCTTTAATGGCCATTTAGGTTGTATTAAAGGCATAAACTTTAAAAAAAAAAAAAAAAAAAAAAAAAAAGATGAATTTAGAAAACACGTGTCGTTCTGGAACGATTTTCAAACAAAAAACGCAATGCAGAAGGCATTGCTTTATCTATTTTTCGTACGAGTATGACAGATTAGGACTTTGTATGCGAGTCATACAGAGCAACAAAACATCTGTTTTCCAAAGTCAGCATGCTTTTGCTGGGTAAAAAGAGGGACCCCCCCCCTCCCCTTAGAATACAGGTAGAAAGAAGATACGGGGAGGAGGGGTTGGGCGCGGAGCCCTTTGAAAAACGTCAAAATGTAATGAATACCTGTCACACTTAAATGAAATTTCAAATTTTTATATACACGCCGATTTACCGCAGATAATTATTGGAGAGCTGTAGATTACAAGAACATTAAAACTTAATTTCTCAAAAATAATATAAAGAATTAAAAAAGTAATATTCCGAACCAGATTATTTACAAATCTTGAAGTATTTATTTCAAAGTAACCAAAAATATGTAGGATCCTATAGAAAAAAAAAAATTACATTTTAAAAAAGCAATTTTAAATATTTGATAGAAGGCTCATTCCTAATTTTGATGATAATAAAATACGTTTTTAGCTAGATTAATAAAAGCAAATTCGGTCTCAATTGATTGAAAGCAATATGAAGTGTTTTTAAATAAATACTTAAGAATAGTACAATAATTACAATGTTTCCCCAAATAAGTTGCAATGCCATTAAAAAATAAACTAAAATAAAAGTTCCTTACTAAAGATTTAGAAAATTATGAAGTATTTCTTACTAAAACTAACAGCGTCAATTGTTATTTAATTATTATATTAATTGACTACAATAGGTTTTGGAATAACTAATTCAGTGTGAAAATGTATACTTGACATATCACATCACTGATTTTTCTCATACGTACGTACATCGTGATCGTGGTGTTGCTCGCCGATCATTAAAAAAAAAAAAAGACTTGAAATCGAGAATGTGGTGATTTGTGATTGGTATCGATTTTGGATAATCCCAATACCTAAAATGAAAGATTCGATCGCGATCTCCGTTTAAGCGACAAGTCGTGTGTGCGTTGTCTACGATCTATTTCGGAGATCGTAGAAGAAACCGGTCTTGCTCATCATCGATGCGATCTCCATATTAGTGCTGCTGCAAGCGAGTGTTTGAAGATCGTGGGGGAAAAACCGGTCTTACCACCGATCTCGCTCATCATCCATGCGATCTCCGTATTAGAGATGCATCACGCAAGCGTTCGAAGATCGGAGGTGAAACCAGTCTTGCTAATCGGCCTCGTTCGTCATCGTACTGGCGTGATGCATCGTATGGGCGCGATTCATCACTAAACGAAAGATTGGGAAATCGGTTTGACGATTTATGATTTAAATCGATATCATGCGATGTATCGATGCATCGCCCAGTCCTAATAAAAAGCATTTCATTTTTAAATATTTAAATCTAATATAAATTTGCAAGGTCATATAATTTCCTTTAGCCCCGGTAGCAGAAACTTCAAGACGGTCATTACAGATTTTCTTTTCCCTTTTGCAGATTATTTTTCCATTGAACCTTTATTTTGCTTTATATTATGTTTAGCTTTTTATTACTTAATACCAAAAACGTAAGATTATTATAAATTAAAATTAATAAAATGCATAAAGACGTCACAGGTAAGTGACTGTTTGATTAATTAATGCTTCGCTTCAATTGTAAAATATTTTACCTGCTGATTATTTTCAACCCTTAAGTATAAGTATCTGTCACAGACACTTTGAGAATTTTCTGATACTGTGCCTGCAGCCTTCAGCTAATTAAATTATTAATTTTTTTAAAAATATAAATTAAGCATAGTAAGTATGGATGTTTAAAATAGAGTGTGCCACCTGATGGTAGAATGTGGAATTAACAGATTTTGCAGAGTCTGTGTAGCATGCCTGCTAAACGGTGTCAGAAGTTGTGAAAATTTAAATTTTTTTACTTTAAAAATTTGTATTCAACCATTGTATTCATTATGTAACCTTTTCAATGTAATTTACTAATAAATTTTTAACACTTAAAAAAAAAAAGGTAAAATTATATTAAAAATGGAAGCAAAAATAAAAATTGGCGGTACACAATGAGTGTTGTATGCACGTTTGGTGGCATGTCAATCACATGGCTATTAGCATGTTTTTTTAATCCGATGGTACTCAAAAATAGAAAAAGCCAGATTAGAGGGTTTCAAGTGTATTTCTTCTGTTAAATCTGTTGTTTAATATTCTCAGCATTTTAAAGAACACTTTAATGATATTCAGGTGCAATTATTTATTTAATTTAAAAAATAGAAATCTTTAAATAAGTATTACTTATTTTACCCCGTAGCATGGGTTAAAATAGTTAATTGACAATGTGTTTTAAAATACCATTATCAGTAATAATTTGCAATTTTATTGTTGAAATTGAGCTTGAGATGTTGAGAGCAATGTTCATTTGCACTTTCTATGTACTTTTTTTTAAAGATTAAAATGATGTATTTTTGGCAAATTAAGTATAAATAAAAAAAAGTGCTGTTTTTATAACTATTTTACCACCATCTTCATCAAAAAGGTCACTGGAGTCAAAATTTTGATTTGCCCTGTCTATACACCATTTACTAGAATAAAATTATTTAAAAATACTTTAAATATGTCATATCCCAACCCAACAAGAATTAGTAGCGATTTTTATTAACAGATGGCAGCACTACACAGTCTGAGATTCTAAGGTTTCGCATGCAACCAGTAAATTCCATGTAGTTGTAGGAAATGATTTGCTCTGAGAGCTGCATTTGGCAGCTGTTGTATGTATGTAAATAAAACTATAAGTAATCTTATACCTTCTTCATTAGTAAAGAGTAATAGTAAGAGTGTGGCGATATAAAAGTGGCGACAATGATGAGATTTAACCCAAATTGAAATGTTGTGAAAAAAAATTTTTTTTTTTTTTTGGAAAAAGAAAAAGAGAACGGAAAATGGCCGATAAAGAAATAATTTCTCTGGGACGCTTGGAAGAATATGGGCGATTCTACGCAAATAGGCCATTTTCATCATAGTGATGAAGAAAAAATAAATCATGTCAGAAGTTTCTAATTTTTTGTAACAAGATACTAGAAAAGCTCCTTATTGGGAAAAAAATAGCCGTCAGGCTTAATATTAAGAAATTCTATATAATTTTTAGATTTTTCTTAGAATGAGGGGATGATTACAATGTGAGGAAATGACAATTTTGTGAAAAACAATTTCAAATAATATTTTAAAGAAAGCTTTTGTCCAGAAAGATTAAATCTACATTCTCTGCTATTAAGAGGCTCTAGAGGTTCAATTTTTTTTTTTTAAACAAAGTCACATATCATAAATATCCTCTTTCATATGCCACTTAAACTTTCCATTGCCTGTAGGTTCAACAGAATTTACTTTGACTGATTTGTCATCAATTTCCAATAGTTCTCCATTTTAATTTTATGCTCCAAAATTATCTAATCCAAATGATCTACAGGTACTGTTAAATAAAATTTATTGAGTCCCCATTGTTTGTATGCGTATTACCCTTGTTGCCAATCTCTTTTGAAATGTATTGCCTGAATTTCTTCAAGGAATATACAAAAAAAGTTTTTGCTGATATCTATATGCAATAAGATATAGTTTTGTGCTTAAGATGACTTTATTTTCTTAATTGCTTCATATTAATAAGCTACATTTCTGCTGTGTATCAGGAATATTTTCAACTGAATGCTAAATTCTTACACAAGTTATTTTGATGAAATTTCTTCACAATATTTTTTTTTGGTTTCCTTGCTGACTTTTCTTTTACCTTTTGCATAATAAATAATATTTTATACATTGATTTGCCTAAAAATACGCATTCATTTTCATCAAAAGCATTAAATTTTCAAAAAATGTTTTCTACAAGTTTTTAAAAATAATAGAACAATTCTCTCACATGAGAATCATTCCCTCACATGAGGGAATGACTAGTGAGGGAATGATAAAACTTACATTATTAGTTTTTAAAATTTGTACTCATAAAGTAAATTTAAAAAACAATACATGTATTCAAATTATCCCTTCAGAGAAAACTAAACCACCCATTAATACATTTTTAGAAAATAAATTATTTTTATAAATTTAAATGAGGGAATGATAACATCATCTTAACATTTGCCCAATCTGTCTATTAAATTATTCCTTACACACTGAAGTATTTCTCCAGGATGGCTGAAAATTGTTTTACGGACAGGTAAGACCCATGTGCTGAGCACATATGCATTGTTTCAGTCTACAGTAGTACCACCTATCTCAAATATCCAGAATTATTAATGAGGGAGGGAATGATCGAAAATATGAGTTGCAAACTTTTTTGCCAAATAAAAATTGCATGTGCAAACCAAAAAAATAATGTAATACAAAGAAATAATACTTTATGTGTTCACATTAAAATACAGAAGTCAGAATTTTTTTTTTTAAATAGTTCAGCAAGAAATGGTATTTTTTATATTTTTGGGTGGTAGTAGTTGCATGTGAGGGAATGATATTTAATAGGTTTAAAAATTTATTTTAAATATATGTTTTAATTAATAGTTAAATTTCATGAGCTAATATGATAAAACCATGTCTAAACTACATGTTAAAAAAAATGCATGAGGTTTTTCTGTTGAAAAAATTTAAATATCCTCCAGTTTCATCATTATGGCCTATTTGCGTAGAATCACCCATATAATTCAAATGTTCCTTGGACAATATATGTCGAAAAAATTTACTTTTATTTCTCAGCGAATAGCATCAAAAATGATGAGATGAAAAAAAATATGGAGTATCAACATTTGCCATTTTACGAGATATTGTTCTGAATACTCTGAAAGAGATTAGTTACGAAGATTTCTCAAAGAAAGCAAAAGAGCATTTTTCACCATGCCCTAGTGAAATAGTGGAATGATTTAAGTTTTAGAAACGACTAAGGCAGCAAGGAGAGAATATAGCAGATTTCATACAAGATTTACGTTGTTTATCCAAATATTGCAACTTCGGAAACACTCTTAATGACCGCCTGCGTGATCAATTGGTGTTTGGGATCCAGGATGAGAGGATACAACAGAAGTTACTGGATTCTAAAGATTTAACGTTCCAAACAGCGGTGGAAATTACAGAGTCGTTTGAATCAGCGGAGGCTGGAGTAAAATCCCTATTGGGGAAAGTACGACTGTCAATCAAGTGTGTGTTTCGAAAGGAGAGAAACCGAAATTAGAGAAATTCGCTCATGTACCTAAGGAAGATAAATTCGCACAGCCTGAGAAACCATGTTACAGATGTTCTAAAAATCATAATTCAAAATACTGCCCTTTTAAATCGGCAGAATGCCATTTTTGCGATCGATTAGGTCACTTAAAAATTTGTTGTAGAAATCGAAAATTTGAAATGAAAAATGAGAAACAGTTTAAGAACAGAAAAATTAAAACTGTTCAGGAAGAATATTGTTTAAATTTCATGGACGACAACTCCAATAATGTGTCGTGGGTAAAATCGGTTAAAATAAATGGTGTAAATATACAATTTGAAATTGATACTGGTGCGGCTCATATTATTGTAAGTAAAAGTGTTGCTCATAAATTGTTCTCAGGTAAGCTGCCTTTAATTAAATCTAAAATTAAGTTACAAACTTATACTAGAGATTCGTTAACTCTTTTGGGAGAATTAAAAGTAAATGCTGTTGATGATGAATATTGTATTCCTGATTTAATAATATTTTAGTTATTAAAGAGGAGGGTCCAAGTCTAATCAGAAAAACTTGGTTAAAAGCATCAAAATTATTTTGGCCTAATGTAAATATGATTAAAAGCATTTCAAAAGATGATTTAATTAGAAATTTTCCTAATGTTTTTGCTGACGGGATCGGGACAATCAAGGGTCCTCCCGTGTCAATAAATTTAAAAAAAGATGCAAAACTAGTTTTTCTTAAGTCTCAACCTGTTCCTTTTGCTTTAAGGAAAGCTACTGATTTAGAATTAGAACGATTAACAAATGAGGGTATTTTGAAACCTGTTGATCATTCAGAATGGGCTAGTCCTATAGTAATTGTTCCTAAGCCTAATGGTTCTGTTAGAATATGTGGTGATTATAGAGCAACAGTTAATGCTAATATTGAAAATGACAATTATCCTCTTCCTAGAATGGAAGAATTATTTTCTAAATTATCAGGTGGAAAATTTTTTACTGTTTTTGATTTAAAAGATGCGTACTTACAACAACCTGTAGATAACGAAAGTAGTAAAATTTTTACTATAAATACACATAAAGGTTTATTTAATGTGTTATGATTAGCATTTGGGGTAAAATGTGCTCCTGGAATGTTCCAAAGAAAAATTGAACATATTTAAAAAAAAATTGAATATGTTGGTGTATTTTTAGATGATGATATCATAAGTGCTAGTAACGAATCAGAATATTCTGAAAGAGTTGAAAGTGTTCTGAAATGCTTTTCTGAGCATGGTATAAGATTAAATAAGGAAAAATTAAAATTTATGGTTTCAGAAGTTTCTTATCTATATTAATAAAAGAACAAATGCCTCTGTGTGTGTGTGTCTGTTGGCGATGGCTAGCGAAATCTACCGCACGTAGAAGTATGAAAATTCAGGTGTGATTAGTCCAAGACAGGTCTTGATGCACCTCAGGCACAGAATTTGAATTTTTTAAGGGCTGGGACCCCAGGCCCCCTTTAAGTTTTTATACACTAAATTGTTAATAACATGCCTCTTTTCGATCCGATCTTCTTCGTTTTGGGGGTGAATTCTCCTTTCAGTTTCTGTCCCATTTTTACATTTTAGTTAAGACCCTGGCACCATTGCAAGGGGCCCAGTACTGGGCCCCTTGAAGTTTTAGTGCACTAAATAGTTAATAACATGCCTCTTTTCTATCCGATCTTCGTCGTTTTTGGTGTGAATTCTCCTTTCAGTATCTGCCCCATTTCTACATTTTCAGTTAAGACCATGGAACCCTGTCAAGGGGCCCAGTACAGGGCCCCTTGAAGTTTTAGTGCACTAAATTTTAATAACATGCCTCTTTTCTATCCGGTCTTCTTCGTTTTGGGGGTGAATTCTCCTTTCAGTTTCTAACCCATTTCTACATTTTAGTTAATACCCTGGCAAACTTCCAAGGGGCCCGGTACAGGGCCCCTTGAAGTTTTAGTGCTCTAAATTTTTAATAACATTCCTCTTTTCTATCCGATCTTCTTCATTTTTGGGGTGAATTCTCCTTTCAGTTTCTACCCCATTTCTACATTTCAGTTAAGACCCTGACAAACTTCCAAGGGGCCTGGTACAGGGCCCCTTGAAGATTTAGTGCACTAAATTTTTAATAACATGCCTCTTTTCTATCCAATCTTCTTCGTTTTTGGGATGATTTCTCCTTTCAGTTTCTACCTAATTTCTACATTTCAGTTAAGACCCTGTCACCCTTGCAAGGGGCCGGTATATGGCCCCTTGAAGTTTTAGTGCACTAAATTTTTAATAAATTGCTTCCTTTTTATCTGATCTTGATTTTTGGATACATTCTCCATTTAGTTATTCTCCCGTTCCTACATTCCAGTTAAGACCATGGGCCCATCTAGGATCCCGTAGGGCTCGGGTCATTCCATGTCACTTCATCCAGACCATGTCACCCACCGTCACAGATTTCTATGAAATTTTAAACACAAAAACAATGTCTAAAGATATGCTGTTACACCAAATTTCAGTTTAAAATAATAAGTTTTTCATGAGTTACAAGCATTTAAAAATACCCCTCTCACTATATTTTTTGCAGAAAAGGATCTTCCGTCAAACATGTAATGTTGGATAAAAATGCTCATTTTTCTAAATATTATTAATAAAATTAGATATATATTTTTTTAGAGATTCTTAATAATGTATTTTATTAAAAGAATGGTTTATAAAACTTTTTAGAACTCGAATATTGTTTTTAAAAAATATTTTATCTAAGGAGTTAAGAAAAATATGGAAATATGTAATTCATTTTTTTTTTTTTTACATGTGCTACGCATTTGATTTGGCTGATTTTTTTTATATGTATAGTTTAAAAGGAAACCATTTAATAAAAAAAAATTAGAAAGGTGTTTTTTGAAATTCTTGAGAAAAAAATTTTTTTGTTAATTTTGCAGAATATATCTAAAGTATTGTTAAAGTTCAAAATTCTTCAAAAATACGTGTAATAATAATTAAAAAAAAATTATAATTAAACTATAATTTTGTTTCTAAAAACTTTTTTTAATGTTATTTAAATAAATTAAAGTATAAAATTCATATTATTTCTGTTACAGAAAATTAACTTCCGCTATGTATTCAAATAAAATTTCCATTATACTAACTGAAAAACAACCAGTAATAAACTGATTTATAAAGCTATATTCATTGAAACAATCTAAGCTTTGCATTTTCTTTTAAAAAAATGTGGAAAGTATAAATTTATAGTTGAAATTTTGTTTCACCTATAGTCTTCAAAATGAAATAAAAATAAAGTAATAAAAACATAAATAATCACTGGTATATTGAGATTATTCAGAGATTATTATGATGAAAAAGATGCAAATATAAAGTTTATGCATCCCATCGGACCTTCTACTTCATTTTGCTGGCCAAATAATGATTATTGCAACGTGCCCTTCAACCATATATTATGTAGCATTGAATTGACTGCTGCAACAGGACGGCCATATGCTCTTTCAAAAGAATCTACCGAAACAATCAATCGTAAGTGGAGCATTTATAAAAAGCAATATCTAGTGAAATATGTTGAATTTCTGTTTCCTATTTCCATTTAAATTTATCATAAACACCTCTAACCATTCAATTATAAAAAAGTGCAAATCTGGCACAGAAATAAATCTTATATTTGAAATTGGTTAAAACTTGAAAATCTTCTGTCTCATATATATAAGTAAATTTTGTATGTACAGTCGAACTTGGATAATTCGAATTACAAGGGACCACTACAAAGCTTCGAATTATCCATGTTTATTAATTTTAAATAAAAAAGCTGCAGCTTTTTAAAATATTGAGATATTTGAGATTGCTTTAAAGAGCTTACTTGAACTTTTTAAGAAAATCTTCAAGGATATCTACAGCTCGAAACACAGCTTCACACACGTTAGACTGTCTTTCTACATAACGACGATATTTCACTAGATGAACAACTTTTCAAATAATTGCATTAAAACTAGATTTTGTCATTTCTGAAAGGTTAAAAACTTCGAATTAAAGAAGTTGGACTTCGAAATTTTCACAATTGCTGAAAAACACCCGGCCACTTTTCAAATAAACTGAATTTAAACTAAATTTTGTCATTTTTGAAAGGGTAAAAACTTCGAATTAAACAAGTTGGACTTCGAAATAACCAAGATTTTTAAGCATTAACTGAATACAAGTTTTAAGGGACTGACAAAAAACTTCGAATTATCCACGAATTCGAATTAAAGGCGTTTGAATTATCCAAGCTCGACTGTATATATTATATCAGTAACAAAGAAAAAAAAAATATTTTTTATGATTGTATTACAGGATATATAACCTAGAATTTTATGTAACATATTGTTAAATTATACACAAAATTTGTCAAAATAAATCTTTATTCTTTTGCTTTTTTAATAATTTCATTATTTTTACCTTGAATTGCTACTAATTCTGCTTAATTTATTTATAATAATTTTATTTCTGTTTATGAAGTTAAAAGACTTGATGTTAGTTTTAAAAGTCAATCCTCTTATAATATCATATATTAATAATTGAAACTATTTTGACAAAAACTGTCAAGATGCTACCCCCCCCCCCCCCCAAAAAAAAAAAAAGAATAAATAAATAAAATAAATAAATATTTAAAATCTAGGATTAGTTGGGAAAATATGGCACTTATGTTTATTTTGACAGAATATTGAAAAATCTGTCTAAATATGTATCTCATGAATCTTTGGAATGTAAGGGGAGGGGCATCCAGAATTTACGAGTTGATTGAATATTAATAAAGTTCATCAGTCTCCAGATCATCTTTATGCTAGATTATTTCTTTACATGCTTATATGTCTTCAAAGTACATGCATATAAAAAAAATCTAAGAAAACTTTTTTTCTCAAGTTTTTCAAAAAACACCTTTATTTTATTATTATTATTATTATTTTTTTTTTTTTGAGAAAAGATTTGCTAATAAAAAGCTCATAAAAAATATTTAACAAAATAAAATGGGTGGTACATCTAAAAATATTTTTTCTTTTGAAATTCATACATGAAATGTCAATTTTATATGGACATTCAAAAAATGTCGAAGAAAAATTTTTTTCTCAAGTTTTTCAAAAAACACCTCTTTAATTTTTTTATTGAGAAAAGATTGACTAATAAAGAGCTCATAAAAAAATATCTAGCAAAATAAAATGGGTAGCACATCTAAAAATATTTTTGTGAAATTCATATATGAAATGTCAATTTTATATGGGTATTCAAAAGTTCAAAAATTAAAAAAATATATTTGTTGTAAAAAGAAAATAAAAATTGGTATTACTTTGTGAAATAAATAATATAAAGAAAGTTCTGCCAAAAAATTAACCATTTTAAATATTTGGTAAAGAGTTATGAAGTTTTTTGTAGAACCATACAGAAAATCAACGCTTTAAAAATGTCCATAGAAAAAGAAAAGTGTCGTATGTTCAGATGCTTATAATTTGAAATATTTTAATTGGATTCAATTAAAATTTCACGTGGTAGCATCTTATACATGTATGCTTTCATGTACCAAGTTTCGTCAAAATCTGAGATGGTGGGTGACATTTTGTAAAATTGCTGGATGATTTGACATGGAATGACCCCCATTAAATTTTTTGTGTGCCATGCGTTTTTCACACCCTATTTTTCTCACCTTCGCAGTGCGTAATTTTAAAGTTGAGTCTGAACTCTTCTCCTTAGACTAACACTGACATATTTTTACTGGGGCCCTAGGGCCCCTTTTTAAGCATTTCCCTAATTTTTTGCACATTTCTTTTAAATTATATTCTAATGATCCCTTTAAAATAGTCCGATTCACTAGCTTTATTTTTCTAACATCTTAGGTTCTGCAGCTGCTACATGAACGACAAAAAAATATTTCTGACTTCAACTACCACCAATTTTGAACATAAATTGATATAAACTTAAGTTTTATTTAAGGTTATTATTTACAAACGCCGGGCGGGCCTGCTAGTTTAGGACATAAAATATCTCAGGAAGGAATTAGATCTATTCCAGAAAAAGTTAATGCTATTTTGAATGCTCCTATTCCAAATAATGTGTCACAATTGCGTTCATTTTTAGGCTTAATTTCTTATTATTGAAACTTCCTGCCTAATATTTCAGATGTTTTAGAACCTTTACATAGATTATTAGATAATAATGTAAACTGGACATGGTCAGAAAAGCATGGAAAAGAGTTTCAAAAAGTTAAACAATTATTATGTACATCTCCTGTTTTAGAATTATGTGATGTTAACAAAGATATAGTTTTAAACTGTGATGCTTCTGAATATGGTATAGGGTCAGTTTCAAGCTACATTGTTGAGGGTAAAGAGAAACCTATTGCTTATGCTTCTAGAACTTTAAATAAAACTGAAAGAAATTATGCAATGATTGATAAAGAAGCTTTATCTGTAATGTTTGGTGTCACTAAATTTCACCAATATTTAGCTGGAAAAAATTTTTAAATTATAACAGATCATAAACCTTTAATTAGATTGTTTGATCCCCAATAGCAGAAAATTCCCCAAGTGTCTGCGACAGATCTTTCAGGGACTGAAAATAATCTGCAGGTAAAATGTTACAAATGAACCTTTAATTAATTAATCATTTACTTTTAATGTTTTTAAGCATTTTACTCATTTTTATTAATAATAATCTTAAGTTTTAGTAATAAATAATAAAGAACTAAACATAATATAAAGTTGGAAAAAGATTCAATAGAAAAAAAATCTGCAAAAGGGAAAAGAAAATCTGCGACGCACGTCACCCGTCAGGAACTTTCTGCTACCGGGGTTTGATCCTGTTAAAAAGGTACCTGATACATTATCACCTAGAATGCTGAGATGGTCGTTAATGTTAGTTGGGTATGATTATACAATTGGGTATCGCGAAGGTAAAAATAATAAAAATGCTGACGCATTAAGTAGATTACCTCTCCCAGAAACTGTAAATATAGTAAGTAATCCTGCGGAAATAATGTTTGTTTCAAATGATGATAATTGGCTTGTTACTTCTAAAACTATTGCAAAGTGAACAACTGAAAATCCTGTAATTAAACAAATTTTAGAGTGGGTGTTACATGGGTGGCCGATAAAGCTTAAACAAGAAGAATATGAACCATATTTTCATAGAAGGGTAGAAATTTCCTGTCTATTGTGGGGACATAGAGTGATCGTACCAGAGGAAGTCCGTGAATATATATTAAAATTACTGCATTTTGTTCATCAGGGTATATCGAGCATGAAAGTGAAAGCTTGGGGGATAGTTTGGTGGTCAAATATGGATAAAGAAATTGAACAAATGGTAAATTCTTGTAATAGATGTCAGATGTTTGCGAGGGATTGTCCCAAAATGGAACCCTTGAAATGGAAATCTGAACTGCCTTGGGAAAGGATCCATATAGATCATGCCGGCTCTTTCGAAGGTAAAATATTTTTAATACAGTAGACTCCCTCAAATCCGCACAGCTTGGGACCAAACATTGTGTGAATTTTAGAATTTTGCAGATTTCTGGTCATTGATTTGTTTACATTTTTGAAACATTAATTTGATTGGTAGTTAAGCAAGGGAAATTATAATGAATGCTTACAATAAAGTGAAACATTAAAATAAGTAATTTATTAGTTTAAATGTAAGTAATTATTAAAATAATTATGTAAAATAAAAATTTATAAAAATATTAAATTATATCCGATGAAATCGATTCAATTCGATTCCAAAAGTCCTATGCTGCCATCTAGTGGTAAAGCGATCGTAAGATCGATACGTCATCATATAGATATGCTAATTTATATCAAAATCAAAAGTAATGTAAATTTATTTAGTAATAAATCAGCTGTAATAACCAAAAGAGAATGATTAACAAAAAATTTAGTAAAAAAAACATTGCAGTAGTTGCTGATTTTGCGCCATCTTGAATTTTGTTCATGCAACTTAACTGTAAGTTTCATTGTTTACATCTGAAAAAATATGCAGATTTTAGGGTCGCAGATTTAAGGGAGTCTACTGTAGTAGTCGATTCTTATACTAAATGGTTGGAAGTAGAGGTAGTACCCAGGTTTGATAGTAAAACTACAATTAAGGTATTTAGGAGAATTTTTGCTACATTTGAATTACCTGTTGAATTGGTCAGTGATAATGGTCCCGCGTTCACAAGTGATGAATTTGAGGAATTTCTTAAAAATGATGGAATTAAGCATATGCTTATTCCTCCTTATCACCCGTCTTCGAACAGACAAGCGGAAAGGTATGTGCAAACTGTGAAAAATTGTTTTAAAAAGCTAGATAAAAGTGACATAACATTGTAAATTTCACGATTTTTGTTAGAAAATCATTCCACTCCTCATTCAGTGACTGGTAAAACTCCTGCTGAATTAACGTTTGGAAGGCCAGTTCGAACAGCCCTTCACTTGGTATTACCATCAAAACCTAACATACAGCAACCCCTACACAAATATAAGCTTCATGATTTAGTTTTTTTGTTAAAAATTTTGGAAAAGGGGAGAAATGGGTAAAAAGAAAAATTATGAAATTATTGGGGAGTAGATGGGTTTTAGTAAATAGATGTAACGGAATAATGTGTAAGCGTCACATTGATCAGTTGAGAGCTAATAAAGAGATAAGTTATGAAATACCAGAGAGAGTTGTAGAGATAAATCGAAATGATAAACTAACGTCAGACAAATTTGATAATATGGGACATAGTGGTAAAAATTACAGTGATTATGATAGGTAGGTATGAAAGGGTTAACCAAAACCGTTTTTCTGGAATTATGGGAAAAATAAAAGAACAGCTTAATACGATAGAACCAAGCCAATCTCAGCCTTCGTGTGATATTGTAGCAGGTACAGTTGTGAGTAATAAAAATGATGTTACGACAGATAAAACTGTGAAAGACAATTTGACTAAAACTAATGACGAGGAACTCTTAAGAAAAGTGCTCCAGTTCGAAGAAGTCAAAGAGCAAGATTGCCTGTAGTTAGTTTGAACTATGAGGGGAGGGGTGTCATATCCCAACCCAACAAGAATTAGTAGCGATCTTTATTAACAGATGGCAGCACTACACAGTCTGAGATTGTAAGGTTTCGCATGCAACCAATAAATTCCACATAGTTGTAGGAAATGATTTGTTCTGAGAGCTTGCATTTGGCAGCTATTGTATATATGTAAATAAAACTATAAGTTATCTTATAGTTATGCCTTCTTCCTTAGTAAAGAGTAATAGTAAGAGTGTGGCGATAAAAAAATAATTAAAAGTTGTTAAGTTAAACAAAATAAAAAAGCTAATAATATTAAATTCTAGTAAAAAAAGAGCTCTATTTTCACAGATTTCCTTGTTATAATACACGACATGTAAGATTCATGTAAATCAATTTTTAAACTTGATCTTTGAAAACAGAGGTAAAAAAAACCCATGCGGGAATTAAAAGAAAAACATTTTTTTATTCAATAAATGATAAAACATACATTTTTTATAAAGAAATTATTCCTTTTTAAGGAAAATAATTAAATTATGCAAATTTAATGCATATACAGTACTCTCTCTCAAATCTGCATAGCTTTGGACCAGAGCTTGTGCAGATTTTAGAATTTTGTGGATTTCTGGTCATTGCTTTGTTTACATTTTGGGTCATTCCATGTCAAATCAACACACTGATTTTACTTCACTATTTCAAATTTGAATGAAATTTGGCACATAGTTACTTTTCATACAGATATAGAAAAACACCAAATTTTATCAAAAAATATCAACCCGTTTTGAAAATATACCCCCATGAATATTCAAAAAATCAGTCAAAAAACCGTGACAGACCAATTTTCAAAATGATGTAGAAACTTTCCTAATTAAGCTAGAGAGATAAAATTGATGCCATTTTACAGCAATTTTCAAGACCTTTTCAATGATATATAACACAGTTAGGGCTTAGAAAAATTTATTTTAATAAAATTTAAATTTAAATTTAAAATCTGAATTTTTCAAAATGCGCCGCTTCAAAAATTTTCAAAAAATTTTGAATAATACTTTATTTAGTACTGAAAAGATTGTATGAGTTTGAAAGTGAGATCTTTATGGGTTCATGTTAAAATACTGTATTGAATAGAGCATTCTTGATTAAAATACACATAATTTCCTTAATACAACATCTTTTAAAGCCTAGAAAACATTAAAAAGAATAATTTATTTAAGATTTGAGATTAATCACATATATATATATATTTAAAAATTGTGTAATGATGTGTTCTCTGGTTAGAATATTTGAATAACTCATAATTTATTGCTGGTTAAAAAACTAATTTATTTAAGATGTGAAAGTAATAACATTGGTTTTGTATAAATAGCAAATAATTATCAGATCATATATTTATTGCTTGAAGCTCTTGTACAGTTTATTGCTTGAAGCTCTTGTACATTTTATTTATTTGTAAAACTTCATTGTCTGACAATCTATATACTCTCCCTGTTGGAGTTATAGGGTTTACTAAAGATAGGATTTGAATAATAGAAACCCACAATATATCTGGCCTACTTGGGAAAGAAAAAGGAGGTGAAGGTCCTGCTGGATGTAGAAAAGACACCTTTACTTCATCATCAGTTTCATTTTTTGCCAGCACATATGCAAGCCACCAATTATGTTCATACATAACACATACATAACCTCTTACTTCTGAAAGTTGAAGTCTGTCTTCCGATAAGGATACTTTCTCAATTACTGATTCAGATGCATGAGAAAATGCCTTAACTTTAATTTTTGATGTGCTTGAGGCTACTGGGATAAATGTAATTTCTGTGTACCTTTAATAGTAATGGATTTACTAAGACGATTTACTAAAAAAATTTCTGTATTGATGTATTCGTCTTGAGTAACATATAAAAAATTTACAGACGGAATATTTTCCACAGCCCACTGGTACAACTGTATTGGTGTCATAATTTGGTTTTCAGATGGATGCTGTAAACTTGCCCTAGCTGCCAACCTCTTTACTGTGCCACCAACACCATTGCACGGTCGTTTACCATGTGCGGTGGCCGAAATGTGCCACTCAGCTTCAATATTAAAATCATTTTTGTGGAAACACAAGTTTGAAATTCTTCTTGTTTTTATATTGTGCAGCTGAACTGTCAGAATAATAAAAGATCCTTTCAAACCTTGCTTTCAAAAAATCAATCATTTTTCTTTGGAAGCAATACACTGCTACTGTGTTGTGTTCTAAGCATTCAAATATTACAACTAAACTCTGATGTTTAATCTTTCCTTCACTATTGTAATAAATTACAAAAGGGTGGACAGTGGCTTGTTCACTGATCCAATGATAGCTTTGGGCCTCATCCTGTAAAATAAATGTGTAGTTCTCAGAAAAATCACACATTACAACATATTCTGAATCTATCAAATTGTTCTTGACTTCATTAATAAATGAAGCTTGCTGCTTTGCAATAAAATCATGCCAAGCAAGAACAAAATGCTTTTCACAAAACAGATCAATGAATTCTGTTGCAGATTTCGCTAGAGTTTCTAAATTACACGATCAACAGAAACCCATTATCGAAAAGTTACTTTTTCAATCATGTTCTCATCAAATACATTTTCTAACATGTCTTTAATTCCTCCACTTCCAGGACAAGATGAACATTCTCCCAAGTAACAAGCTTCTGAAGCAGGATTACATAATATTTTAGCAAGGCAATGTTTATATGTTTTTAATTTACCATCAGTACCAGCATCAAGTTTAGTATTTTCAATCATCAATTTCACATTTTGATGGGTAGTGCATACACAAACTGTATGAGTTCCACTTTGACCAGCTAGTATGCAATGCTTAGGCCTGAGTTCAGCAAATTTAGAAAAACCTACCTTCATATTTGGAAACTTTTCTTTATATGATCCGTACGCTTCCATTAAATTACACAGAACTAACCGTTTAGATAGTTTTACTTTCTCTCCATTTTCTGTTCGTACAGATACACAATCTTTCATCCCTGGCAATATTCTACTTATTTCATCACTTTCATAAAAAGCCTTTGTTTTCAGCAATTTCTGCAGGAAGACTTTTTCCAGGCTTCTGATTAGGACTTGCTAGAATGCCTTTATCTAGCAAGAGTTTTTTTTTGATTTCCTGACCATATAATTAGGAGCATTGAACTCTCGCATAATTTTCTGTATACTCCATGTTTCAGGCAAGCAGGTCAGTATCATAATTTTTTTAACTTTAGAGGTACAGTTAGAAAACTGAATTTTAAGATTGTTTAAAACTGCTTCTTCTGGTGTCTCAGTCACACTATCTAAAGATCTTTCAGCATTTACAAAAAGTTCACGTCTTATTGCAGAATTTATCTTTTTTATTTTATTTGATGCATAACCTTTGCTTTCTGCTTTTCTTTTATCAATAGGAGACTCTCCTAATTCATGTAATGAGACATTAAGCATTTTAACTATTTCAGACTTTGGAGTAAAATTTGGATCTACATCTAAACTTTCAGAATTTTCATTTTCTTCAGAGTTTTGGTCTAATTCATTCTTTTTCCAAAGATACAGCTGTTTTCTACAAGAATGGCAGACTTTTGCTGTTTTTGGCATATCTTTGTAATGATCTATCATCCAGTCTGTAACATCCCTTAATTTGCTTTTGTCTCTTACTCTGTGATTATTTTTCTTAAATCGGTTGAAACACTGTCCAGTAAAATGCCTTTGATCAGCCATATTTAAAATTTCATATAAGATTAATCTTTTTACATAATATTTATATTATATTTTAATTGAATAAGCAATTTTTAATGTTAAATATATATATATATATATATATTAATTTTAAGTATATACAAAATATTTTAAGTTTAAAAAATAAATATTTAATTTTTAAGTTACTATACTACAAAAATTAGAAAATTCAGTATGTTCATTAGTTTGTCTAAATCTCAGTAGAAATCAAACACATCTGATTGACTGAGAGCTTATCAGCTTACAGACCGAGTTAGAAAATTAGGGAGACAGGTAGTCTGTGACTAACAAAACTTATCTTGACATGCACTGTTCTGTAGAAGCCTGTTTTGGTTTGCAAAGCATGTACAGCTCTGTTGAATTCTGATAGGAAAGATTTTGTAGTAAAACTTTCAAGATGCAGTAATTAATTTTATGTTTTTAAAACCATAAATAAAATATATTTAATTGTGATCTTTACAATCATTTTAATAATAAGGTAAGTACAAAATGAAAATTTAAAAATAAATGAAATACACTAAGAATTTCAAGCAATAAATACATGCACTTATAATTATATATTTGATATTATACAAAGCAAATATGATTAATCTCAAATCTTAAATAAATTATTCTTTTTAATGTTTTTTTAGACTTTAAAAGATGTTATATTAAGTAAATTATGTATTTTTTAATCAGGAATGCTGTATTCAATGCAATATTTTAACATGAACCCATAAAGATCCCACTTTCAAACTCATACAATCATTTCAGTACTAAATAAAGTATTATTTAAAAAATTTTGAAAATTTTTGAAGCGGCGCATTTTGAAAAATTCAAATTTTAAATTCAAATTTAAATTTTATTAAAATAAATTTTTCTAAACACTAATTGTGTTACATATCATTGAAAAGGTCTTGAAAATTGCTGTAAAATGGCATCAATTTTAGCTCTCTAGCTTAATTAGGAAAGTTTCTACATCATTTTGAAAACTGGTCTGTCAAGGTTTTTTGACTGATTTTTTGAACATTCATGGGGGCATATTTTCAAAATGGGTCGATATTTTTTGATAAAATTTGGAATTTTTCTATATCTATATGGAAAGTAACTATGTACCGAATTTCATCAAAATCTGTGAGGGTAAGGTAAATTTTTGTTGAAAATTGTGTTGACTTGACGTGGAATGAGCCTTAATTTTAAACAGTAGTTTGAATGTAATAACACAATCAAAATTATAATGAATGCTTGCAATGTAGTAAAAAATTAAAATAATAAAGCTAAGTAATAAACTAAAATGATAAAAAGTCAGGTAAATTACAGTAAAGCCTCGATTATCCGCGAGTGGATGATCCGCAGTGCAATTTATCCGGGAAGCGATTTTTTTTTTTTTTTTTAATTCAAGCCAACATCAAAGAAAATACAGTAGAAGATCTTTATAACGCAAACCTAAAAACGCAAGGTTGTGCGTTATATAGAATTTTGCGTTATATGGATCACATCATTAAATTCACCTTGTAAACATGGCCAAATAAGTCTGAAACATATCAAAATGCATTAGAATATCTTTATACTGCATTCCTTGTTATCAAGAGTTATCCAAATTATAAATTTTTGCATAATATAGGTCAGACATTGTTAACTACTTTATAAACATGATCCAAATATAACTGACACAACCATCCCTTATATTAGACATTTTCAAAAATGTTTATTGTAATAATAGCATTTTTTTTCAGTAAAAAGGTCTTAAATTAGAAGATAAAGTTGAACTAATGTATCAAATTCAGTCCTCTAGAGAGTAGCAATATTTTACAATGTAAAAATGCAGGTGCTTTTTAACTGCAAAATTCATTGTTTACATCTGAGAAGTTGTGCGTTATATGGAGAATTGCATTATATAGAATTGCGTTATAAAGATCCTCTACTGTACAATAAGCCCTACTAATAAATATAAACAGAAAAATTCATGTATTCAAAAGTAATAGAAGAACATTTTTAGATTTGTTTGCCATATTTGAAATATCAGATAT
Organism: Maratus speciosus; assembly: GCA_963932465.1. Taxonomy (NCBI): domain Eukaryota; kingdom Metazoa; phylum Arthropoda; class Arachnida; order Araneae; family Salticidae; genus Maratus; species Maratus speciosus. The sequence continues at coordinate 182,656,935 of OZ010791.1, read as the reverse complement.
AAAGTCTTGCCTTTTCTTGATTTTCTTGAAAGAAAATGTATCTCATCTTTATTGTGCAATTATACATTATTAAGTATCTGCTTGACCTCTACTTTTAATAATTTAATCCTGTATAAAATTATCTTACTTTTTTATCATTTTAGTTTATTACTTTACTTACCGTATTTTCGGGAATACCCGCCGCACCCACCGTAAGCGCCGCACCAATGAAAATCTGTTTAAAAAAAAAGTTTATCGACGTAAGCGCCGCACCCGAGGAGCTGATATTTGTACAATCTAAATTCCGGAATCGTTTCGACCGCGGCTTTTCCGGATTTTAGAGGTCTTGAAATATCGTATAGAGACACTTAGAGGTCTGCACGGGCCAAAATTTCCGGGCCCGACCTGAAAATTCTAGGTCGGGACTTCCCGACTCGTAGAAAAAAATTCGTCCCGGGACTGCCCGATTCGCAGAAAAAATTCGGAACGGACCAGCCCGATACAAAAATTAAAAGTTCGGTCCAGCCCGTACAAAAGAACTAAGCCCGTACAAAAGAACTATTGGCCCGACCCGGTAAAAAATTTAAAAGTTCGGCCCGGCCAGAGACTGGCTCGGAAAAAAGTTAAAATCTCGGCTCAGCCCGAGTGAATTTCTATAAAACATTGATGAAGTGCCGCAGGCTGTATCCCTATTTTTTTTAATGAATATATTTCTTGTATGTAAATGTTTCAGTTATCATTACTATTATTAATCCAAATTCTGTGTATTGAAGTGTTTTAAAAATCTGAAAAATGTTATACAGTAAAATCTGCTAAGACGGAATTGTATAAAAAAGAAAAAAAAAGCGTTATAGACAAGATCCTCAACACGTTGTTCAGTTAAAAACAGGATTCCGTCATAGGCAGGTTCTTTTCACTCATTTTACTATATTTTAATTTAGCTATATTTTAATAAGAGTGTGAAATCTACTACTCTTTAAATAGAATAAATTTTTAATGTTTAATTGTAGAATAATGGCGATTTAAAAATGTATGCATTTTTTGCAAACATTTTTGGTCCAGGCCTAATTTTACTGACCTTTGAACGGACTAGGCCACAACGAGACAATGATTTTCATATGGGCTTTGTCAAAACTAGGACTGAAAATTTTGGATCGTGAAGACTAGGAATGAAACCAGTCCCGGCTCTGTACAGAAAAAATAAGTTAGGTCCAGCCCTGCCCGATCTTTCAGGAAAAAAGTAAGGCCTTAACCCGGCACGGCCAGAACCTTCAGAAAAGAGTATGGCCCGGCCCGTGCAGATCTCACACTGCCGAAACCACTTTAGGATAACTAGAAACTCGCCTTTTTTCTTAACAGTTCACCTATTGATAACTCTTTCATTGATTCTGTTTGTGGCAGATTTTATTTTTTATTTGCTACAAACGCATCTTTTCTTGTTCATTTTTAAAAATAATTTTGTAAGTTTTAAAAATATTTCTTGCTCAGAATTTAGACTTTCCTTTTCATCATAAGTTATGATACATATCTTCATAATAATTATCATCATATAATAAGTTTAAGGAAAGAGAAGAAAATTTACGAATCCACTTTGCATTAAAAAAATCTCTTATCTCGTTACCTCTTTTTTTCTACTGCATTCAAAGTTCTTTTCAAAGAAGCAAAACTGAAACTATTACACGTCAAGGTCATAGGGCAATGTGTCTGAGAACGAGGAGATGGAGTGAATTTGAAATCAAGTGTGTTTATCTTTTTAGTTGAGTCAAGAGATAACAAAATTACATGTTAGTTTTTTAATTATAAATGCATACTTCAAATTGAGTGATTTTATTAGGCGCTTCTTTAAAAATAAAGATTATAAACATTAAAAAAAAAGATAAAATAAGTATTTTTGTTGAGAACTCTTCGTAACGAAACAATTTTTAACCATAACCATTGTTTTGAAGAAATTCAGTCGGGCCGAGATTTTAAATGTTTTCCGGGCCAGGCCAAACTTTTAGCTTTTAAGCCCGGGCCATTAATTTATTTATTTTTTGTATGGGCCGTGCCGATTTTCCCCCCCTATGGTTCGGCTACTTCACTCAAGGGTAAACGCCCGTTCCTTAATGTTAATCCTATGGAAGAATTTAAAAAAAAAAAAATACATGATTCGCATTTCAATATGCTTAAATGATTTTTTTTTTTTTTTTTTTTTTTTTTTTTTTTGCGTCGAATAGCTGAGGTTGATATCTAAAAAGACCCTTTTTCGATTTTGTTTACAGATGTTTTTCGTAGTATACTTCGATTTTCGGAATCACTTTCGAAAGTGAAAGTATTCTAGTAGAAAAAAAAAAAAAAAAAAAAAAAAAAAAAACCTTTAAACACAATCGAAAAAGTAAAAATGACTCTTTGTAGAGACCGATCTCAGCTATCCAATGCAAAAAAGATCATTTAAAAATAATGGAATGCGAACGACATATTTAAAAAAGTTTTTCTTTCTTAGGATTTACATTAACGAGCCGGTGTTTTTGCGTGAGCAAAATAGCCCAATATTTATATCGCGGAAGTCGGCCCACTTAATTTGTTATATTGGTCAGGACCGTTTATTTTGTTGTTCGCCCGATCCGGGCTCATTAAAAAAACTGTACCAATTCTGCTGACCCGGCCGGTTTCAAAGTTTGAATTCATTTTGTTTGGTCGAGTCGGGTACGGCTCTATTTTAGGGGCAGAGTTTATAGAGTCCGGTACTGAAAAAAAAAATAAAGAAAAATCTTGCTCTCCAGTGTTTTTACTATGTATTAGGAGACCCATTCCACAAAAGTTCTATGCCGGGATTTGATATTTCTCTAGTTAGAGACCAGTAATTTCACAGAGTGAGCACTCTGTAAGCAGTTTTGCTTTGCAAGTGGAAGGAAATGGTGTTTATTAGAAGAAAAGCTTGCGACAGCTATACATTCCAGTATCCGGAGAGTAAAGTAATTATTGATGGATGCGCGGAAAATGTAATCATTTTTAACTTGAGAACCGGTGAGACAAATGTTATTCATCTCGCTGATTGTTTAAAAATAAACAAAACAAATAACATTTCTCGGACATCTGCGGTTGAGGGACATTTTCTAAAATTTTGGTACGTATTCGAGAGCATGAAACTATTGATCAAAGGGGGGGGGGGAAAATGGCGTCGTAAAATATTGGTTTGACAAAAAAAAAAAAAAAAAAAAAAAAAAAAAAAAAAAAAAAAAAACATAAGACATTGTTGTAAAAGAAAAAAAATCATCGTACCCGCCGCCCTGGCGTAAGAGCCGCACTTAGAATATTTTATACTTTCAAACTCGTATGCGCCGCGGCTCATACACCCGAAAATATGGTAATTATGTTAATATTTTACTACATTGCAAGCATTCATTATAATTTAGATTGCATTATTAAAATTACTGTTTAAAACATGTAAACAAAGCAGTGATCAGAAATCCGCAAAATTCTAAAATCTGCACAATCTCTGGTCCCAAGCTATGCAGATTTGAGAGAGTCTATTGTACTACTGGACATCATTCTCTAATGAAATTACCCTGTTTTGGCCCTTTGCTAAAACTACTGTTCTCGATTCAATTCCACCTGAATGAGCTGCTGATGAATGAATAGCTCTAACAGGAACATGGTATAGTTTAAGTAAGAATAGATGGAGGACAACAGCGGTTTTTGAAGACATGTTCAAATGGTTTGTTGAAAAAAACGAAGAAAACCAGTCTTATTCTGTTATTGTTAAGTGGTTACATTTCTCACCTAAGCATTGATCCCGGTAGCAGAAAGTTCGAGATGGGTAACGGGCGTCGCAGATTTTTTTTTCTCTTTTGCAGATTATTTTTCCATTGAACCTTTATTTCGCTTTATATTATGTTTAGCTCTTTATTACTTAATACAAAAACTTAAGATTATTATTAGTAAAATTAATAAAATGCATAATAACATCCAAGGTAAGTGATTGTTTGATTAATGAACACTTCAATTGTAAAATATTTTACCTGAAGATTATTTTCTGCCCTGAAGTATCTGTTGCAGACACTTGGAGAATTTTTTGCTACTGGGACATTGACCACTTACTGAAAAGGTAATTCTGAAAGTATATTGATTCTCAAGCTCCCATTTCATACAACCTCAAAGTTGCAACTATCAGACTTGAGTGTTTTTTGGTCCTCTGAAAATATATTGCATAAACAAATGAACACCTGGTTTATGTCTGTTGGTATCCAAATAAGTGCAATGTTTAAAAATCAGTTTGTAAATAACCTGTCATTGATATGGAACAAAGGATTTTCACCATCAAATATAAAATGTGGATTGGAAGCTGCTGGACGTTTCCCCTTTAATCAAGAAAAATTTGACAAAAGCATCTTTAAACCTCATCTAATGCAAAAACATAACAGATGGCTGACACTAGGTAGTCCTGAAGATATGCCAGAAGATTTAGATGAGCTGTCTGATGTATCTGAAAACACCAATATAGAGTTAACGAGTACCTACTTCAGAAGAATATGCACATCTGAATCACAACTTGATTAAAAAGGCAATCCTCAAAAAGGCATATGGCTTTGGGTTGATAAACCAAAGCTATCCCAAACTGGAAAGCTATCTCCTATAGTTCAAATACCAACACTTATAGATCAAGCTTGGGCCATCCTGTGTACAAGTAGCTTCACATACAACCCACATTACATAGTATGTTTTATCTCACAGTAGCTTTCTAGATAATGTTTTAATAAAATGAAAACTACATGTCATATAGGTAGATATAAGAAAAGAATAAAGATGACTGCTTGAGTAATTAATCAAGAAGAAATAGATGCAGCACTACATAACTCTGATCCATTTAATTGATTGAATCTGATAGAGGTATTGCAGATCTTTTAGTGCCTGCTTCTACAGACTTAAGCTGAAGATTAGAACAGTTTAGAGAATAAGAGTATTGTTGAATGATTCTAATTGGAATGAACTGGGCAAACAAATTGTTTGCAGTACATTTTGATAAACCACAGATATTTTATGTAGGCACACTATGTGATATATCATACGATGGGTCAACAATTAAGTTGCCAAAATTTCATTTGAGTTCTTTGATTTTCAGAGTAGAAAGACATATATTAAAAACAAAAAAACTTCACTGGAAGTTGTACCAGCAGATAATATTGCCTGTGGACCAATAATAGGAAATTCTGCCAAAGGAAATGCTACAGAATTTACTGAAAATATATGCCAAGAAATTCGACAAGGTTTGAGAGAATTGGCAAGCAATTATATTTATGATTTTTGATATATAAACCGTTCAATTTGCAATAATAATACAATATTAATACTAATTTCTTTGCAGAATTTCGTTTAAAAATAATTAATGATGAAAGAAATACTGTGCTGCCTAATATTTTTATTTATTTCTAGAAAATTTTTCATATGTATGTGGTTTTTTTTAAGTTAACATGGGTTATTTTTATGAAAAATTAGGGTTTTTTCAAATTCTTGCTTCATTGGCTATCATTGTATGAAATATTGATCAAATCAAAAATACTCAGCATTAAAATCTTAGACAGAACAAACTGTGAAAATATAGTTACTTTTAATTATTTCATATTTATTAAACTTTTATAAAGAGAAAAATTTAAAAAGTGGGTTTTTTTTAGAGGACAGTTCAATATAGCTGAATACTTCCGGTCACATGGCAAATCATAAAATTTTGAATAGGTCTCAGATAATTTTAATTAAGTAAAATGTTAAAATAAATTAATTTAATGACATCCGACCATTTCTGCGATTTAGATTTTAAAGCATAAACTTAATTCCAGTCTTTTTCGCGCAGCCTAGGGGGCTCAGTAGTAGCACATTTGCCTGCTATTCGAAAGATTCCTAGTTTGAAGATGGGCATCGAAGTTTCAAATTTTTTTCCCGGAATAGATTTCATTATCTACTAGGCTCAATTTTATAGAATTTTTTTTTTGCGTTTTAATGTCGAAAGTTGTTGAAAAATATTTTCTCAGTTACTTTTTTAATTAAAAAATTCTTTCTTTTTTTTTAATCATTTTAAATTTTGTTTAAACTTCCACTAAATTTTTGAAATTTTGGAATTTTAAATTTTGTTTCAACTGTTTGTTTTGTTTTGATAAAATTTTAAATTTTGCTGAAATAACCACTAAATTCTTGAGAAATTTTAAATTTTGTTTAAACCTTTCCTAAATTTTTGAAAATTCAAAATTTTAAATTTCAGGGCTTGAAATTCAATTTTTCCTAGGAGGGGAGTCTCCCTACCAACATTTATAAATGGAGGGGAGATGAACTATTTGGGAGGGAGACAAAAATCTAAAACCCACCGTTATTTTGCGTGTTATTTAAAGATTTACATTATTTTGTCTTTATCTTAAGTATTTTGTATTAATACAGACTGTCAGGATGTTTCTGAGTAAAATAAATAAATAAATAAATCAGAAATTCACAGCAAATTTCCTGAAAGGTTACAGCAGGGGATGGGAAGGGATTGGGAAATCCTCTGCAGGTTTTTTTTTTTTTTTTTGGTTCGGTTTGATTTCAGGCTATTTTTTTCTGCACCCCTTAGACGAAATTCGCGTTTCATCCGTGATCTTTTGACGAAATTCGTGTTTTATAGCGACCCTTTGGCGAAATTCACGTTCTTTTCGCGACTTTTATATGAAAATTGTGCTTTTTCGCGATCTTTTGACGAAAATTGCGATTCTTTGATGAAATTTGCGGGGTTTTTTTTCGTGATCTTTTGATGTAATTTGCGTTTTTTCACGATCCTATGATGAAATGCACGTTTTTTTTTTCGCGATTCTTTGTCGAAATTCTAGTTTTTTTCGCAATTCTTTGATGAAATTCGTGGTTGTTTCCTGCGGCCCTTTGACTAAATTCGCGTTTATTCCGGGATCCTTTGACGAAATTTCCATTTTACCGCGATCCTTTGACGAAATTCGGTTTTTTTCGCGATCCTTTGCCGAAACCCGCGTTCTTTTGGCGAAACTTACGATTTTTTTTGCTATCCTTTGATGTATTTTGCGTTTTTTTGCGATCCTTTGATGAATTTTGAGTTTTTTTTTTTTTTTTTTTTTTTCAATCTGACGAAATTTATGTTTTTCTGCGATCCTTTGACAAAATTTGCGTTTTATTCGCAATTATTTGCGACGAAATTGGCAATTTTTTCCTCGAACGATTGACGAAATTGATTTTTTCGGCGATCATTTTTCGATATTCGCGATATTTTTATGTCTATTGATGACCGATGTTTCATAATTTTCGGAAAATTCGTAACAGAATCACTCCTGAATTCGCCAATCGGTCGCAGACACTTGTCAACTGTTCTCGAGAAAAAAATAATGAAATTTGTCTATCGATTGCATGAAAAATTCGTGAATTTCAACTATCTTTCGCGGTAAAAAACCCCCGCAAAATGTGTCAATCGGTCGCGCGAAAATATCAGGAAATTCGCAAGGCATTCACGGGAGTTGATAGTATTTCAAAATACAAAATTTTCAGGAAAATGGCAAGATTTTTTGGACGGGAGCGTCCCGCCCACGATATTCTTTTGGGCGCGAATCCCGCCATCCTGCCCTGAAATTCAAGCCCTGAATTTTATTTAAAAAATTTCATTTTTTTTAAACAGCTTTTATTTTTAAATAATTAAGTTTCCTCTTTTAATCATTAATTTTCTATATTTTCCCTTGGTCTACATTTCATGGATTTAATTGAAAGAACTTTCCCCTTTTTTGGGGGAGGAGGGGCTATTTTAAAGGGTTTTTTTTAAAGTTAAAATTAAACCCTGTAATTAAATATGCTTTTCTGATATTTCTGATATAGGTACAAACGTATGCTGTTACAATTGTCTCAGGAGCAGTTCTTGAATAGGTGGGACAAGATAGATTTCGTTTGGCCACATTTGGCTCAGATCTGAAAATTTCGGCTTGTGCAAACCTTCAGTTTGTAGTCAAATTGTGAAAGTGATTAGTACCATCTGTTAATTAACTATATTAAAAGATTACTAATTTCTTTGAATATTTTCTAATCAGACTTTATGGGGGCAGGAATGTTATATGCAGGAAAATACTACATAACCTTTTAAACATTTCATATCCTTCGAACATTCGAAATGTGTACTTACTTTTGTGGAGTTTTCTGTTCTATATTAAAATGAGCTAGAAAATTTACAGAGTGAGTAATATTTTGTTAATTTTTATTTCTTTTTAAAGCTCAACTCCAAAGTGATAAGAAATGTCATCCAATTAAACATGTCTTTTTGTTATTTTTTTAATAGAAAATCTTCAATATTGTTTGAGATATGGAGTGCATATTATTGTGGCAAAGTGTGTATTAAGCCCTTTGTTTCAAGGAATATTGAAGTTTATCTATTTTCTACGTTAATTTTTCTTTGTATTTCAATTTCCTTCATACAAAACAAGCTCATTTTTGCTGTCTTTTATATATATCTCCTTATTTATTTTTTTATTTTTATTTTAGTGTTTGTATATATTTATTCTTCAAATCATGGTACTTTTTCATCTTATGGAGTACTAATTGTACGGCTGTAAAGTATTCTTTGTTATGTTAATGAAGATGTATACAATGTGAAGTATTCAATTTTAAAGGTGAGTATTTGCATATCCAATTTTTATCTAATTTATATTATATATTTGGTGGCATTTTGTGAAAGAGGCAATAATTTTTTAATTATTGCTAAATAAAATGCATAAAAATTACACTAAGTAATGCCCATGGTGCCTAACCTATGGCTTCAACTCACCCTTTGAAACATTGTACATACGAGTAAGCTAAGTTGTTTTTGTGTTATAAAAAATAATTTTTCTGAGCTCACAAATTTCTGATTTATAAATGCGAATACACAGAAACTTATTATTATGATCATCGTATATTTTAGGATATTCCATTTTTGTTTATTTTACTCTGAAGTTCCCCAAGTTAGCACAGGCAATGCCGGCATGTCTGCTAGTTTTCTTATGTAGCAGAAACTGCTTGCTAGAATTAAATGTGCCAAAAAGGATAGTGACATTACAGAATGTTTTTTTTAAATGCAAGAAGATAATTATTATTGGTACTTGTTTCCTCTCCCATCAACCATTTACAGTAAACAAAATCTGTTGTCAAAACATTTGATTTCATGCCAATAATGCATAACTATCATGTCTTATTCATTGTTGTCAATTGCAGCAATGCATATTATATACATTCTACATATTCCATTTTTATTTATTTTATTTATAAGCGAGTTTAATTTTATTATAAAGCATTTAAGTTAGCTGTAATTTCTCTCTCTTTTTTTCTTCCCATTTTGTATTTTGAATAAAAAAAAATAAAAAAATCTGGGATCTCTCTTCAATGGAACAAAATGCAGTGAAATATCTATAATTACAAAGAGATAAGTTTGTGCACTGCATTGTGAAAAGATCACTGCATGCATAGCTACAAAATTCGGCAGGTATTTACCTGTATGTCTGAAGTTATGCACCTCAAAGCCAGTTTTTCATTTTGTGATAATTCGACAAAGTATTAATTAAAATCTCATTAAAAAAACATCATTTTTCCCAAAATGGTGCACTACTGCTGCTTTCTACAATAAAACAAGCATTCTGTAGAACTTCAAGCAGAAAGAATGGAAACGAAAAAATGCACCTTTTTTCGCATTTTGAATTTTCACATCTGCTTTCCAGGTCAAAATACAAAAAATCAAAAACTAGCCGCTTATTTGTGTAATCTATTTGGCTGTAATGATTGATGTGTTGGGTTAAAAAAAAATATTAATAATATTTACTAGTTTTTAAAATTAATTTTAGTTAATTAATTTTAGTATTTATTCAAATAAGCATTTATTAAATAATTATTTACTAATTGTGATTTTCATGTAAAATACTATTTAAATAATAACATGCACAGGTATGTATGAATGGTGTGACAGAACGTTCTTTAAAGCCAAATTGGGGACCCATGTTTGTGTTCACATAAAAGGGGGGGGGAATTTTAGAAAGGTGTTGATAATTATTAAATGTGTTATTTTAAAATTTATTTTTTTTAATTTTTTAATTAATTAATTTCAATTAAATTATTCATATTAACATTTAATAAATAATTATTTACTAATTGTGATTTCCATGTAAAATACTATCTACCCTATATATGTAAAATCCTAATGAAACGAATTTATGAAACGATTTTGTTAAACAACTGATTAGGTTTCACGGCGATTTCTCCTAAAATATGGAATATTATGAGATGAAATTAACACCAAAAATCCATATTGATCCACAGATCTCAAAACTGGTATTAGAATTTTTAAATTCAAATTAGTTTTCAAGATATTAGTTTTTTTTCTAATTTTAAACTTTTCTAATGATGGCACCTCAAATTTTAATCGTAACAGATATTTTTTTTTTTTCATATTTAGAAAAGGTTATTATTTTAAACTAATTTGGCGACCAGTTTGGCCTCCCTTAAAGGTATGCTAAGAAATGTATCATGCTACTTTTATTCATAATTCAATTTATTTCAACAATCTTTCGCCAAATCAGAAGATTCTAATAGAGAAGTCAAGAACTTGGTATTTTTATGTTAGCGCGACACAGGAAATAAATCGCCAAACATTTCTCCCATCGCATTTAAAAAAAAAAAATTTCATTATCATTTTATTTAATACAAAACTTTCGATTAAAACTGAAATATTTAAGATTAATGGCTTTCACTACTTTCTTTTTTTTAAACGAAACGAAAAATATTAGGCACAGATGTCATATACGCACCGTGGTACCTAATTGGTGCCAAAATGCCGTTATTTTGCCTGACATGGTAACCCGGCTATTGTTGCTTATTTATTAAAAATTTTTATTTACATTCATTTTCTTTTTATTTAAAAAAAATGTTATAAATTGTTTTGTTCTATAGTTATTAATTAAACTTTTTTTATGTAATTTCATTTTAAAAATAATAGAAAATAATTTAAAAATACATATGTAACTGGTATTCAAAAATGAGGTTTTCGCCAAATTGTTGTAAAAAAATCATGCCAAACCCAGTGCATATATGACATCTGTGCCAAATATTAAATAATGCAACAAACCATGCATTTAATTTCAACTTCAAAGCAATGTTTTAATGGTACTACTTAGTTATCCTGTTGACCAATTTCGTCAAATTATACAAATTGACATAATTTTTATTTTAAATAACGAAAGAACAAATAAATTAGTATAATATTAATAAAAATACAAATAAATAATATTAATAAAAATACAAATAAAACGTCAAAATAAAAATCACTTGATGGCGTAAACATGTGTAACTTGCTTAAAGTCAAGTGAATGTGTCATTTACGATCAGCCATTATTGGTATTTAATCTTATAGTTTGGCGATAGATTTTTGGTTGATGGGATAACCAAGTTTAAATTTGCCACTCGAAAAATTAAAAAATGTTAACTGGCGAGTTAAAAAGAAGCTATTGGCAAGATTTGCACCCAATTAACATAAAAGTACCAAGAATTCTTTGCGATCATGGCAATTTTTATGTAGTTTTTTTCGAAGAAAGAATTTTTATTTTTTAATCAAAATGGAAACCTTTCATATGAAAAGCAAAGGGATCGGCCCGTAATTGTTTAGGGCAGTTACATGACTTGGTCTATTATAATATAGGAGAAATGATGGTGATAGAATAATATTTGGCGACTTATCACATGTGGCTGGCTAACATTAAAGTATCAAAATAGCCGCCTGGAATATAAAAAGCGAAGAGATCAGCCCATAATTGTTTATAACAGTTACATGACTTGGACTATTATAATATAAATGAAAGGATGGCGATAGAATAATATTTGGCGACTTATCACCTGTGGCTGGCTAACATTAAAGTACCAAAATGGCCGCCTGGAATATAAAAAGCGAAGTGGTCCGCCCAGAACTGTTGATGATAGTCACAAGGCTATTATTATAGAGATTGTTTTCAATTCTAAAAACAGCACAAAGAATAATATTTCCTTACGATTAAAAATTCATTTACTTGTGACTATTAAAAACAAAAACAAACTTTAAAATTACTGTTAAATGAGTATGTGTTAAAAGCAGGAAAATATTGAAAATTGTATTTACACTTGAATATTAAAAGAGAAAGGAAACTTTAAAATAGTAAATACATTAATATGTGTTTAGACCTTTCAGGGCCTAGGTAGGGGAGAGTGGTAATGAATGGGCCATGGGGATGAATGGGCCATTAACAAAATATGAAAAAGTATTTGCATAAAATTATTTTAGATGCCACTTATAGATGGAGCTATTTGTTCTACCAAACTCATCAAATTTTCCATTGTTTGGGAGAAGCCACTTTCCCACTAGAGTAGTAGGATGATGGTCAAGAATCTGATTGGAAAGTAAATTTTTTCTCTTTTCTGTAAAATAAATAAGCTAAAAAACAGGGTTGGCAGGTTTTCGACATGTGTCAGTTTATGACGGGTTTAAACCATGGTTTAAACCGTCATGTCAAAAACCTCAAATATTACATTGAACTGTAAAATTTCACATTAAATTTCACACATATACAGTCGAACCTCTATTTTGCGAATTTCTCTAATTTGCGAACTTTTCCTTGGAACCAAGAATATTTTGCGAATTTCATCGTAAAATAACCTCCAAATAGCGAAGTGCATTCTCTATTTAACGAATTTTTTCTTGTGATCAACAATTTTTTTTTTCTCCTCATTTCTCAAAATATTTCTGGACATATCAAACTTATTCTTTCTTTAAACACATTTTATGATGTTCAATGTCCTTGAACTGGTTTTACCAGGCGCCTTTTTTGTCAGCAGTGAGAATTTAGTAAGTACTCAGGACAAAGACGATAATCCCTTAGAGTAACTTTAAAAAATGTGGATACAGTGAGAAATAAAGAAGAAATTAAACATGATGTGCTGATTGATGATTGTATTTCATTTAATTCTGAAATTGAGACCTCGAAACACTATCCGAATTGGATATTTTGGACAGTGTGAAAAATAAAAACAATACAGCAATGAATTGCGATGAAGACGAATATAATGGTGATGGAAATGGTCATTATGCAGGAATTAACAAAACTTCATATGATGAAATGATAAAGTCATTCGAAACAATCCGACGCGAATTATAGTTAGAAGAATATATGCATGAAGGGGTTTTTAGTGCATTGCAAAGATGCAAGACGTATTATGAGAGAAAACACTTTTTTAAATAAAAAACTCAGGCAAAATTAACAGAGTTTTTCAGAAATTAAATTTAAGGACGCATATGTTAATGTATGGTTAAAATTATTTGTTATAATAATAATAAATGCGATAATGTCATCAAAATTCGTTAATTTTAATGTAAAACTATTTACTTTAAACAGAAAATACAGTGTATTCCTGAACAATGTTTTGTTTTCCTTGCAGATTTCAAAGATTTAAACACATAGAAAAAGTGAATTGATGATGGATATTGGTGGGTAAAATAAATAAAACAAATCGATATAATTTCTTTAAAAAAATGTGATTAATTACTTTTAGTAAAAATATTCAGTGCTTATGAATTTAAAATCTGTTTTATGTAGTTTAAAGTATTTTAAAAGGTGAATCTCTATTTAACGAATTTTCCATATAATGAACTTTTTCCCGGGATTTAGCGACTTCATTAAATAGAGGTTCGACTGTAAAACATTAAACGTAATATTTAAAATTCTTTATTACTGTATATCAGTAATTAATACATAGCAAAGTATTATTGTTAAGTGGAACTTTTATACAGGATAAAATTTTAATTTTTTTTTTTTTCGTAAAATTGTGCTTTTCTAAAAAGTACAGATATGCTCACATGAACTGCACATAATTTCTCTTACTTAAAACATAGCTGCCAACTCTTCCGATTTTTTCAGAATTCTTCCGAAAAATTGGCATGTTTTCCGATTTTACGCGCGTAATGCGTTTTCTTCCGCTTTTAGTCATTTTCTTCCGATTTCCGGCCTTTTCTTACGCTTTTTACGCGAGTTTCGTCAAAGGATCGCGGGAAAACCCGAAATTTCGCCAAAGGTTTGCGGGAAAGACGCAAATTTTGTCGGAAGATCGCGTAAAAAACGCGAATTCCCCCAAAAGAGCGCGTAAAAACACGAATTCCGTGAAAAGATCGCGAGAAAACGCGAATTTCGTCAAAAGATCGGGTTAAAAAAGCGCCGTCAAAAGATTGCGTAAAAACACTATTTCCGTGAAAAGTTCGCGTAAAAACGCGAATTCCGTTAAAGGATCGCAGAAAAAACGCGCATTTCGTGAAAAGATCGCGGAAAAAAACCCAAATTGCACCAATGGATCGCGGAAAAAACTCAAATTTCGCCGAACGATCGCGGGAAAGACGCGAATTCTGTCAAAAGACTGCGTAAACAACGCGTAGGGGTTATTTTGGCCCGAATTTTCCGAAAACTTAAGGCATTAATTTCCGAAAATTTAAAAAAATCGGCCACCAATTCGAAAATTCGGACATAAAAAATATCGCGAATTTCGACATCTTTGCCGAAAAAAAATTAATTTTGTCAATCGTTTGCAGAAAAATCACCAATTTCGTCAAAAGATCGCAAAAAAACGGCAAATTTCGTCAAAAAATCGCGAAAAAATGACAAATTTCGTCAAAAAATCGCGATAAAACGGCAAATTTCGTCAAAAGATCGCGAAAAAACGACAAATTTCGTAAAAAAAAATCGCGAAATAAACACAAATTTCGTCAAAAGATCGCAAAAAAACACAAATTTCGGCTAAAGATCGCGAATTTCGTCAAAGGACCGCGGAAAAAAACGCTTAGCTAGAGTCGGAAGTGGATTTCTCTCTCTCTCTCTCCCCCCCCCCCCCCTTGCTGTAACTTTTCAGAAAATTTACTGTGAATTTCAGATTTTTTTTTTTTTTTTTACTCAGAATCTCCCCCCCCCCCCCCCCCCAAAAAAAAAAAAAAAAAAAAAAATAGGAGTCAGAAGTTTTAAGTGTCTTTTAATGTGAAAGGGTAGGATATCTATGAATATTCAAAAAAAGAAAAAAAAAGTAATTTTTAATATATTCAAGTTATTCTTTTTTGTCATAGTATATACTGTGTAATTGCAAATTAGTGAATATTTTATTCGAGTTTTTCTTTGAAATTTGTTTATTTATAAGGATTCAGCTGTTTTTTAATCCTTACTGAAAGTGTTATAAAACTTAAAAAATCTTCTGATTTCTTCTGATTTTTCGCTAAAATCTTCTGATTTCTTCTGATTTTTTGTCTAAAATCTTCTGAGTTTTACCGAAATTTAGTTGGCAAGTATGCTTAAAATCTTTTTAATTTCTCTATTACTTTTGATATTTTAAAGCATTGCCTAGGATTTTTTTTTAAACCTTAGGAAAGTGCAGATTTTTTTTATGTATATATAACAAGATAATGTGCATCAATTTTATTCTAGTCTAGGCAATAACTATTCTATCAAAAGTGAAACTGGATTACTAATCTTAATCTTAAACATTTACAAAATAAGAGTTTTTTTTTTTTTTTTTTTTTTTTTAAATTAAAGTCAAAATCTTCTTAAAACATGCTTCCTTTAAACATAATTTTTTTTTTTTTTCAATTTTAGAACTGTATAAAATTGGCTCAGTCTTTTAAAAGACTTAAAGAAACTTCACTTAATCCGCATATTGAAAAGATGAATAAAAGAAGAGATCAAATCATGAAACCATTTTTTGGCATATTTTGTATCCCAACCATTTAGAACTGATGTACAAGTTTATTCACCTCATACTTGGGATACAGAGAGTATCTATGGATGCTTAACTGTACTGATTGTGTATGAAATTGAAGAATCCCCCTTTCCCGTCTTCTTATTTCAGTGCTATATGGAGGACCCCATTACTTGGTCGAAAATATCATTAGATGCAATATCCTTTCGACTGAGTCTGCTTCAAAACTTGCTCATCTAGCAGTGCTTTTGATATCAAGTCCTGCTAGCTCAGCAACAATTAAGAGACAGATTATTTTCTAACGTTTCATACACTCTAAACTCTGAAATCATTTGGGTATAAATAAATGTACTAAACAGGATATGTGCTATAGCATGCTGCTTGGTAAAATTGATCCGGATTATTAATTGTACAAAATGATTTTCTTTTAATTGGAAATTCCAAAAAATAAAAATATTTTATTGCACTTAATAATTTAAAAAAATTTTAATTATTAAATTACTATAATTTTAAATAAAAGATTACATAAATCATTGACTTATTTAATGCATACCTATTGTTATTAAAATGTTTCAGTGAGTTACATGTTACATGTTTTTGATGGTTTAAACCAGTTTTTGACGCTTGTCATGTCAAAAAACAGTTTTTGACGTCAAAAAACCAACCCTGCTAAAAAGTATGGTACTTTTTGGTTAGCCGGGCGCCAGTGTTATATATATGTATGTATGTATACCTATATATACATATATATGTACATGCATATTTATACATGCATAAAAGCTATATGTATACATGTATATATGTGTGTGTATATATTCATATATATGTATACTATATAGATATACATACATTTGTATATATAACACTGGCGCCCGGCTAACCGAAAAGTACCAAAAGTATCTATTATTTCATTTCACATATGTGTATTAGCAAGTCTTTGCATATCTGTAAACTAATTTTAGGATGTATTTAGATGTTATTTGAATTTAACTACCTGTACTAAAAAAACCTGAATATATTCCAGAAGTATAGGTGGGGCTGAATGGGCCACTATATCATGGTCATGAATGGGCCCACCTTTGCCCTGTTCATGAAAATATGTTTTTTCTTTCTTTTTTTCTGATTTTCTCTTTCATATGAAACATAACTGGCTGTCATGAAGTTAGATTAAATTGCTGTCTAGTTAGAATAGGTTTTAGTAATGTCTAAAAAATAATTTGCACATTTTCAGCCTAAGAAATATTAGTTATTTATTATAAAATAAGTTAAATTGTATAAATGATTAAGGTGAACTGTCCAGTTGTTGACCACACCTACCAGTGTTTTCCCATTTGATATAAAACTAGAATAATTGTTTATATTCTGAATCTGATGGATAGAATAAATAATACCAGAAATTTACACTAAATAGTCAATTAATAGGCAGTTCACCTGAATGAAATTTTACTGTTTGAAATTTAATTTTAATTAAATAAAGTTTTTCCTTTAAATGGGCCATGTTTTTAAGCCAAAGTCATAAATTTCGTTAAATCATAATATGTATTATCTATTATTTTTATGCTTAATTTATGTTCTTTCTTTTTATAATCTCATTATTTTGTCATTTTTCTGCTACAACTATGTGATTTAATAATATCACTTTTGATGTTTATAAATTTTGATAAGCATTGTGCATTACTTACTATTTCAGTATGCTTTTGATCATATCATGTCAAGTGCAATTCATTTTGTCATATTTGGTAAATAAAATATTAATTCCTCATTTTTTCATTGAATTCATTTAGTAGCCCATTCATTACCTTCAATGGCCCATTCAGCCCCATGGGTGGGAATGAATCTGCCAAATTTCTATATTTTTATTTTCTATTATCATTCATTATAGACATTTTCTAATCCAAATTTTATGACTTTTTTATATAACCAAATAAGTAAAGTAACTGAAGAACCAATTTTGAGCCAAAAAAAATTATTAGAAAAAATTACAAAAATTACAAACCAAAAACTGGCCTATTCATTACCACTCTCCCCTTCTTCTATTCTTAAAATGTTAAAATCAGTGAATGGAACCACAATTTACAAACAAATTTATTTCGAAATACGAAAATGCTTTTATTCACTTACTTAATAAAAGGAAAATTTTCATTCCAATATTCTGGTGCCAATGTGGCATTTAAGAATTAAAAGGAAGTGGTCCAAAAATGAACCACCGCCCTTGAAAGAGTTAAAGCAGTAAATTGTAGTAATTACGTCACATTTAAATTTTAAAATGGCCAAATAATAATGCTGCCAAACAATTTAAATATGTCTATGCGAGACATTTATTTCACATTTCGAGATGATCTTTTTAATTGATGTTCCCAATTCTAAGACACTGCAAATAATAATATTTCCTTTCTAAAAACAAAAATATTTTTATGTGAATGCTAAAAAGAGAAAGAAAACTTTAGTGAGACTTAAATCAGATTTAAAATTATACATTTAAAATGTCTGTTTGTATTATGTCAATTGTTTTATAACGCTGTTAAAAATACCGGAAGGCAAAGACTGTTTACTTAATTCATTTTATTTTAGCTTCTTTTTAAATGTTTAACTGATCTTCTTTAATCAAACACGAAAACAAGCATTGGATGTCTTAACAGCAACTGATTCGGCTTCAAATTTTCACAAGCAATTTTCAAATCAAAGGGAATTGTATGGAAACCCATTTACAGGGAGATCACCACAGGTTTTTTCATTATAATTCAATCTTCTCTAATCTTTTTAAAACTGATCAGATTAGCGTGCTTTTAGATTCTGCGGTTTTTGAACGGGGGTTGACGAGCATAGCTTGCAGGTTTCAGAGCCCCCTAGTTTAGATAATAACATACATGCACAGGTGTGTTTGCTTTATGAACTATAGAAGTAAATTGGATGAAATTAACACACCAACTTAGACAGAGAGATTATTGTATATATCTTCCATTATATAAAATGTCTCCTTGAGAGGCCTATATCAACAATGAATCTAGAAATAGATAGTTTTTAAATCAGAGTAAACTTATAAGTATGTAAATTTGTATCTTTAAGCAGTGTATTTCTTTATTTCTATTCTACATAAAAATGGAATTTAAACATTGAAAATTTTAATTGGGATTTCAACTTTTTATTCCGAAAGAATGTTTTTTCCATAAAACTGTACTAGGGAAGCACATGTGGGACCTGTACAAAATTAAGCTGAGTGAGAAAACATTTTTTTGATATTGCCAAGCATTGATGATTTCTATTTTTGAAATGAACATTAATATATTGACAGCAGCACCTGCAATAGCACTGTCAAAATTCTTGACTGTCAAATACTATGACAAATATGATGAAAAAAGAATTTTAAGTATTTTTTTAAATAAAAATCGAAATGTTATGATTTTTTCTACCTGTTTTAAAAATATTGAAATGCTAACAACAATTGTAGGTTTCCAAAACAATTAACCCTCTAATTCAGCAGTCGCCAACATTTCGAACCTCATAGAGTATTAAATTCACAATGTTAAATCCTGCAGACCACTAAATCTTATGATGAGTGTTGCATTTTTAGAGATTTAACTTTAGGTGAAATTTTATTTTTAAACAGTGTTCCTTCGTGACTGGAAAACAGGGAATTGTCAGGGAAAATGACTAATGCTCAAAAAGTCAGGGAAATTTTTTTTTTTTTTTTTTTTTTTAAACCTGGAAAAGTGAGGGATTTTTATTTTTTTTTAATGCTCTATCATGTGTCAAGATTCTCCCGAGTTCCAAGGTAGGTCCGTCTGCAAAAAGTTCCGATTTTTCACTTGCAAGTAGAATTTTTGCTATATTCACATTTTTAGCATAAAGCTATACAAATTTGTTGCCAAATTGGTGATACTTCTGCAAAAAAAAAAAAAAAAAAAATGTTCAGCTGTGTTAAAGTGGTTAGGATGAGATATCATGAATATTTAAATATGAAAAGTGAAAAAATTGTGAAGCAAGCAAAAAAAAGAAAAGCTGCAGCTGAAATTAAAATATTAAAAGACAAAAAAATTAAATTTGCACAACAAACTTCTTTTGAAGCAACAAAAAAGTTGAATGTTTAATCTGTGTAAATTTTGTGTTATATAAATGAAGTTACTTTGAGTCCATCTGCGTTGTATTTTAGTTTTTTTTAAACTGTTTTTAATATTTTATCACTTTTTATGTTTTAAATATAAAATGATATTGATATTTAGTTTCAATTTAATAGGTTATTTTCCTTTTCACAGGTAAATTTAATTTAAGATCTAGAATTATCATTTGTATTTTTAAAAATGTCGCGAATTGTAGTCAGGGAATTGTTGGAAATATGGCCTGGAAAAGTCAAGGAATTTTGTTATTCAAATAGAGTATGAACCCTGTTAAAGTACACTTCTTCTATAATCGTTAATTACATTAATTTGCATTTGATAATAAAGTGTAAAATATATTGATATCAAAATGTATGGTCAATTCTTTAAATGGAAACTAATTTTGGCACAATTTATAAGAATACAAATACAGTAAACTCTCTGTAAAGCGGATTCTGCATAAGATGGAAATTTGTCTAACTCGGAAAGATTTTCAAGTCCCTGGGAATCCATAGACATAGTGTAAAATTTGTCTAAGGCAGAATATTGTTTACTACGGAAAATTTTCTTGGTCCCGATTGATTCCGCCTTGAACAGAGTTTACTGTATCATCATAAGAAAACAGTGTTAACTGTATAGTTGTATATAATGTTAAATCATTTAAATTAAAAAATCCAGGCTATCTTCATTAATAGTTACAATTTAATTTATATAAATATCAGTTGGGAAAAACTTACATAAATGAACAAAATTTTTGAATTTGAAACTTTTTATATGTTTATAATACTTCTGTTTTTGTTCTGAGTTTTTATTTAAAAGCATAACATTTTATCCAGGTTTTTGTCTACTACCCAGAAATTTAAAATGTCTGTCACTGATGTTTGTGAGGCTCCGATCATTCATGTGTTTGTTATAGGTTTTCATCATAAAAAAGGATGTGTTGTAAGTATTTTCTTTCTTCAGAATTTTTATCATTTATCTTTTGTTTTAAATATTTTCTGTGCTTGTTTATTTAAAATTTTTTATTAAAATTTGTTTATTTAAAATTAATATTTCTACGCGGTCAGGGGCACCTGGCTAGGATACCCTAGGACAGTTGACATCGAATAGCCTGCTTATTTCATATACTTTGTGTTATTCTTTTCCTACTGCAGTGTTCTCAATTTTCTAGAGGCTTCCAGAAACATTTTTAAAATCAATTTCTATGGCAGACACAGTTGTGAATCTTATTTTGAACCTTGTTTTTTTTATTTATATAAATGCATTAGTTTCTGATCTTTAATACTGCAATTATGTTTTCCGGCACAAAAATTTGTACTAGGTCATATATTGTTAATAAGTACCTAAGATTTCTTGTATCTTGAGCAATAAAATGACAAACTTGTGATTTGATTAGTTTTTCTGCGACTGTGAAATAGTGATGCTACTTCTGATTTTAGCAGTTTGCAATTGCCCATCTTATACCTATATGTATTTCCTATTGCTGGCATGGAATGACTCAACTTTATAATTAGTAATTATAGGAATAATAAAAGCTGCAAATAAGTAATTTCTTCAGTTAATAGCACAAATAATAAATCAGAAATGTGTTATGGCAGCTTTTCTTGCACTTGTACTTTGTAAAATAACTGCAATCACATGAATCTAAATGTATGCACATGTATATGTATACTAATTAAAAATTTTTTGAAAAGTAATCATGCCTATTAATTGATATATACACTTAAAGTAAATATAATCATAATCACTTATGTCTGCAATCCACATTAACTTAAGGAAATAATAAATATTAACATTATTAATCAGGCTGTGAGCATTAGTGGCATTTAGTGCTTTGAATTGGGGACAAAAAAACAAGATTTGCTTCTTTTTCCATCCCTGAGTTCTTTACTTGCTGCACATAAGTTCAAAAGTATAAACCATTCTTTCAACTTCTACTCCTGCTATGCTTAACATTTTTATATTATTTAGTTTTTTTTTTCTTTTTTTAATTTCTAATAAATTCTTTTGCAATAGATCTTGAGCAGATGTTATCCTTATTTCATTCCCTTTAGACTAATTTGTTCTTACATGTTTATTTGTAAGAGTAGAGTGGAAAAATAGGATAATCCTTATTTTATTTACAGAAGTGTATTGTGTTTAATTTTTATATAAAAGTGAATAATTTGATTACTTAAAGTTATGATGAGGTGAATTATAATAGATTTAAATAAATATCAACTGGAAGAATGTTTCATCTGAAAAATTTTTACTGAATGCGAAGATCAATATTTAGCAAAGGGGAAAGTTGAAATACTTAGATTTTGCCATTAAAAACATACAATTACATTTTATCACAATATTTTTGTTATATTGTAGATATGTAATATTTTAACATTTGTACTCTTAAACTTTTTATTTATATTTTGATTAGTTGTGAGGAAGAAAACTGTATTTCAAATTTGAGAATTTTTTTTGTCTTGCATATTAAGCTGACCTTCCCTACATACCACTCACCCACAAGAAAAGTGACATATCTCGACAATGTAAATTTCACAGGAGAGACAAAAGAATATTCACATGTTTTTACTGTAACATGAAATTGTAGCAGAGCTATTCCATCTCAATTCAGGCAGGCAGTACTGATATGCGTCAATTCACCATCATAGATTTTTTTTCAAAAAATTACAGTAGTTACAGCTAAGTAATACACAAAATTTCCCAATAGGATTTTCCTCCCAAAAATTTTTTCTGTGGTTACAGCATTTTATAGTTTACGATAAAATTGACAATTTTCGGAAAAACAAAAACAAAAACAAAAAAAAAAACAAAAAAAAAACACTTCATTTTGAAATGAACACAGTATCAAAAATATTTAACGTATCCAGTCAATTTATTTTTTACAAATAGTTATTAAGTTGAATTTTACTTTAGCATAGTTTTTAAAAATATAGTGACATTTTAAATTAATTTAAAAAAATTGTTTCTAAGTACAAAAAATGGAATTATTACTGATTTTAAGATTTTTTTTTTTTCAGAATGAAAAAAAATATTTTAAAGATAAGCATTGATGGTAATCCAAAGACCTTTAATGGGAGTTTCACAGTAAATTTTATTTTAAGCCTAAGATGCATGCAACTTTTGCAATTCAATTTTAAATTATGCGAAATTTCGTAAAATCGCTACTTTTGAGATGCAGTTTCTCAAAAACAGCATTTTTAAAAAATCTGATAATATGCTCAATTGATACCTTATTAGTTTCTTATAAATACCTTCTAAGTAAATTGTGTGTTTTTGCTTAGAAAATTTTACATGATTTTTTGAAAATATCATGTTGTGTATATTTTTCGAAAGACCAGAAAGTCAAGCTTTTTCTTATTTCACTGAATTTATAATTGATTATGAAAGTAATTGGTGGATAGGACAAATCAGTAGCGTATCACGAGAACTAAATGGCATTACAGTATATCATTCATGTACTCCCATGGTCCAGCAAAAGCATTCTAATGACCAGAAGTATCGAGGAAAAAAATCTGGAATCAATGCCAGGGAAGAAAGAGCATCGATACATCTTTCAACCATCATGTTTGGCGAGTGAGGACAATAAAGTTAATCGCCACATTTTAATTGTTACTCAACACATTCATCTTTTTTCTTTCCAGATTCTTCTGGCCACAGGAATGCTTTTTCTGGACCATGGGGTATATGAATGATGCTATAATGTTCCTCAGTTCTCGTGATATGCTATTGATTTGTCCTATCCACCAATTATTTTCCTAAATGCACCCAATG
Source organism: Maratus speciosus (assembly GCA_963932465.1). Lineage (NCBI taxonomy): Eukaryota > Metazoa > Arthropoda > Arachnida > Araneae > Salticidae > Maratus > Maratus speciosus. Next base: position 182,633,365 of record OZ010791.1, on the reverse strand, counting down.
CAATCACCAATTTATAAATTGTGCATTGAATATTGTTTTGTCATCTGGCTGGAGGTTTCAACTTTTGTCAATGCATTTTTAATTGTTCGTCCCATATAACCTTTATTATTTTTAATAATCCAATAATGTTTAGATCGTATACCAACAATACATTTTACATTATCTTATTCTTTCTCATTATTAGCTCTATAGGCTTGAATAATGTTTCTGTCTAGATGGAGTAGAAGGATACTTTATTAACAGAGAAGATAGTTCAGCAACAAATGAGACAAAATCTTGGATGGCTCTTATTGGCTCATTTTGGAGATTAAATTTCGTTGCATAATGCTTACATTATCCCCCTACAGCATCACATGCACTTTTTTCATGGCCAGTAGCTGAAAAAATCCACTTTTTTAGTACAACTTCATTATTTTTGTGCAATCCATAAAAATAATACTTATTTTTAAAATGTGCTCTATCTCCATCTGATATATACACAATTGATTCCAGTGTTTGTAATTGGTACAACTTAGATATCTTTTTTTATATTTTCTATGGCACAAACAGCATGAGCTGTATCATGAGTTATATCATCAGAAACTACAATAAAACTCTTTATTTCTTCTCTAAAATATGCTGTACAGGTAAATAATGATATTTGAGTATTTTGCCAGTGAAAGCTTTGTACTTCATCTGTCAGTATTACCGACCAGTTTTTAGCTAAGTCAGAATGTATCACAAGCACAGATTTTTTTTTTCTAGATAACTTTACTTCAGCAATTCTTTGTCTCTGATTTTTCCTTGAGTGATAATGAGGAATTGCTTTTCTCACCCAGTGCCTTGCATCTTCTAGAATTTTTTTAATCCATACCAACTTTTTTATTAAGTCACCACCTTCTCATATAGCATATACAACCACTTCCTCTTTATTCAAATCAAAAGCTTCGACTGTAAGAATTTCTGTACCCCAGGCACTCACCACACTCTTCGAACCAACAGTTTTCATTGTTTATTTTTCTATATAAGCATTTTGTCATCAGATCTTCTCTAATTTGAATGCCTGTTAGATTTTTAAGAGCTACACATATTAATTTCCAATTACTGCAGTAAACAGAACAGCATACTACTTGTATTGGCTGAATTTAGATAAATTTTGGACGTAATGAATAAAATTTTGATAGTCTTATTTTCATAGAGCAGGGGTGGCCAACTGTGGCATGCTCGACACCACTAAAATTTTATAGTAATCATTTTCTTATCTAATCATCGAATCTCTGCAATTCAAGAAGTCAACTTTTTCTGTAAAATTTTAGTAGTGTCCGGCGTGCCACAGTTGACCACCTTTGTCATAGAAGCATTTTCTTTTTTCATTAAATTATGTTTCTTTAACAGACTGTGTCATAAAACGTTTCACTCTTTTAATTTTCGCACCATCATTTTTAATGCAAATAACATCACTTTTGTTTGAACTATCTTTAGTTCAATCTTTGTTATCTTCTAAATAGCAGGACAATGCAACATTTAGTGCTTCTATTGATAAAGGATGTCCAATATAAGGATCAGATTGTGCATAAACTACTTTTTCTTTTTTAATTTTTTTGGATTTAACTACTAGATATTTTGATACACCTTTTATTAAAAATTATTACATATTATTCTTTTTATTAAAAAATTAATCATATTATAAATTCAGTGAAATAAGAAAAAGCTTGACTTTCTGGTCTTTTGAAAAATATACACAACATGTTATTTTCAAAAAATCATAGGCAAAAACACATGATTTGCTTATAAGGTATTTATAAGAAACTAACAAGGTATCAATTGAGCATATTATCAGATTTTTAGAAAATGGTGTTTTTGAGAAATTGCATCTCAAAAGTAGCGATTTTACGAAATTTTGCATAATTTAAAATTGAATTGCAAAAGTTGCATGCATCTTAGGCTTAAAATAAAATTTACTGTGAAACTCCCATTAAAGGTCTTTGGATTACCATCAATGTTTAGCTTTAAAATATTTTTTTCATTCTGAAAAAAAAATCTTAAAATCAGTAATAATTCCATTTTTTGTACTTAGAAACAATTTTTTAAAATTAATTTAAAATGTCACTATATTTTTTAAAACTATGCTAAAGTAAAATTCAGCTTAATAAATATTTGTAAAAAATAAATTGACTGGATACGTTAAATATTTTTGATACTGTGTTTATTTCAAAATGAAGCGTTTTTTTGTTTTTCCGAAAATTGTCAATTTTATCATAAACTTTAAAGTGCTGTAACCACAGAAAAAAAAATTTGGGGGGAAAACTCCTATTGGGAAATTTTGTGTATTACTTAGTTGTAACTTCTGTAATTTTTTGAAAAAAATCTATGATGGTGAATTGACATGTCCTGCCTGAGGTGAGATGGAATTGCTCAGCATTTAACTCTGCATGCATCAGTAAAAACGTGCATGACAGCATAAAACCCTTAAGAATGAAGACATAGATGAGGGTTGGAGGATTGAGTAATTTTACCTCCTTACACAATATATGGTCATTAATTATGTTGTATGTCTAGCATAATACAGCAATTTTCCAGATAACTACACTCATGAATCTTTTCCTGTAGCAAGACGCTATGACAGATCTGTTAGTGGAATAAAATGCAAAATGAATTTTTTCAAGTTGTGTTACTTTTCTTGCGGTTGAATGAACAAAATGGAAGTTGTCCTGAATTTCACAGTATATACAGTAATTTTTTTTTCTTTTTCAATTCATGAAATCTATTATTTTCATAGGTTGAGTATTCCTATCCAACTGTATCTGAAGGAGAAAGTCTTAAAGGGAGTGATCTTCCTGAACCATGGAAACACTTACCAACACTTGCTTTACCAGATGGTGCTCATAACTATGAACAAGGTGAATTTATAATAATGTTTGTTTTCTTTTCATATGTAATATAATAAAATACAATTTTAAATTATTAAGCTATTATTTTATAAACTAATTTAAAATAATGTATATACAAGCAATGTATATACATGTATATATTTTATAATGAAATATTACATTTAGTAGATCCAGTTTGCCACATAAAAAAAAACAAAAAATAAAATAAAATCATTACAAAAAAGGAGTATGTCTTAAGTACTATAGTTTCCAAGTGCTTAAGACAGACTTATTTTTTAGAAAAGGCATGCATACCCTTTTTAGTACATGTCTTGCTCGATTCTATTATTAACAATTTAATCAATGGAAGGTTTAATTTAGAAAATAAAAAGTATACAATTACCAGATGATTGTCGGAGCATAGCTTTCTGTAAAAAATTACACTTTTGTTAACACGATAGCAACCAAAATATTAGTCGTAAGTATTTTTAAAAAAAATAATGACTTATTTACATCAAAATATAGATTCACAATTATATGGAAATGTGTTGCTATTTGTTACAGGAATTCTCTAGATCAAGTTATACATATTTTTTGAAAAATTGCTTCATATTTGAATTATTGCACAGTGCCTTTTATCTTGTGGGATCTGACGATATTGCATGCATTCCCAGCCCTCTGTGCCCTCTATAGGAGTATGCACAGTCATCTTTCTCTTCAAATGGCGGAGTTATTACAGCAGTGCCACTTTCATTTGGGCAACCCTTATACAGTACAATAGTTCATTAAAACATTTTCTTAAGCCAGCATTGCTTATTTAAGCGAATTAAAAATAAATATAAAAAAATTTACTATCGGAAATGGTAAAAGATGTCAACTTAGTAATGATTATTTTTTTAATTATGATAAAAGTGTAGTTATTAGTTTGTTCCTTTATTTTATTTTTGTATACCCAAAGCTTCTAAATTTTATTTTGCCATATGCCTCACTACTATATAAGAAATTATTTGAATTAATTATGAAGGTTTTATTATTAATGAAGAAATTATTTTTTTCCATCAATTATATACAAACACAGTTGTATATATTAAAGAAAACCACAATTCGTAGTCTATTACCAGTGTATCTATATTAGAATTCTTCTTTGGTGAAACTTCTGCAATTCATCTACTAAGAATTAAAATAGTGCTTCTTGACATCACCAATTTCTTCCTTCCATAAATACAGGAAATTCTAATATTTATGGCATAAAAAGTGAAATGCTATATTATGATAAAATAATGTGTTTTATGCTTACATCAAAGTGTTTCGTCAATTTCCTGTTTGTCCTGCCAATTTACAAAGTTATAATATTTTGATATTTATAAAGTGAATTCTTATGTGTTCAGTTTTTCGACAGCATCCTGACCATATCTCCAATTTCTCTACTGGTGTGTGTACCACAAAGTCATGTTTTCAAAGCTATCTGTGTACCAAAAATTCATCTTCTGTTACCGAATAATGAATTTTATTCTGGTGACATTAATTTTCATGATGCTCACAATAGCCTTTTTAAATAATACTTCAAAGGGAAAAAAAAAAAAAAAAAAAAAAATTGTAGTTTGAGCTTTAAGAACAATGACATTTATTTGTTTACAACTCTGCTAGTGACTTCAAGGGTAGGAGGTCATTAGCATTATTTATTGTAAGCCTGGTATTTTATACAGTATTCGTATTCATAAGTTTCAGTAGTTTTTAATAGATTTATTTTATTTTAATTGTATATTTTATTTTTACATATTTGTTTTAATTTTATGCATGAAATATTTATATTAAAATGATTTTTTAAATCATTCTTATTTCATGTTATATTTGATAGCATATTTTTAAAATTTCACGATTAAGTCAATTTTTTTAAGTTAATCTTTCGTGGATATTAAAATATTTAAATTTTTTTTTTGTGATTACCAATCTCTTAATTTATAAAACCCATGGTATATTAAAAATTCTATAGGATAATATCAAGTATTTGTACCCTAGTTGATATTATTTTTGCTCTACATATTCATATTTTTACAGTATATTGAAAGTAGTATATAAAAATGTGTTTCAACTATTATGACACTTTGTCTTTCCCTATAGTTGCAACTATTTCTGTGTGATACTCTTTTGGGTGATCAAGTAGTGCATGACTTGTTTTATTTATTTTTTTTTTTTTTATGTGTGTGTCATACAACTAGTTGTTTATTTTAGTCAAATACAGTAGACTCCCTCAAATCCGCACAGCTTGGGACCAGAGGTTGTGCGGATTTTAGAATTTTGCAGATTTCTGGTCATTGCTTTGTTTACATTTTTTTAAACAGTAATTTGAATGTAATAATGCAGTCAAAGTTATAAGGAATTCTTGTAATATAATAAAGTATTAAAATAATCAAGTAAAGTAATGAACTGAAATTATTAAAAGTGAAGATCAAGTAAATAATTAATAATGTATCATAAAAATGAGATACATTTTCTTTGAATTATTCAATGAAACTTTCCTTATATCATAAAGGTACCCTATTCACATCAGAATCATAAAGTATGGAAGTTTTATTTCAGGTTTAGCCAGTCTTAATAACCAAAACAGCTGGGTTAATACATAAATATATTTTGAAAACAGATTGTGATTACCAGTAATATCAGCAATATCTTGATTTTTTTTTTCATAAATAAGTTTATACTCCCTTCATGAAAAACAGTCATATTATCGAGAATTACATATTAAAATACATACAGAATAATATAAAATAAAAAAATTCTGTAATTTTGCCTCTATGTCTGAATTGAAAGTTTCATTGTTTACCTCTGCAATGATGAGTGGATTTTAGGCATTTGTGGATTTGAGGGAGTCTACTGTATTTAGTTTCAAAGAATGAAAGAAAAGAAAGTTAAGTAACTTTAATGAAATTGTACTTATACAATCGAACCTCGTTAACTCGAACCTCAATTTCGCAAATTTTACGATATCTCGAAGAAAAAAAAATTCCCTTCAAATTTCCTATACACGCAATGTTAAAAAACCCTTGGTTTGACAAATTTTTTTGGCTCATCCCTCGATAACTTTAATTTTTATCCATAAATAGTATAGAATTTGTTTTTCTAAATGAAAAAAATATTCCAAAATAGAAATTTTTAAAGAATAGAAAAGTTATATTCACAAATTACAGTGGTAAACTTAGCATAAACTTTAAAATGAAGGGATATGAAGACACCGTAGGACTGGGCGATATTAGGATTTCTACATCACGATGTATCATTGAGGTTAAATCGCGATATCACAATACATCACGATATCAGACTCTAGGTATTGCAAACATTGTTGCAATTTTGATATAAAATTTAACAGTTTTACATACTCAAGCTCGTTTTATGCTTTGAAAAAAACTTTTTTTTATAAGTAGAGGTTTATGTAGAAAAATTTTTAATTAAAATTTGTGTAATAAATACTTTAACTAACAAATTGATTTTACATATCTTAGGCTTACATATTAATTCCATATACTTATGAATTACTATTTTTGTATTTTCAGCAGATTTTTTGGCATGAGTGGGAGGGGGGGGGGGTAATGATATTGTCATAAGACATTGTTTTATTAAAATAAAAATATTTTTATCTTAAATTAGCATTTTCTTTAAATGTTTAATTTTTTAAAATCAATTAAGAAATATTTTTTACATCATGAAAGTTAAGAAAATATTTTAAAAATTAGAAAATAGGAGAAATAGGGATATTTCTCCTTGTACGTGCTCATTACTCAGCTTAATCCTTTCGAGGGCAGTGTCCTTAAAAAAGGACACCTTCCAAAACTGACAAACGGCACCAAGAGTATTTAATTAAAATTTTCTTTTTATAATGTACGTAAAAATAAGCAAGTTTATATTTTCTAATAAATTCCTTTATAAATCCTGGTGTCAGCCCATTATTTTATCAGTTTATAAATTCCGGGCCGGAAAGTGTTAAATAATATGCAAAGTGACTTCTTTGCTTTGTTTTTTAAAGCTAAGTACCATCCTTTCCCAAAGTACCAGATTTATAATTAAAGATAATATTTATATTTTACGAATTTCGTCAAAGGATCTCGAAAAAACGCAAATTTCGTCAAAGGATCGCGGAAAAAACACGAATTCCGTCAAAAGATCGCGAAAAAACACGAATTTTTTCAAAAGATCACTTAAAAACGCAATTTTGTCAAAAAAATCACGGAAAAATGCGAATTTCTTCAAAAGATTGTAAAGGGAGGAAGTCATATGTTTTCAGACCAGGGGTGATTCTGTTCTGAATTTTCCGAAAAATTGAGGCAGACATTTCTAAAAATTAAAAAATAATCAGTCATAAATCCGAAACTTCGGACAAAATATATCGCAAATTTCAACAAATGATCGGCGGAAAAATCAGTTTCGTCAATCTTTCCGAGAAAATTCGTGAATTTCGTCAGATGATCGCGAAGAAAAACGCAAACTTCATCAAAGGATTGCGAAAAAACGAGTAATTTCGTCATAAGATCGTGAAAAAACGACAAATTTCGTTATAGGATCGCGAAAAAACGACAAATTTCTTCATAAAATCGCGAAAAAATGGCAAATTTCGTCATAAGATCGCGAAAAACGACAAATTTTGTCATTAGATCGCGAAAAAGCGGCTAATTTCGTTATAAGATCGCGAAAAAAACGAGTAATATCGTCATAAGATCGTGAAAAAATGAGTAATTTCGTTATAGGATCGCGAAAAAACGACAAATTTCGTCATAAAATCGCGAAAAAATGGCAAATTTCATCGTAAGATCGCGAAAAAACGGCTAATCTCGTCATAAGATCGCGAAAAACGACAAATTTCGTCATAAGATCGCGAAAAAACGGCTAATTTCGTCATAAGATCGCGAAGAAACGACAAATTGCGTCATAAGATTGCGAAAAAACGGCAAATTGCGTCATAAGATCGCGAAAAAAACGACAAATTTCGTCATATCGCGAAAAAACGGAAAATTTCGTCATAAAATCGCAAAAAATGACAAATTTCATCATAAGATTGCGAAAAAACGGCAAATTTTGATAAAAGAGCAGGAAAAGCAGCAAATTTCATCAAAAGAGTGTGATAAAAACCGCAAATGTAGTTAAAGGAGCATGGAAAAAAACACATAGTGGCGGGAGTGGATCAATGGGGCGGGAGTGGATCCCCCTCCCCCCCCGTTGCAGCCTTTCGGAAAATTTCCTGTGAATTTCAGAAATTTTTCTTTTTATTCAGAATCACCCCTGCCTGTATGTAGGAAGTTAAGCATTTCAATGTCGATTTTTGGAAATTTTAATCTCGTTATTAAATTCGTTCTTTTTTTTAAAAAATCGAATTTTTAATTCATTTTTTCATGTTTTACGGCAGTTTTTCCACATAAAAGAAACCAGTTTCGAACTTTTAGTTCAATTTAATAAACTTTTTGACCTCTTTTCAATAAAATTTAATCTGAATTCGTACAACGATTTTCGAATTTTCACGGTTTTTGCAGGGTTTCCCCCGCATTTCACAGAATTTTTCGAAATTGGTAACACAGAAATCCGATTTTAATCTATAGTAAATTTTGCAGTATGCGATTTTTTAATGTTTAACTATTTTTTTCTTTTTTCCCGATAATTTGAGCGGGGTTTTTTTTCGCGTTTCACATGCAATTTTTCTACATTAGTAAAAGTAATCCAGTTTCAGTCATTTACCTCTATTTAATAAATTCGTTTTTTTATGCGATTTTTTAGGTTTTTTTTCGGGATTCACTGGGATTTTTTGACGTTCATAAAAGGTTGTAATCTTTTAGCCTAATATAATAAATTTTGCCCTATTTTCAATAGTTTATTCGTATTAATACAGCGATTTTTTTCCATTTCGTGCAATTTTTTTTATATTTGTAAAAGGAATCCAGTTTCAAGTTTTTAGTTTACCTTTTTTGTTCCAATATGATTTAAATTTTATGCGATTTTTGGTGTATATTTTAATCTCGCGATTTTTTTACGCGATTTCTAGTTTTTTCGCTTTCTATAGCTGTTTTAAATTCAAGATCTAAAATATTTATAGAAAAAAGGAACACGCTTTGCGATTATAAATTTTTTCAATAGTCAAGGTCTGAAAATTTAATTCCCTTTAAGTATAAAAAGCCTTCTGTGAAAGTGTCAGAAAATTTCGCGTCAAAAAAGAAAAAGAGCAGCAAATAGAAATACTGATTAAAAGAAAAAGAACGCTTGTTTGTTTTCCTTACTATTAAAAAAATAATTGCTATCTTTGTTGCTAATTGGCCGATTTCTTTCAAATTTTTAGCAAGTTGCAATAATAATGAATTTGGCTACGTAGTAAATTTTTATTAAAATATAATAAGGAATAAGAAAATTATAGTACCCACAAAAATGTCCACTCTTAGAACTGGAAAGAAAAAAAGTGTGATCTGTGGTTTGTTTATTTAGCTCTGAGAAGTCGGACGCTAAAAGATAATCAGATAAGCTTTCCATCCATTGATAATGTTTTCTTTTACGGCTGCATAGAATTAAAGAAAAAGCATTTATTTAAAATAAGTTTTCTATTTTTATTTTAAACACATCATTTTTTTTTTTCAGTATAATCATTCATTTTTTATTAACATCTTCCTTTAATGGCCATTTAGGTTGTGTTAAAGGCATAAACTAAAAAAATAAACAGATGAATTTAGAAAACAGGTGTCGTTCTGGAACGATTTTCAAACAGAAAATGCAATGCAGAATGCCTTGCTTTATCTATTTTTCGTACGAGTATGACATATTAGAACTTTGTATGCGAGTCATACAGAGCAACAAAACATCTGTTTTCCAAAGTCAGCATGCTTTTGCTAGGTAAAAAGAGGGACCCCCCCTCCCCCTTAAAATAAACAGGTAGAAAGAAGATACGGGGAGAAGAGGTTGGGCGCGGCGCCCTTTGAAAAACGTCAAAAGGTAATGAATACCTGTCACACTTAAATGAAATTTCAAATTTTTATCATAAAACAAACACGCCGATTTACCGCAGATAATTATTAGAGGGCTGTAGATTACAAGAACATTAAAACTTAATTTCTCAAAAATAAGATAAAGAATTAAAAAAGTAATATTCTGAACCAGATTATTTACAAATCTTGAAGAATTTATTTCAAAGTAAGCAAAAATATGTAGGATCCTATAGGAAAAAAAAAATTACATTTTAAAAAAGCAATTTTAAATATTTGATAGAAGGCTCATTCCTAATTTTGATGATAATAAAATACATTTTTAGCTAGATTAATAAAAGCAAATTTGGTCTCAATTGATTAAAAGCAATATGAAGTGTTTTTAAATAAATACTTAAGAATAGTACAATAATTACAATGTTTCCCCAAATAAGTTGCAATACCATTAAAAAATAAACTAAAATAAAAGTTCCTTACTAAAGATTTAGAAAATTATGAAGTATTTCTTACTAAAACTAACAGCATCAATTGTTATTTAATTATTATATTAATTGATTACAATAGGTTTTGGAATAACTAATTCAGTGCGAAAATGTATACTTGACATATCACATCGCCGATTTTTCTCATACGTACGTCGTGATCGTGGTGTTGCTCGCCGATCATTAAAAAAGAAAAAAAATTGATTTTGGATAATCCCAATACCTAAATGAAAGATTCGATCGCGATCTCTGTTTAAGCGACAAGTCGTGTGTGCGTTGTCTACGATCTATTTCGGAGATCGTAGAAGAAACCAGTCTTGCTCATCATCGATGCGATCTCCATATTAGTGCAGCTGCAAGCGAGTGTTTGAAGATCGTGGGAGGAAAAACCGGTTTCGCTCACCGATCTCGCTCATCATCCATGCGATCTCCGTATTAGAGATATATCACGCAAGCGTTCGAAGATCGGAGGTGAAACCGGTCTTGCTAATCGGCCTCGCTAATCGGCCTCGTTTGTCATCGTACAGCGTGATGCATCGTATGGGCGCGATTCATCACTAAACGAAAGATTGGGAAATTGGTTTGACGATTTATGATTTAAATCGATATCACGCGATGTATCGATGCATCGCCCAGTCCTAGACACCAGTAACACAATGAAATCCCTTGATCTCCTCAAGATGGGAGTTGAAATTCTTGTTTTATTGTTTCCTTATCTCTTTTCAGTCAGTCGCCATTGCATACGCAGTAGCCATCTATCCTTTCTTTGTTCTTTTTCTTTTATTCTCCAAGGTTATTTTCATGAGGGTTTGGGGTGGTTTTAAGGAAACCAGAAATGATAGTAATGAAAAGGAATCAAGAGGTAGGGGACTTGTAAAAAGAATTTAGAATTCCTTATGATTGCAACAACGTATAAGTGCCCTAGTGACCTCCTGGAAAGTTTCCTTTCTTGGTTATTGTAGAAAAAATTAGAGCATTTGTAGGTGAGATCTTCTGCGAGTCATCTGTTCAAAATGGCTAACAAACGAAAATTAAACATTTTCTATTGAAGTGAAGAAACAAATCATTGACGAAGTTAAAGAAAAAGGAAATTGCAAAGGAGTTTGGGATTCCAATCTTTTTCAAATAAAATCTTAAAAGCGTTTATTAGAATAAAAAGAAATTACTTTTTTGAAAAGGTTTGTAAAAAAGCTTTTATCTCTATTCTACTATTGATAGCAAGTGATTTTTGATAATTCGAATTTTCGGTATTTCGAATTTTTTTGTCTTCCCTTTAAAGTTCGAGATATCGAGGTTCGACTGGCCAAATTATATTTAGAATACATAAGATATTCTTAACTTTTTTGTTGCTTTTATAGTGCAACTCTTTAAAATTGTACCAAATTTGACTAAATGTTTATATGATCTCAGTTTTATTGATATGCTAATTGAATGTATTTAACATTTTATATTTTAAATATGATGATAAATTTGTATGTGATCTAATGGAAGATAAAAATTAAAAAAAATAAAATTGTAAGATTGGCATTTTGTATGTATACTTTTTGAATTATGAATGTACTACTATTTAATGTATATTCTTTTTCTCTCTTCCTTTTGGTCACTGTCCTTATTTTTGCAGCACTTTAACTTTTAATATTTTATTGTTTTGTCTTTGGCTTTCAGAATTTTGCCATCCCATTTTGTGTGAAAGATTTTATCTTTTACATATTCTAATCTTCCAAAATTTTAATCTCTGAATGGGTTTAGTGTGAGATAAGTTCTCACAAATTTAAATTTTATATATTTTTGTGTCTTTTCAGCTGTTAGCATCAATAATTATTTAAATCCAGTCATGTATCCTGCAGCCCGATGTTAAACCTATTCATCGGCTGCTAGTGGGGATCATTCTTGATGAATATAATGGGTTAGGTTAGGTGTATGACAGTCTAATCCTATTATCTAATGCATAAACTTGCACTCGCAGAGTCTAGTAAAACATTTAACACACAGTGGAAACTAAGGCTAAAACTAACTCATTTAACAACTGTGTAACTTGAAGCATGAAAGTTTCTGTTAAATATGTACAATTTCAAAGAAAAGCAAAATGAATAGAATATAAACAAGCTGTTTTCTTCACAAGTATGAGGGCAGTTTTAAGTCTGTGACTTTGAAATGAAAAAACTAATATACATACCAAAATGCATTTTATTTTTTGACATAATTTCCTTTCATAATAATACACTTTTTTCCAACGTTGTTCTTATTTTTTAATCCTTCTAAAAAAATAAGATTTCTCAAACTCCTCAAAATATGCATTTGTGATATTAATGATCTCAAAATTTGAAGAAAATCTCTTTCCACCTAGCCATTTTTTTAAATTTGGAAAAAGAAAAAGTCGGGGGCCAAGTCAGGAAAGTAGGGTGGATGAGGGAGAAATTCGTTTCGTAATTCAACCAATTTAGTAGTTGCGATTGCAGACAAATGAGCTGGTGCATTGTCCTGTGATCGTTTATTTTTTCCCAGATAGTCAATGAGGATTACGCCCTTTGAGTCCCAGAGAACAGTGGCCATAATCTTTCTGGTTGATGGAACTGTTTTTGCCTTTTTCAGAGTACGTTCATTAAAAGAAGCCCACTGTTTAGATTGTTATTTCATTTCTGGTGTGTAGTAATGTATCCATGTTTCATCAACTGTAACATAACACTGCAAAAATTTGCTTGAATTGCCCTCGAACTTATCCAAACATCGCTTTGAAATGGTTACACGAGTCTGCTTTTGATCCACTGTCAGCATTCGTGGCACCCATCTTGCTCATAACTTTTTCATGCCCTAATCTTCATGCAAGATATTGAATACGCGTCCATTTGAAATGTTTACCTTCTTAACTATCTCATGCACTTGCACACAGCGGTCTTTTAACACGATATCATGGATTTTGTTCCATTTTGCCAGTCGTAATCTCAATTGGACGTCCAGAACATTCTATATCTGTTGTGCTTGTACAGCTACAACGAAATTCTGTAAACTACTTGTGAACCATACCATGTGATGGAGCAGAGTCTCGATAATATTTTTTCAACTTTTCTTCAGATTCAGTAATTGTTTTTCTGTGCAAAAAATAGTGTTTTATCAAAACACGAAATTCTTTTTTCTCCATAATCAAAACAAACACGCCAATCGTTTGCTTTTGAATCCAATAGGACACATTGTATTTAAAATATCGCCTGCAAATTGCCTGAATGTTGCCGCAGATAATAATAAATTGAAAACATAATAATAAGAGTGTGATCAGACCGCTACCTTTATTAAAGTCACAGAGATATCAAACTGCCCTCATAATGACAAAGGTTTGAGAAACGTAAGTGCAAGATTTATTCAAAACTAAATGTTTACAGACTTGAGAATAAATACTTTTAAACAGACACAGATCATCTTCTTGGCATTTTATATTCAAAATAACAGATGCAAAAATATATTTGCTTAAAAACAGTTTTAAATATAACCTAGGTATATATAGATTTTAAATATTACCGGATTGCATCAAGCTATCTTATTCACAAACTATTATGACCATGTTACCACACCGGCAGGACAAACAGAAATTTAAATGAAGAAACATAAGATATAAATAGATTAAATGTGATAAGGACATTTCCCCTGGCAGTGCAAAACAGCTGCCATAACTTGATACCTTCGAGACCAGTGCATTACATGCAATTTGCATACTTAAACGAAGTCCTCACTTGGTATAAACACTCTCTTAAAAAGTACACATACCGTGAAATGCCCTCTCACTGTAACATTCCCGGAAGTAACAAAATCAAAGCTTTAATAAATAATTGTCGGCAAACGGCGAATCACTGATTGAAGTATATCGCCATCCATTGCCGTTACGGCATACAATGCCATTCGATTTCGGAAGAAATCGATGGTCACTTGAAAGTTACTGTCGTGAACGCGAAGTTTAAAATGTAAATAAAGATAAAAATAACTATTGCTTTTAAAATAAAAGTATATTGAAGCAGGAATTACATTTAACAGCAAAAAGAAGTTTAAAGTTAATTAAACTATTGTTTAAATAAAGAATATATGTCTATTTAAGGTAAAAGTACATTTCTATTATACAGTATAGGGCCCATTATCCGGAATTCCAAAATCCGGAAAGACCCGAAATCTGAAAAAAAAATTATTTGAAAATTATTTTAATTTGTAAATTTTTACTAAAATTTTGAAATTTCTGAAATTTTTTGAAAATTTTACAGATTCCTGTGTTTCAATGTGTAACCACTAAAATATGTTACTTCAGCCGCAGGGGAACACGGAACCCCCCCCCTCTTTTCCCCCCCCCCCCCCCCCCCCCCCCCCCCCCCCCCCCCCCCCGACATTAGGAAAAAAATCATTTTTCTCTCCAATTTTAGTATAAAATTATTTTATATTAAGAAAAGAAAATCGGATATTTTACAAGGGGTGATTCTGTTCTGAATTTTCCGAAAATTCAGACAAAAAAAATATCGTGAATTTCGGCATATGGTCGTCGAAAAAAATAAATTTTGTCAATCATTTTCGGAAAAAATCGCAGATTTCGCCAAAGAATTGCAGAAAGAATGCAAATTCCGTCAAAGGATCACGAAAGAAACCTGCAAATTTCGTCAAAGAGTTGCAGAAAAAGAGCAAATTTCGTCAAAGGATCACGAAAAAAACCCGCTAATTTAGTCAAAGGATCGTAAAAAAAAAAAATGCTAATTTTGTCAAAAAATTGCAGAAAAAGCGCTAATTTTGTCAAAAAATTGCAAAAAAACACAAATTTTGTCAAAGAATTGTGAAAAAAAAAAAAAAGGTAATTTCATCAAAGAATGGCAGAAAAAACCCAAATTTTGTCAAAGAATCGCGGAAAAAAACAAGAATATAGTCAAATGGTTGCGAAAAAATGTTAATTTCGTTAAATGATCGTAGAAAAAATATGCAAATTTTGTCAAAGAATCTCAAAAAAAAAAAATGCAAATTTTGTCAAAAAATCGCAGAAAAAACACAAATTTTGTCAAAGGATCGCGAAAAAATGCAAATTGTCAAAGAATCGCGGAAAAAACGAGAATTTCATCAAATGATCGCGAAAAAACACTAATTTCGTCAAATGAACGTAGAAAAAATATGCAAATTATCTCAAAGAATCGCAGAAAAAAGAGAATTCCGTTAAATGATCGCGAAAAAACCCTAATTTCGTCAAATGATCGTAGAAAAAATTCGCAAATTTTGTCAAAGAATCGCAGAAAAAACAAGAATTTCGTCAAATGGTTGAGAAAAAAACGTTAATTTCGTCAAATGATCGTAAAAAAAAATATGCAAATTTTGTCAAAGAATCACAGAAAAAATGCAAATTGTGTCAAAAAATCGCAAATTTTGTCAAAAGATCGCAAAAAAAATGCTAATTTCGTCAAATGAATGTAGAAAAAATATGCAAATTATGTCAAAGAATCGTGGAAAAAAGAGAATTTCGTCAAATGATCGCAAAAAACGCTAATTTTGTCAAATGATCGTAGAAAAAATACGAAAATTTTGTCAAAGAATTGCGGGAAAAACGCGAATTTTGTCAAAGGATTGTGAAAAAACTCAAATTTTGTCAAAGGATCGCGGAAAAAACACGAAATTCGAGAGGACCCGAAATCCAGAAAATTCCAAAATCCAGAAAGCCTTCGGTCCCGAGGATTCCAGATAATAGGTCCTGTACTGTGTTTATATTTAATGTAATGAACTTTTAAAAAAAATATGATTAAATATTAATAAAAGAAAATGAATAAATGTGAATGCATGAGTGTATATGAATAATATGAGAAAGCATGAGAAGGGTTTTGAGCAATGAGACACCTAAGACCTAAGCATTGATTATGCCTATCAGTTCTTTGCCTTTCACGGCATTTCCATAGAGTGCTTTTTACCAATGCGCTTTCCCTTTGGAGTCTCACTCTTGTTTGAGTTAAGCATGTGCCATTTGGTATCTTTCATTTCCTCTCACTGCCAAAGTTATCACGTGTGGGTTTCCTCCGAGAGGCATACGTTTGTTTTGCTTTGAGAATTAAAATTCCTCTTTTAAATTACAGCTTCTCATTTTATTTTATTGAGACTTCGTCACTATTTTAATTGTCTAATAGAAGTAAATCTTTACGTTTGTTAACTTTGTTTGCCCCGTTGATTTTATTTATATACAAAATTTCATTAATTTTAAATATGAATTTGGTTTGATTGACCCTGATATGATGTGAAGTCTTTAGTGCCATTTTAGTTTGCTGGAATGTGGGCCCTTGCCTGCCATTTAGATGGCAGCTTAAAAATTCCTTAAAATGCCCATTATCATACTTAAAGTCAATAATTCTTCAGGATATGGGATTGTGTGTCATGCCATAATTATATAATCTGTGCTACCTTTTTAAAAATTAAATTAGAGAGTTAAAGAATTCCTTTAAAACAGTTTGCCAAGCTCATAATTCACAGTGACCAAGAGAGAAATCTTTAATAACCTTCCAACTACTAACCAAGATGAATAAATATGTTTTGTTACTTCCACCAAATTGCTTCTTCCTTTGGTCTTCAACTTTTGCACAGCTGTAAATTAATACCTTCTTTTTATGTTACTATTATTTTCTTCTTCATTTTAAACTAGACCATAAAGACTGCATTTTTGTTGAATCAAGTTTATTGCCATATTCCATATTCTGCAATGTATTCCACTCCACAAAAAGAAAGTAATCTCAACAGCCTTTCTTTCATCAATTTATTAATGCACTTTTATAATAATACCATAACCTTGACACCAAAATTGAGCTGGACATTGATAGTGCCAGAATCTCTCCGGGAATTAAAAAATATATATATTCGTCAACCCTAACACTGTGAAACGTTGTCCCAAAAATTAAAATTTTTGCCATAGAAATAAGATTGTGATTGTTTACTTTTAATTAAAAAATTAGCTCCATTGTTGTAACTTGTGCATTTTAACCTCATTCTTATCTGCATCTATGACGTCATCGTTACTGACTCGCACATTTGTGATTTATGATATAGATTGACTTTTAGAAGTTTTAGTTCTAATGTGCTTGGTGACCACATGTTTTGTTTTGTTTTTCTTTGAAAGTGCAAATTGATAGGTAGATAAATTAGACCTTACATTCTTTCTAACTTTCAAATAGATGTAATTTAGATTAATTTAAAATTTCTTTGTTATTTTTATCTACAGTACATATACAAATTTGTGTGCTTTCATATTAGCCACATGCCAACGGATAATCACCAAAGAAATTGAGAAAAAGTTAATGTCATGTATATATTCATTGTATGTATGTATCCATTGTATATATATATGTATTTGCATACATTTATGTATTAATTGCATGCGTGTATTATATGCAAAAAATACTATGTAAATCAAAATGACCAGTGGCAACAATATTAGCAGACCACAATGATAAAATACCAAGATGGAGTGAAGGTGATCATGCATCTAAACTTCAGGCTGAACTTTTCTTAGCAATTGGATGTGGAATTATCTTGCATACCAATTTGTGGGGAAGTGCACTTGTTAGTTGTAAAAGATATTGTCTATGGTCCAGGACTTCATCCTCCAGACTATAATGATTGATTTTGATCATTATCAGGAGATCAATTCCAACTGAAAGATTTTCCCTGTCACACTCATTTCTAAATCTTGGAAAGAAAAAAATGTCTCATGCTCACGAACTCAGTTGCCTTTAACAGTTGTATATGCTGTCAACATATACAAATTCTTTAACTTTGTCAAAAATTGCTGTGGACATTGTTCCAAAGGAGTTGTCACTTGCAGCAACTTATGTTGTTTTTACTAGAGTTCGTTGTTCTCTTCGATGTTCTCTGTGAAGTGCCTTTTGCAAAGGATAGGCTCAGCCATATTAGAAGAATGACTGATAGATTAGCATTTGAACATTACCAGAGGCAACTGATGACTAAATAAACTTTTGAAAATGATGATTCAAGAGCTGTTATGACAAACTTATTTTTATACTATTACTGGTAAACATAAAAATAAAATATATATCTTTTAAGTTTATGCAACTCAATGCTTTGACATTTATTCCTGACGGATACTACTTATATAATAACCTGTCTTTATATTGGGTTGTAATTTTCCAAATGGGTGTAAAAATGTCCGGGCCCAAGATTTTTTTCACCCATTCGGAAAATTACAACTCATATGATTTATTTACCAATTAGAATAATTATGTTAAAATTAATCCAGTTACATGTTAGCCTGTCTTTATAGTGGGTTGTAATTTTCCGACTAAGTGGGAAAATGTCCGGGCCAGGATTTTTTCCACCCAGTCAGAAAATTACAACTCGTAAGATTTATTTACCAATTAGAATAATTATGTTAAAATTGATCCAGTCTTTATATTGTTTCCCTCAATTGCTACACAAGAAGTTTGTGATAAGATTAGTGAGGATTTTGACAGTAGGGATGAATATGACTGTGCTATAAAATGAACATTGAAAAGTGGATTTTATCTTATTATTCACGGTTATTATTTTATATTTAATGTTAAATATTACAAACAAGATCATAGTGTCCCAATTGTATCTCTTTTTCCAGGTACTACATTTCAAGCATGAACGATGTGCAAGAGATTACCTTTATAAATGTGCGAGAAGTGTCATATATGAGAAACAAAATTTGATTGATCAAAAGAGTTTTGGAAAACAATTTTAGCAATGACAACTAGAGTACCTTTATAAATAAAATAAAAATGGTGACATACAAACAGTAAAATTTGATTGGTCGAGCATTTTGTAGAAATTGTGAGCAGTGAGCAATTAGGATGTCTTTATATAATAAGAATTTGATTAGTTGAGCTGATTTTGGACAAAACTTGGCTAGCCTGTCATTATTTCAAACTCATGTTTTCTGTCTTATCTGTCTTGCTTAGTAGAACTTGTCCAGGCGAGTATTGCCAAGTTCTGAAATTGCCAAGAGTATTCTAAGTTCTATTTTGTTTCAAAATTACTTTAAAAAGTATTTTAAATCATTTTTTTCTCAGTTTGCTAAATTGTGATGCTTCTTGCTTTTATGAGAGGACTTAATGTTTGCTGGTTTTTTAATATTTTAAGAAATATAAACAAATACTGATCAAAATAAGAGAAAGCAAATTCAAGATCATAGCTATGACAATAATCAGAATTTGACTGTCGTTGAATGTAGACAACACCTTATAAAAGCTGCCAATTTACACATGCTTTTATTTATTTTTTGTGTCTCTTAATATTAAATAGACTTTAGTTGCTATTGCTGTATGTAATGTGTTATCACAGTTCGTATGATACTTCAAAGTCCTTAATTTTTTCAAAAATAATTTTTAGTCCTTAAAAATCCTTAATTTTAGGCAAAATACGCTCTATTTCTTCATCAGGGATGGAAATCTGCATTTTAAAATCTGCTTTAAAAAAAAAAGTTCCTCTCCCTTTAAGTTTTGCTTCCTCCTTTGACCCCCTCCACACACACACAACATACAAATTTTAAAATCATTAAAACTCTTGTTACTTTTTTTGTCTTTATTTTAAAATTTTGGTAACATTTATAAATGATCAATCTTCTAATCTAGTCATCCCCACCCCGAAATTTCCATCTCTCCCTTTTTGCCCCCAATTCATGAAATTTAATATCTTAAACACTGTAATTTCTTTACAACATTTTCTGCTGTATTTATTGCATTATTGTAGCAAATAATCAATCATTTAATTCCCCCCCCCCTCACTCAAAATTGCCACCACTTCCTACTTCTCCTCCTCTTATCAAACACACGAAATTTAAAATATTTTAACCTCTTCAGTTCCGAAGCTAAAATAATAATACAAATGCTTATTCATTGGGTTTTTTCAAACAAAATGACATCATAAATGACAGAAAAAATATCTTTTCTGAAATTGATCCTTTAGGTGTGTAGTAATTTAGGTTAAAAAACATGGATCTAAAGCTACAAACCCCCTTAAAACATCAATTTAATAACCACTAACCTAAATTAACGCAATCACAAATTTAAGAGCTTTAAACAAGTAAATAATCTACAAATCCTCAAAATTTTTTATTGAAAAAGATTTAAGTTAAATACTTATGAAAATTTCTCACTTTCTTGGTCATACTGTCTTTTAGGCATTTTGCAAACTCAGATGAGAATAACATTTATTTTATGCGAGAATTAGCTTAGATGCTGCCATTTATTCATTTGCTTTGAATGCAAAAAACATTCAGCTATTAAGAAGTGATGTGAAAATATAAAAAAATTGAACATTTTAGTTTTTATAAGGAAAAGAACAGAGGTCCACCCAGGGACTGAAGAGGTTAAACTGTAACTTTAGGTAACTTCCATTACAAAAAGTGAGTTTTATGATATATTTAGGCTGTAGGAACTAATCCTTATATTGATAAAAAACAGTCATATTCTCAAATTGAAAACTTTAAGAAATATTCATTTAACTCTGCTTTTCCACATAACTTTTATAAATCTGTTTAATCACCGCTTATCATTATTATTTTTTTTCTTTTCAGATACTATTTATTTTCACTTACCCTCATTAGAAAATCCTCATCAAACTGTATATGGTATATCTTGTTACAGGCAAATGAATGCTCAGGTAACTTTAATTTCAATTTTTATTTTTTCATTCATGGTATACAAAGATTGTCATGTACTGTGTCTTTAACTGTAAACATAATCTTTTGCATCACATTTAATCGGAATTGGAAGCAATTTTTAACATAACTGTTTCCCTAAGGTGTCGCGTCAATTCGACGTACACAATTCATCGTGGCGTCAATTTGTCATGGGGTCAATTTTGATGGAAATTATCAACATTTATTAAGTCTCAAAAATTCCACTCATACACTTAATACACTCACTTTTACTCATGCTCATTCATTTCCATTATTACGTTTTTACCATATCTTTGGTTACAGATCATTTTGCTTTATTAATACATTGTATACAATAATAAATATAATTTCACTTTTATTAAAAGCATTTCTTTATTAAATACAATATTTAACGTACCTTTAAAACATTTCTTTATTCCTATTATCTAAATTTTACTTTACAATAGGTTTCTTTAAAGTATTAATTTAATTTAAAGTTTATTTACGTTTCAAATCTTAAAGTTGGCAGACGTAACAGTTGAACACATATCAATTACGTTACTCGGTTTGCCGTATCGGCACCAGATGGCGATATATCTCTAAACAGCTGATTCACTGACAGATATTAATTATTCATAAATCTGTTGTTCATGTTACTTCCAGGAACATTCTAGCAAATAGGCGTTTCCCAGCATGTGTCTTAGATTGTAGGGTATTTATACCACAGTCAGATATCATTTCAGCAGATGCACGTCTGATAAGCTTGTTTTCTAATGAATCAAGTTACAGTAATTGTTTTGCATTGCCGGGGATAATGTTCCTACATTTTTCAATTAAGTTTACCTTTCTTTTTGCATTATGAAGTTTATTTTTGCCAACATTGCAATAGTGATTCATTATAGTAACGTAAGCAGCTTTTCACAAATATTTCTCTTAAATATTAAGTCTAGTCATTTTCTCAACCATGTTATGTTTTAACTGTTTTAACTACTATATTTTAAGAAGATTGTTTTTGAATTATGCATGAAGTTTGCAATTCTATCTTCATTACTCAAGTCTGTGACTCATTTCTTAAATAAAATCTCAAGTTAACTGAAATATATGTCTGTCATCATTTTTAACATATTTTAATCCTCATGCTCCTCAACTATTGCATTAATTTATATTTTTTCATACTCCAAGTTACAATTTCTTTTAGCCAGCTTTCACTGTGCATGGTGTAAATCATAGCTTCCCAACGGGTGCGGTGACGGGTCCAGATGCAAATGGGAGGCATTAAGACAATCCAGGGGGCGGCCATGGCATATCTACCTATTTAAGAAATTAATATAATAAAACTAGTTGACCTGCTTCCCGGCATTGCCCGGCCGCGTGATAAAAATCTTAAATATGCCATTAAATGAAAACCTATAAAAACGAACCTAGAACTGGGATTTGCTCTCACCTGTTCCAACTTGCAGCGAAGAGGAACTTTCCATTCGGCCAATGGCGTGTAGCGCTTTCTTTTCCCCCCTCTTGTGGTCACGTGGTATGCCATTTGGATCTCGGAAGCTTATGCTATGAACATGGTTTTTTTATTCTCGCAGCGACCAATAATTTGGTTTTGTTGTGTTTGATGAAATAAAAAGGAAATTAAACTTTCCGATTGAGTAACAAACGCATTCGTCAAACTATTATCATGATTACTAGTGCAAAATTTGCTATATTAAGCTGACTAAAAGCTTAAAACAGAATTCCTTTTTTTATAACAAGTATTTTGAAAAATCGGAAATTTTGTCGGAAATATAACGACTCATGCATGAATAGAGATTTTTAAAAGGAACTGTGGTTTAAACCTGCTCAAGAAATTTGTTTATTCTGAGTGAAAGCTATAGAACATTATAGCCATTATTTTTATACCTATCTATAAATATGTTGCAAAGTTAATCCATTTAAACTTAAACTGTGTCAAATTTTGTATTTCAAAATGTCTCAATCTAAGAAGAAATGCCGGCAGTATAGTATATTGAATATTTGAAATATGAATTTATGCATCCCCCCACAAACCAATTATTACCTATATGTTTAATTTGCCAAAATGTTTTTTTCAAATGAAGCCATGAAGCCTTCTAGATTACAAGAGCATTTGAATAAAATGCAGGCTGATAAAAAGGACAAAGATTTATCCTATTTTCAAGGACTGGAAAAGAAATATTTAAAACAGCCAACTGTATCAAACCTCTTTGAGTTGTCTTCTAAACAAGAAAATGACGGACTACGAGCTTCATATAATATTGCATTGTTAATCGCAAAAGCGGGAAAACCACACACAATTGGTGAGGAATTAATCTTGCCGGCAGTCAAAGAGGTAATAACAACTGTTCTTCATCACAAGACACCCTCAGATATCATTAAAAAAATTCCTCTGAGTAATAATTCGGTACAAAGAAGAATAGATGAAATGGCCAAAGACATTGAAATATCATTATGCAATTACTTAAAGACTTGCAAATTTTCCATTCAACTTTATGAATCAACACTACCAAATAACGAAGCACTACTCTTATCATATGTCCGATTCATAAAAGAAGAAACAATTTGCCAAGAGTTATTATGTACTAAAAATTTGGAAACTGATACAAAGCGAGAATCGATATTTAATACCATCAACATGTTTCCTCAAGAGAAAGAGATTCTTATTCATAATATTTTGTCAGCAGCTACTGATGATGCCTTAGCAATGACGGGGCGTCATAAGGGTTTCATAGTGCATTTGAAACGAGCAGTACCAAATGTACTCACTGTACATTGTGTTATTCATCCTCAGTATTTGGTTGCAAAAAAATCTGAATGAATGCCTGCATATGTCGCTTTATTACGTTATTACAGCAGTCAATAAGATTAGAAGCAATTCATTGCATGACAGATTATTTGGCCAACTTTGTAGTGAAAATGACGAAGATTACAATTGCTTGCTCCTGCACACAGAAGTTCGTTGGCTCTCGAAAGGTATTTGTCTGAATTGTTTTTTCAATCTATTTGACTCAGTACTGGACTTCCTTGAAAACAGAGATGAAAAATTGCATCAAAACCTGATAACATCCAAAAATGACATTGCTTATTTGACAGACCTGTTTAGAATTTTTAATGAAGTCAATTTACAATTGCAAGGTGATGAGTTGAATTTAATTCAAACAAAAAATGTCATAGCTGCTTTTGTGAGAAAACTTCTTCTGTTCAAGCGAAATCTAGGCAGAGGTGAATACAGCTATTTTCCCACATTATCAAGAGTCTCTGCAAAACAGGAAGATTTAGTTACATACTGCCAACTCTTGGACTTTCTTCATACTGATTTTATGGAGCGATTCCAGGATATTTTAAACATGAATATACCTAGCTGGGTTTTAGATCCTTTTGCAAATGCAGATACAGCAGAATCATCAAATTTAGAAGAGGAACTCATAGAACTCACAACTAATGAAGAACTAAAGGTAAAATTTCGAAGTGGATACCAAGATTTCTGGCTTCAAAAATCTATACCAGCTCTTTACCCTGAATTGTGGGCAAAGGTACAAAAATTTTTGATTGCTTTTCCGTCATCTTATTTTGCTGTGCACCAAAGTTCAGTGCAGTATCTAATTTACTGGCTAAGAAAAGAAATAGACTGCACATCACTGAACGTAGCAATTTGCGACTGGTGTTAACAAAATTGGAACCCAACATTAACAAATTGTTAAAACTCCACCAGCCTCAACCATTTCATTAATGTTTTTTATTTCTTATTGATTTTGTGTTTATCTCATTAATTTTTTAAATTTCTTGTTGATTTTGTGTTTATCCACATTATTATTTGTGAAGCATTTAATACGTTAAAGATGTCACAAATCTAAAAGATGTTATCACATATAAAAACAAAGTTTTAAAAACTTGAAAATTCAAATATTATACAACGAGCACTTTCGATCAGAACTTGATCATCCTCAGGGCAGCTTTGTTTACACTGGGGTATGAAAAAGAATTTCAGTACGTAAACAAACCTGCCCTGAGGATGATCAAGTTCAGATCGAAACTGCTCGCCGTATAATATTTGAAGTTTTTAAAACTGTGTTTTTATATGTAATAACATCTTTTAGGTATGTGACATCTTTAATGTATTAAATGCACCTTTTTAGAAAGTTTTTTAAATTTTATATTGTGTTTATTTTTTAAATTTTATTAAACAATTTTTTATTACATTTGATGGTCATTTTAAATGTAATTTCTACTTTGTGATCCTTAATAAATAGATAGACAGATAAAATAGGTATAGATAATATGAAACAATATTTTAATTGGTATAATTAAATATTATGGAAGAGGGGGGTCGTTGGAATATTTTTTTTCTTGTAAAGGGGGCGGTGAACTAGAAAAGGTTGGGAACCTATGGTGTAAATATTACCTGTTAGGACTCTGCTAGTTTAAGATAGTGTTAGATAGTTTTAATTAACCAATCAAATCTGTCGCAACAAAAATGTTTTTTAACATTAAACGTACCGATACTTTTTTAATCCTGTTCCTACCGAAAGGGATCAAATGACACCTATATAAAAATGATCTATTTTACGATGTTTTGCAAAAAATATATCAGTTGATACACTTTGGTGTATGAATAAAAAAAAATTATATATATGTAGGATTTAAATTTAAACATACTTTATTTTCTTTATGACGTACATGATAAACAAATTAACTGATGCTCTGGTATTTTTATTATCCATAATTTGAAAGCACGAGTAATGAAAATTCACAATCACGAGATCAAGGTTTGGACATATTCAAAAATTAGAAAAGAGTCAGTCTAAAAAATAATGTTGTGCATGAAGCAGCGGCTCATTAGATGCCAAGGAAGGTATTGTTAAGCCTAATCAAATTATTCGTAAGAAATATGTTGTAAGTTTTAAGTAAGAAAGGTGCTGTATTTAGAAAAGTATCAACGAAGTGATGTAAAGTTACCCTTATAGAATTGTATTAAAGTGTACGTATTGTGATTCAAACGTCTACTTATTTAAATTATCTATATATTAACATTTTACAAACAATAACTTCTACAAATTTGGGGGCTCGATGCCGGGATTTTAAGCGACTATTAGTGGAATAAATAGTAAAATATTAATCGAAGAGAAATTGTTGTCAATCGCCAGTGTCAAAAAATGGATTGTGAATGAACAAGGCAAGTGTGTAAAAACCGTAGTCATAATTATCCAAGTACAACTTTGAAAAACATGGTATCCTTAAATAAAGCTAAAAGAATTGATCTAAGAGATCTCTGTGAGGAATGCGGAATTCAACCACCAGAAAAACCGACAATCCATGTCCTAATAAAGCTAATTAAAAACTGGGAAGATTACGATGAAGATTTTATAAAGGACCGCCTAGAAGTAATTGTGGCAGCTAGAAAAGCGGAATCAGAACTTGAAGAAAAGAAATTAAGAGCAGAGACGGAAGAAAAGAAACTAAAAGCGCAATCGGAACTTGAAGAAAAGAAAATGGAAATGGAAGAGAGAAAATGGAGAATAGAATTGGAAGAAAAAGATCGCGAAAGAGAATTTGAGATTAAGAAAATACAACTACAAGAAAATTCAAGACAGCACATCGATGTGGACACAAGGACAAATTCAGGTAAGCAATATGAATTGCTTAGATTATTAACAAAATACGATAGTACAAATGATATTAGTTTATACTTGGCTATGTATGAAAGGCAAATGGCGCAAACGGGCATTGATAAAAAAGAATGGGTCAACTATTTAATTAACCTAATGCCATTAGATGTGATTAATATAATAACCAGGGAGAGTGAACCCGAAATGCAGGATTATGACTATGTAAAAAGTATTCTTTTAAAACGGTACAAACTATCGCCAGAAGAGTTTAGGCTGAAATTTTTCTCACTCAAAAAAGAGCCATCGGCTAATTGGCGCGATTTCGCTTATGAGATCAGGGTATATTTTAAACAATGGATCGATGGCCTTGAAATAGATAGCTTTGAGGAATTATCAGAATTAATTGTAGTTAATCAAATTAGGCATAATTTACCTGCGGAAACAAAGACACATTTTGCAGAGGAATTGTCAATAATAAAAAAGATAGACGAATTAGTAAACAAATTAGATATTTATGAAACGGCACGAAGGGTTTGCAATAAACAAGCTATAAGGAATACAAGTGGGAGTTTTGAGGATAAACGATCGAGAGTGGCTGACTACGCCAATTCCAAAAGGCGCCAAGTTGACAATAGGCACAATGTGAACCATGGAAGAAACGAGGCACATATAATATGTTATAATTGTGGCAGACCTGATCACGTGAGTAAGAATTGTACCATGGGAAGTAAAACACAACAAAATTATTCAAATTATAACCCGCAACGTAATCAAAATTGGAGAGAAACGAAATACCAAGATTGGAGCCAAAACACGCAAAGAAAAGTAGTTAATACGGGCACGTTAAATGGAAAGAAAGGAAGAATCCTGAATATTCAAGGAATAAAAACAAACATAATAATTGATACAGGGAGTGATATTTCAATCGCCAATTCAAGATATCATACGGCAATAAACGCGCCAAAGTTAACCAGCGACAGTATATCTATATCAGGCTTAGGTGGAGAAGAGATTAAACCAACGGGTTATTTCTTGCATAAAGTTTATGTAGATGGTATAGAAATACAAGATAAATTTTATGTGGTACAAGAAACTAACTTTGATTTAATAATAGGTAGAAAAGCAACCGAAGGCTTGACGTTAAAAGTAGAGGAAGATGTCGTTAGAATAATAAATGAAAATAAAGTACGAGTAGGTTATATTAAAATTAATAAAGTCCCTTCCAAAACAGATGAAGTAGCCACACCAAATATAAGCAACGATAATCGAAGTTGGGAAGATATGGTTAATATCGAATGCGAAAATGGCGGAATGGATTTGACTCATATTACAAATTTAGCTAACAGAGAAGAAATACGAGGATTAATAAAATCCTGCAAAACGAACAAAACAAAAGATAATGAATTAAACATAAAAATACTACCGGAAGATAGAAAACCTATCTGCGAACGTCCAAAAAGATTATCTTCAGTTGAGAAGGAAATCATCAATAAACGAGTACGACAGTATTTAAATAATGACATTATCAAATGGAGCACCTCAGATTTTACGGCTCCTGTGATCCCGAGTAAGGAAAAAGAAACCGATAAGAAATTCATCATCACTAGACAGGAGAGATCCGAAAGTAAATACACTGAGAAGGAAACCGAAAATAACCACAAAAAGAGTAGAAAAATACCTAAAAGAAAAACGGTTAGAAAGAAAAAGTCCAAAAACAATTCTGATCAGAAAATAACAGATAATTTTATTGAAAATAATACAAAAAATGTTAAAGAAAAAGAATATAATAACGCAAAAAGATCTACAGGCGAAATTTTAATTCAACCTGAAGCATATAATGATGAATCCAAGTGGTATAAGTATGTACCAAAATTACAAAGAATTATCAATAGCACAGTAACACGAAGCACCAAGTATAGTCCTTTTGAATTAATGACAGGAGTTAAAATGAAGGACAGTAACATGCAGAACATCAAGAAAATTTTGGAAGAAGAATTTACCGAATGTATGATGGAAGAACGCGAAGACATGAGAGAAGAAGCAAAGAAAAATATACTCAAAATACAAGAAGAAAACAAGGTGCAGTTTGATAAGAAAAGAAAACAGCCACGAAAATACAAAATAGGAGATATCGTCGCCATAAAGAGGACGCAATTTGGCAATACTATCAAACTTAAAGAAAAATATTTGGGGCCATATGAGATAACTGCAGCCAAGAATCATGATCGATATGAAGTAAAGAAAGTAGGAGATCATGAAGGTCCAGGGAAGACGTCAACCGGGGCCGAATACATGAAGCCGTGGTCTATGGGTTAAACTCCTGGACGAGTCGGATAGATTAAATATACGTGTATGTGTATTGAACCTATAATCAAAATTTTATGTGAAAGAAAAATGTATAAAAGTCTCAAGAGTGTAGCTGTTTAAACATAAAAAAGAAATAATAAGCCAAGATGATGATGTCGGGACGCCATCATGTCAGGATGACCGATTTGTAGGATTTAAATTTAAACATACTTTATTTTCTTTATGACGTACATGATAAACAAATTAACTGATGCTCTGGTATTTTTATTATCCATAATTTGAAAGCACGAGTAATGAAAATTCACAGTCACGAGATCAAGGTTTGGACATATTCAAAAATTAGAAAAGAGTCAGTCTAAAAAATAATATTGTGCATGAAGCAGCGGCTCATTAAATGCCAAGGAAGGTATTGTTAAGCCTAATCAAATTATTCGTAAGAAATATGTTGTAAGTTTTAAGTAAGAAAGGTGCTGTATTTAGAAAAGTATCAACGAAGTGATGTAAAGTTACCCTTGTATTAAAGTGTACGTATTGTGATTCAAACGTCTACTTATTTAAATTATCTATATATTAACATTTTACAAACAATAACTTCTACATATATATATATATATATATATATATAATCATGCAAAAAAATTAAGGAAACAATTATTTCAAGAAATTCGAAAATTTAATAAACAAATATTATGCAAAATTTGTTTTATGTTCACCACATATTTTAAGACTATTTCGTTCTCGATATAACCTGAAATGTTCAATCTAGAATATCACCCAGAGTAAAGTCAATTTCTAATTGCACCATCACACATTAACCCTCTCAGGGGCGGTGATATGTTTATGAAACCACTTAATTTTAATTCCCAAACGCCACAATGGCCTCAGAATTTTCGTAAAATATTTTCCATTTAATATTTATGTGAAACATAGCCTTTTTCATATTTATAAATAAATTTGTTGGTCAATTCCGGTGCCAGTTATTTACTTCAACACTTTAGCATTGAAAATGCGCTACCCCTGAAAAGGTTAACAAATATGATGTAACACAGTTGAATAAATGATGTAATAGCAAAAATACGCAAGTTACTAATGTTTGTACAAAATAAAACATTTATACCTTTATGATTTAACATAAATTTATTCAGGGGTCAAATGACCCCCTTGCAGTAGTTAAGCCTAAAATACTTTTTTCTAGGCAAAAAAAAAAAGTAGGTCGGAGATAAGGCATTTTAAGGAATGATATGATCATACATTTTAATAAAAAGTCATGAAATATAAAAAAAATTCCGTAATGTTTTAATTTGGGAAATTCCAAAAGGGTCATTTGACCCCTCGCGATAGTTTCAGTGTTAAGTTGATTATGATTGAAAATAATTTTGATGGATAGTGAGTCAGCGATTAATAAATTTTCTAGAAATTTTATCATTTTCTTAGGAAGGCTACAAAATTCATTTTTTTTAACGTGTAATTATCAATATTAATTGTTTTGCTTGTTAATATTTTTTAATTTAAAAATAGAAATATGTATTTATAATTTCTGGATACTTATTAAAATATATTTAATTATAAATTTATTATTTATTTATTTCTGGAAATTAAAAAGTAAGTTGAATTAATTTTTGGGGCTTTAAAAAAAAAAATAAGCTTAGTAATGAATAATTTGAATTTGAAATGGGTTTTTTTTCCCCCAATGTGTTAGGTGTTTCTAATTTGAAGTTAATTTAATATTCAAATTACAGTAGAGAGTAGATCTTTATAACACAAGTCCAAAAATGCAAGGTTGTGTGAATTTTGCATTATGTGGATCTTATTTTACACATCATTAAATTTACCTTATAAACATGGCCAAATATGTCTGAAACATTTCAAAATACATTAGAGTATCTTTATATTGCATTCCTTGTCACCAGGAGTTATCAAAATTATAAATTTTTCCATTATATAGATCATTCCACATTTTTAAATTTACTTTATAAACTTGATCCAAATATGGCTGGACCTAATCATTAGCTCACAGGCTATCAAAGCGCGAGAGCTTATGTGCCTGCCGTTACTATATGTATGTACAGTCGTGGAAAAAAAAAAAAGTAAACACCCCCTACTAACTCCTCAACAAATCATCATAGAAGAAATTTACTGGTACCGAACGATTGGAAATAAAGTCTACTTTTAAATGATGTATATAAAATTTTCTTAGGGGGTCATCTACATATTAAAACGAATCCTAACTTCATTTTTTTCAATGGCAATACCCAATTTTAACGAGATATTTCAAATCTTCGGTTCAAACTATGCCTAGACACCAAATTTCAAGTCATTTGAATGATAAGTTTTTGAATTATAAACATTCAAAATTTAGTGCATCTAATGTTAAATTATATTTTCATGTTTTTATTTATATCTCCCGAAATTATGCTCCTAATGTGCTAATTTTTTGTGTGGTAATGATACTAATATCCCAAACATAAATAAGCTGAATTTGCAATTTTTATAATTTTATGATACGAATTATGAAATTAATATTCGAAAAAATTATGAATTGCAACCTACAATTTTTTTGATGGATTTAGATTTATTAAGTCCTGCTTATGGAAATTCAAAAATTTCACATTTTTCTTCCAAGTAGTTTTCAAATTATGCTTAAAAAACGGCAAAATGATGGTTTAAGGGGTCGTCTATGATGAAAGTGAGTAGACATTTTGAAATTTATTCTGCCGTACTGTAATCTAACACGCTTCATTGACTCCTTGAGTGGCGCTTAAGGTGCCTTGATCAAGGAAGCGGCTCTCTCGGTTAACAATCCAGTACGGAACTTCAATTTGGATACAGCCCTTAAAATACGCTCGTTTTAAAATAATTAATTTCTCGGAAACTTATGGTACGAATTGCATAAAAATTCGTTTTTAGGCTAATTGAAGGGTGTAGAGTTCATTTATGCTGTCAGAATTGGGTACTGCTATTGAAAAAAACAAAGTTATGCTTTGTTTTAATATGTAGGTGGCCCCCTAAGCAAATTTTATATCCATCATTTAAAAGTGAACTTTATTTCCATCGTTCGGTACCAGTAACTTTCTTCTACGATAATTTGTTGAGGAGTTAGTAGGGGGGTGTTTACTTTTTTTTTTCCACGACTGTACATATGTATGTAACGCGATAACTCTTGATAGAAATATCCAATTTGCTTCAGATTTTTTTTCAAGGCTCATTCTGATAAGGTGCTTCCCGGATTAGTTTTGGGGGTTCATTGTTTAAGGATAAAGGGGGCTAGTCCCCCCTTCTTAATTTAGATAAATGGGTTTTTCATGCAGAATATTCGATTTACTCCAAATTTAACATAGCGGTTTATTATGTTAAGGAGCTTCCTGGATTAGGTTTGGAAGTTCATTACTTAAGTATAAAGGGGGCATAGGGGGCTAGTCCCTCCACCCTTAAATTAGGTAAATGGGTTTTTCATGTAGAATTATTAGATTTGCTTTAAATTTGGTATACCGGTTTATTATGTTAAGGAGATGCCTTGATTAGATTTGGAGGTTCATTAGTTAAGAATAAAGAAGACATGGGAGCTAGTCCCCCCCCTTAATTTAGATGAATGGGTTTTATTGCAGAATTATTCAATTTGCTCCAAATTTGGTTTACCGGTTTATTATGTTAAGGAGCTTCCCTGATTAGAATTGGAGGTTCATTAGTTAAGTATAAAGGGGGGATAAGGGGACTTTTAATTTTGAAAAATTATTTTGACAAATAATAATACTACTTTAGTATTTAATAAATTTTCTAGAAGTGATATTTTTCATAGGGATGGATGTGAATGATAGTTACATGAATTAATTTATTTTGTAAATGTGTAGGTATTGATATTAATTCTTTGCTTGTGTGGATATTTTATAATTTAAAAACAGAAATATGTATTTATAGTTTCTGAATATTAATGAATTTGTAATTAAAAAATAAGTTGAATAAATTTTTGAACTAGTTTTCTTAACATAAGGTTATTAATGAATAATAATTTTAATGTGTTTTTTCATAAATTCTTTTATTATATAATGCATTAATCACTAATTAAGTTTGTGTGTGCATGAAATTTTCAGATGTTTTTACTTGGTAATGTTTTTAAAATAAAGTAATCTATCTATCATTCGCCTCTCAGTTATATGCAAATTTCATAAAGTCCCGCCATGAGGAATATAGGAAAATAATGCTATAGATCTCTCAGTTATATGCGAAAATAAAACGCAATTCACAAACAATTAATTACGTGTGAAAGGTTTTTTTTATCTATAAAAAATTTTCTGCAGGTGTCAAAGTCAAAAGACCGCTCCGCAAAGTGCGTGAAAGGGTGGAGATGTTGTTACAATTCGACTTTTCACTCTCTCCCCTCAGTTCTAATGGTTTCTTCTGTTCTTTCTTTCTCTTTTATTTTAATCAAGCTATGCGCATGTTTCTTTCCGTCTTTGCTTTTACGGTAGCATCTGGATTTTAATTTTATTTATTTATTTTATTTATTTATTTTTTTTCAATAAAAATGAGTAAAAAAAGTTAACAATTTCGTTCAAAGTGGAGGTTATACAAGCAGCAGAAAATGATCCTAAACTGTCAAAAATAACTTTAGCTCGAAAATTCAATTTTTCCGAATCAATGCTTAGAGGGATTTTAAAGAACAAGGACTCGATAAAATAAAAAAGAACCGTGAATATTCTGAAACTGTGAACTGTGAAACCCTAAACCTTGAACACAAGCGAAGAAACGATCAAGAATTCAGAAAGGAACATTTGAGATTTTAGAAAACACTTTAATTCAGTGGTTCAGAGAAATGAGAGCTTCTAATTAACCCATTAAGGGTGAATTATTCAAAGAAAAGGCACTCACTTTGTCATCAAAATTGGAAATCGAAAATTTTTCGGCTTCTTGGGGATGGCTAGAAAAACTTAAGAAAAGACACAGATTAACAAATCATTGTCTGAGTGGTGAAAGCCCAGCTGTTTCAGATTCAACTGTTTATGAATGAATTGCAGATCTTCCAAATTGAAAAGGTCGTTGTACAAATACGACCTAAGCAAAAACAAACGACCATTGATGACTTTTTTAAAGAGGACTAATTAGCATTTTTCTTTTGTAAGTACCGTATTTCTTTCTATGTAAAATTAAATTTTACGTTTATTATATTTTTTAAAACTGAATTTTATAGTGAAAGTTTAAGAATTTTTTTAAAGTATGATATACTAATATTAAACCCATTTTATTTTATAAAATGTTATTAATTGTAATTCTTATATTGCAAAATGCTTTTTTTTTTCTTATTTTCATAATGTGTATAAAGAATTACTACATCAACATCCTTTCAGTTATGCATGGCTCTCAGTTATGTGCGATTTTAAATCAATTCCTTCAAACGCATATAAGTGAGAGGTGACTGTATATATATGTATATAAAATTGATGTTGGTAGTTTTAATCGATCTTGTAAAAAAGTTTTAAAATCCTTCATATTGCCTGAAACATTCTATAAGTGTTGTTTAATAAAATCTTGCATATGTATTTTTAGTTAAAAGTTTTAATTGTTTTTTCTGATATGTTTTTTTTATACACTTATGGCAGTTTTAGTAATTGCATTTTTAGCAATTTTATTATTAAATTAATCTTCGAGATAGTGATTTTATATTGTTTGAATTAAAATTTTGTATACTAGATGATATGTTTTGTTATGTTTGATGATATGTTTGATGTTTTTATATTTGTTTTGTGTAAATTTACTGTCAAATTTAGTTGAAGCAGGTATTTTAAAATAATATTTAAATCAATTAAACATGCTAAAATAATAATTTTTAACCTATTATTAAAAATTAATCTCTTTATATAAAACAATGAGGGATAATTTTAATGTGAAACTATAAGGAAAAAATGTATTAATAAAAGTAATTTTTGTAGTATGTGTGGAGAATTCATCTAAATAATTTATTAAAATTATTATATGATAATTTATTTTACATTTTACAGGCAGCTTTTAGGTGCAGGTGTTTTTAAGTTCGATAAGTTAGAACATTTTTATTTAAATTAGAGATAGAATATATATTGCTTTAGATAACCGGAAAATTGGTGGTAAGTTTAGGATAGAAACATCCCGATCATAAAAAGGAAACACAAATGAAAATTCTACAAAAATTACAAGGAAATTATCAATTGACATTTACATACACAAGAAAAAGTAGGGTACAAGGGAGACCTTCCTTCTTGCTTATGAAATAATTAGAAAATTAAAAAGGTATTGAGAGATGTAAACATAAAAACTTTTATGCTTTCTTCTGTCTTTACAAGAAGAAAGTATTGGACTTGAGAAAATTTTTTACTCCCAGTTTTCGATGCTTTTAGAAGGTCCTGAACATGATTTGACTGTTTTTAACTGGTGGCACTGCTATGTTCCTTTATCATGATTTCCGCAATAGCTCGATCTTAGGAACTAAAGCATGGATTTTTATAAAACGACAGATTTGGTTACACGTTGATATATGTGGATGCTGATTATGTTTTGGTGTAAATTGTCCAACAGGTGGTGTTATTATGCTGAATTTTTCACGATGTACCCAATAGCTGTATCTCAAGAACTAATGCACGGATTTTTATCAAATTTCAGATACAATTAGACAGTCACATAAGTTGTTGATTAGATTTTAGTATAAATCACGCTAGAATTAATGCACGGATTTTCATAAACCTTCAGATTCAGTTAGACCTTGACATAAATTGGCACTGATCAGGTTTTTGCGCAAATCATATAACAAGTGGCGCTGCTATGCAGCAAAATTCGCGATAGCTATATTTTAGAAAGTAATGCACAGAATGTAATCAAACTTAATATTCTGTAACCATTTCACGTAATTTCACCTTATTAAATTTCTGTGTGTACTGCCCCACAGGTGTCACTTTTATGTTCCTTGGGTTGAGAATTTTTGTTGCAGACATCTAAGAGGGTGGGTGCCGAAATTCAATGATTTGTTTGAAAAATGCAATACTTCTACCTCCTTTTTGAATACACATAATTTAACAAACCTATATTCTTAGAATCCTCATGATGGGTATTGATTATCATTTAATTTTGGCACGGTGATACCGAATTTTGAAGTATTAACAT
Source organism: Maratus speciosus (assembly GCA_963932465.1). NCBI lineage: Eukaryota > Metazoa > Arthropoda > Arachnida > Araneae > Salticidae > Maratus > Maratus speciosus. Next base: position 182,597,401 of record OZ010791.1, on the reverse strand, counting down.
GTATGAGATAGTGGCACATCCAACTAGTTGTGATTCTGATTGAATTGATCAATGAATCAATGTAACTTCATTGTATGTCATTTTTGTTTTAAATGTTAAAAATCCCGTAATTTTTATTGTATCTTGATCATATTCATCCACTAATGCTGCTTATTCATGAAAAATATTCAAGTCTGTTGTCAGGATTTCTTTTTTCTGACGGAAGGGGAAGGATGTATCTTATATGTACTATAATGCATTTATTTAAAATTTTTATTAATATTTCTTTTCTCATTGGTTTGTGAAAAGAATTTCCCTCCCTCACCCAAACTTATTGTGACATTGACTTGATAAAATTAGGTGATACTTTGGAAAATAGCACTGATTTTTTTTTTTTTTTTTTTTTTTTTTTTTTCGTGATTGAAAATAAGTATTTTCCATACTACCTACCCCTCTTACCTAACTAAAATACTACATACAAGCATGCAATTTTTAATATTAAAAATCAACCTGAGTTATAAATTAAAAAGACTAGGAAACACTTTTTTGATAATAAAATTTAAAGTATTTTTTAATCTTAGTCACTTTGGCTAGTTAAAAATAATAGTGCACTTAATGCTATCCTCGAAAAAATATTTTTGTCCTCTCATTGTTTACAGTAGTATCCCTAATAATAGTTTTAAAAGACAATTTCTGTAATGCAAATGAATCCTATACTTTTTTTATCTGAAATTTCATTTTAATTATTGTTGCAGTAATTTATTTTCCTTTGGTAAAGTGAACTAAGTCATGTTTTTTGACTTTCTATAACTCTGTGACTTTTGAAGATATTCAAACCAAACATTTTGGATATGAATAAGGATGTAAGAGATTGTTTTTGCAATTGGGTATTTTTTTAGGGTGCTATATAAAAAGTAAATTTTGTATTTCGTAGATAAGACTCATCAAGATCAAGGTATAGTCAAAAAATTATCTTCCCTCCCATGAACTTTTTCTAATTTATGCATTATTGTTCTATTTCATATACTTATAAAAATAAACTGTGTAACTACCTTTATTGGACATCCTGTATATCAAATGGTTTAAAATATAATGGCGGAAAATAGTGTTTAGCATGTCTGTTTAGTTTTAATTATTTTTAAAATGTCGATATTTTTAAAATTTCATATAAAAGGTCAAATAGAATTAAAATATGAACTATCTTTATGTCAATAGTTGATAGTAAGACAACAAATGCTTGAAAATGATTTATTTTTATTCTATTTAACTAATTTTCTCATATTGTATTAACAAAGTATGCCACTTTGTCAATCGCAAATTGTTTTTATTTTAGCGACATATCACTTTCTCTCATTGCATTTAAAATACAAAAAAAAAAAAAAAAAAAAAAAAAAAAAAAAAAAAAACAAGTATTTTAATGAAAAATAATTCCATAAGCCAAAAACATTTAATTTAAACATCAAAGTATTTTACATATAAACAATATTATATATAAATATATATTATTATTATAAAGAAAATTATTATTATATTATTTATACTTTATTTAACTTACTTGTTTAATGGAAATCTTCGGATATTGCAGGCTACTTGAAGTTTTTAGACAACTCTATTTAAAGTACCCAAATTTTATAACTGATCATAAAAAATTCTCTAAAATAACTATTTCAGTTAATGTAAGCAATGCTGTTGTAATCAAATTCTTTTCTGTGATGCTGCAACATACTGCAGAGTGGCTATTTTCAAAAGAGAAATAATCCATAGCTTAACAATGTATTGAAATCTCACCACACGATTCGAATATATATATGTTTTAATCAGACCATAAAAATGCATTTAAATCAGAACATGTGTTTAAAATAATAATAATAATAAATTACCATTAAATAATTTTACTAAATCACGACGAATTGACGTTGCAGTGAATTGATGCCCCCAAGCGACCGAAGGATGCCCAAGGAGACTATTTTGAAGAATTTTAACAATATGTACCGATCAGATCAATAAATTCTTTTTAACAGACCCAGTCTCATTAATTTATGAACAAATCCTGTATACCAGAAATCATGTTCACATAAAAGTTTTCAAATCTGTACAGCCTGTTAACCTTAAAACGACAGCTGGAGATTTTTTTATTGCTTCTATAAGCTGCAATCATACTACTCTTCCAATAGCTCAGATGTATTCATCTTTTAGTAGCTCTGTTCCAGTGACCCAGACATTTCAATCTGTGTGGTTTTCTTTCTTTCTATTCTTCAGTTAAAATAATTTGTGGGAGGGGAACAGCTTGTGTAATGATATAAACATGATGAACTGCCCCAACTGAGCAGTATACTAAAACTGATGGAAAACCTCCCCATTCAAGTGACTTTAGAGAGAACACTATATATTTTAATGTTTTATTTGTTTATTTAATATAAAAACAGTTTAGTAAGAAAAATTACTTACAAAATATATACTAAGCGTTTTTATAGTTGTTTGCTATAGTTTATTAAAGTTTATCATTTTATGAACATTATATATATATATATATATTGTGTGCATTTGTTTGTGTTTCAGTTATTTTTATTTGCTTTTATAAAAATTATTATATGGGTAATATTAATTGAAATTGTTGTTTCTTCCTAGAACTTAATAAATCGCAGTTCAGACATTACTCGAGAGACAGTCCAAAAAAGTGTTTGTGTATTAAGTAGAGTTCCTTTGTATGGATTAATACAAGCCAAACTAGAACTAATTACTCATGCTTATTTTGATGAAAGAGATTTTAGCAAAGTATCACTTTTGGAGGAAACTTACAAAAATCTAAACAGTTCTTTACCTAAAGACTTATCAGATAACCAACAAACTTTTCTAGGTAAGATATTTATTTTTTCCTGATTGTGCTAGTTTATTTTGCATGTAAATTGAAATTGAAATTAATTCTTTTTTAACCACAACATAAAAAAAATTGAATTTTATTTCCCCACCTTTCTCTTCCAGAATGAAACATTTCATTTTGTGTTGCATCTGTATTATTGCCAAAATTAAATGAAACATCTCAAATATACATGGTGTTTGTGATAATTCATTTTGATAAGACTTATTTGTACATTATCTTGATAAAAATTGCTTTTCCCTTCACCCTCCCCCCTCCTCATTTGCATTCTTAAAACAATTGTCTTCATAGATATCGGAAGTTACTTGACAACACGCTTGGTGGTATTTTAGAAAATAATTCTAAAGGATTAGAGAAATATTATTTTTTTCTTCCTTTTTTTACCACTTTGCATTATAGTTGAAAAGTGCTTGACCGTGGTTTCTCTGTCCTTCTACCCATGTTCTAACTACTGTAAATAAAATCAGATTAATATTTGTTATTGTGGTTTAGTATAGCATGATCACTATTGAAAATGAAATGTGTAGCATTTATAGTTTGTTTACAGGGACACTCAAAAGTACATTACAATCATTAACAGTATATTTTAATGATGTTATAATTTTGCAAACATAATAAAATTGCTATACATTACTGAGGTGTAAGATACTTCCTGTAAAATATGGTTTGGATAACATTTATCGTTTCTTTTAAAGGAAAACACAAAAATTACACTTGAGTACTGTCTATGAGCGATAAATGCTGGAAGTGCATTTTCAGTTGTGATATGGATTTTTAAGTTTAACAAAATTTTTGCATTTACATGGTGTGGATAAATTCTTGTGATCATATTCAGTGTTCGTTCAGACTCAGTAGCTCCTTAGAAATGAAAAAGCTTCCAAAATGTACTTAGAACTCCTTAAATAAACAAAATACTCCTTAAGTTATCACAAAGCATAATTTAGTGTTGAATAATAATTTAATTGAAGCATGCAAAAGTAGAAAATAGAAACATAAACATAATGGAAACACAGAGAATAATACTGCTTAAGCACGCATGGAAGAGATTAACTTTTAAAGGATGTGAAATGGTTGGCAACTAAGTTATTGCGGATTTTGTCAATAGATGTTAGCACACTCTTTTTGTCAGCATGTTCAAAGCACCTATATTGTTTTCTTGTTGTTTAGAGTTCTGTCTTTAATTTAGCAAAAAAATTGTATCGATTAGTTATTTAGTTTCATTTTTATCCCATTTTAAAAATGGAAGAACAAGGTATGCATTTCAGACATATTTTATTGTAATTTCCAAAAAGGTAAGAATGCATCGCAAGCACACAAGAAGTTATGTGCCGTATATGGGAATAATACCTTGAAAGAAAGGCACTGTCAAAATTGATTTGCCAAATTTCGTTCTGGTGATTTTTCACTGAAAAATGTACAATAATCTGGTCGTCCAATTGAAGTTGATGAGACCCATTTCAAGGCCATTATCAATTCAGATCGTCATAGCACAACACGTGAGATAGCAGAAAAGCTCAAAGTATCTCATACATGCATTGAAAAAAAATTAAAACAGCTTGTCTATGTCAAGAAACTCTGTATGGATCCCTCATCAGCTTAAGGAAAGTCATTTGACACAACGCATTAACATCTACGATTTGCTTCTGAAACGCAATGAAATTGATCCATTTCTGAAACGACTGATAACTGCCGACAAAAAGTGGATAGTTTATAACAACGTTGTTAATCAGAAAAGATTGTAAGTGATGCAACATGAATCATCCCAGATGACACCAAAAGCTGAGATTCACCAAAAAAAGATTATGCTGTCAGTTTGGTGGGATTATAAAGGAATTCTGCACTTTGAACTTTTACCAAGAAACCAAGCGATTAATTCAAAAGTGTACGTTCAACAACTCGCCAAACTGAGCGATGCAGTTCAAGAAAAGCAGCCAGCATTGGAAAATCGAAAGGTTGTTGCTTTCCAGCATGATAATGCAAAACCCCACACATCTTTAGTCACTCACCAAAAATTATTGGAACTAAGTTGGGATGTGTTGTCACATCCACCATATAGCCCAGACCGTGCACCTTTAGATTACCATTTATTTTGTTCCATGCAGAACTCATTAAATGGTAAAACTTTTAATGACACTGATGATGTAAAATTACATTTAATTCAGTTTTTTGCTGCCAAAAATCAGAAGTTTTATGAACATGGAATTATGACACTGCCTAACGGACAATATCTAACTGAATAAAGTTATATTTTAAGCAAAAATTAAATTTTGAACTTTCCTTCTTATTTAAAATCCACAATCACTTAGTTGCCTGCCCAATAAAAATCTCATGTTTACAAAGATAAAGTTCAAGGAATTACTGCCGTTCTAAAAAAAAAAAAAAAAAAAGAAAAAGAAAAAATGTTAAATTATTGATTTTTTTATATGCCACATGGTGTTTCCCTTTAAAAATTACTTTTATGTTAAACATGATGAGTATTTGGGATTTGACTGGCCTCTGTGTAAATGATCATTGGTTACTGTATAAAATAGTTGTCTGGCAATATGTATTCAAATTTATGAAACCAGTTAGCAGTGCATTGTGACTACTTTGTAATTTTAGCATTGGCTATTAAATTTTAATAGAATAAAATCAGTTTTCTCTCTAAATGAGGTATTAAAAACTAGGTTCAGTGTGCTTGTTACATGAGGGCATGGCATACATGAAAAAGTACAGTTAGTCCTTTAAAATTTTTTTACTCCTTGGAATTTTTCTAGACTCCTTGGATTTTTTCTTCTGAAGGCTGTATGAATCCTGTCATACACAGAGCTACGAGTTTAATATTTTATATACGCCAAAGAATAAAACCCTGGCTTCCCAAGTTACAGAACATAGGGGAAAATCAAAAATAATTTTTAATTCTACCCTTTGACAAAACTTTTCCATCCTTTGAATTGCAGTCCATGGTGCCCAGTACATGACCATTGTACATTTCACTTTCATTGAAACTCGCATTTAGGAGCCCCACCAGTGGCTGAGAGGTTCTGCTCTCGAAACTGGTAGACGGGAAGTGCTGGGTTCGATCCAATCGCGCCCGTCGGCCTAATCGTTCGGAGTTTTCATGGTTTTCTTCGAACCATGGATTTCCATGCGTTAATACGGGTTAGGTTCCTTTAGAAAGACCCCCACGAAGGGCACTCCCCCTCGGGCCTATATCCCTAGTGTAGGTAATCGGCCGTCACAAAATCAATCAACCAACCAACCACATTTAGGATTCCCTCAACTGCACCTCTTTTGCGATTACATATTCGATATCTCTTTATCTGTCCTGCATGACCAACCATAATACCTTTGGTACCATGCATATCAAATATGCACTTATGAATTTCGCAATCGATTGGTAAATTTCCCTGTTTGTTCTTGCGATATATATTGAAATAATTCATGATTTTTTTCCCTTGCGTCCTACTGAAAATTTTTGCTATTTTTCTTCACAACTGGCTGACAAATCTCGCAATATTTTTCCATGACTGATTGACGAAATTTGCGATATTTTCCCACGACCGATTGATGAATTTCTCTATTTTATTCCGCGATCGATTAACGAATTTCCCTGTTTCTTCTTGTGACATATTAACGAAATTCATGATTTTTTTCCCCTTGTGTCCGACTGGAAATTTTTTGTGATTTTTCTCCACGACTGGCTGCCAAATTTCATGATATTTTTCCACAATCGTTTGATGAATTTCACAATATTTTGCAATGACTGATTGATGAATTGTGTGATATTTTCATGTGACCGATTGACAAATTTTGTGATATTTTCTAGTGACTGTGATGAATTTCACGATATTTTCCCATCACCGATTGACGAATTTAGTGATATTTTCCCATGACCAATTGATGAATTTCACAATATTTTCCTGTGACTGATTGACGAACTTCAGTTTTTTTTTTTCTTTCTTGTTTCCGATCGACAAATTTTGTAATTTTTTTTTCCCATCAACAATTTTTGCGATTTTTTATTTTTTATAACCGATTGACGAATTTCACAATATTTTACCCCTCGAATGATTGAGAAAATCCTTGATTTTTTTTTTTTTTCTATGACTGATTTGTGTATTTCACGGGTTTTTTTCCTGTAACCAAAAAAGGAAATAACCAAAAGGGCAGTAACATCTACCGGACACTGCAACCTACCAAATTGGCATACAGTCAGCACTAAACAAAAATGAGATTAGATTTTGTGGCGCACATGCAGAAATTTTTTTTCTGGAACTCCAAAGAAACATATTTTGAAACAACAAATTTATTGATCCTTGCAATTCCCATAAATTAGGACTTGACTATTCAAAGTTAACCATTTCTACTGTAATAGAAGAAATAAATTCGTGGTTTGAAACATGTGTTTAAAATTTTAATGCATGGAACCTAGTTCAATCAACAACTAGTATGTTGTGGCCATCACAAAACTTTCTTCTATATAAATCACGTCAATTAAATCATTTAAATAGTACAAGAAATGACAACGATTTAGCACCAATTCATATCAAAGTGTATCTGAATTTGAAGTTGGATGAAAATTCGTGCATTAGTTCTTGAGATAGAGCTATAGCGGAAATTCTGAAAAAATGTAGCATAGCAGCGCCACCTGTTGAGCGATTTACACCAAAAGTAAACAGCACTAAACGATATCAAGGTATACCTGAATCTGAAGTTTGTTGAAAATCCAAGCATTAGTTCTTGAGATAAAGCTATTGCGGAAATCGCAAAAAATACAGCATAGCAGCGCCACCTGTTGAGCGATTTACACCAAAAATTAAACAGCACTAATTTATACATCAATTCATGTCAAGGACTAACTAAATCTGAAGTTTGATGAAAATCCGTGCAATAGTTCTTGAGATACAGCTCTTGTGGAAATCGTGAAAAATGCAGCACAGCAGCACCACCTGTTGAGCGATTTACACCAAAAATTAAACAGCACTAATTTATACATCAATTCATGTCAAGGACTAACTAAATCTGAAGTTTGATGAAAATCCGTGCAATAGTTCTTGAGATACACCTCTTGTGGAAATCGTGAAAAATGCAGCACAGCAGCGCCACCTGTTGGGCGATTTGCACCAAAAATTACGCAGCACTAATTTATATCAGGGACTAACTGAATCTGAAGTTTGATGAAAATTCGTGCATTTTTTTCTTGAGTTAGAGCTATTATGATAATCATGAACAATGCAGCATACCAGCGCCACCTGTTGGGTGATTTTCACAAAAAAGTAATCAGCACCAAACTATATCCTGGACTAACTGAATCTGAAGTTTTATGAAAATCCGTGCAGTAGTTCTTGAGATACAGCTATTGCAGAAATCGTTAAAAATGCCGCATAGCAGCACCACCTGTTGGGCGATTTTCACCAAAAACTAATCAGTTCCAGTTTATATCAAGGTCTAACTAAATATGAAGTTTTGTGAAATTTCGTGCATTAGTTCTTGAGATAGAGCGTCCACAAAATTTGTGTCACATACAGACAGACAGACATTTTGTAAAAACATGTTTTTTGGAATCTCTGATTCATAAAAAGTGTAAATCCGTCGAAAACTGGAATTCGAAAATTTTCATGAAACCAATACTTTCTTCTTGTAAAGATAGAAGAAAGTAAAAATACTAGGGATTCCAATTTTGGATGTAATTCCATTAAGGATATAATAAAACAGTTTTGTTCAGAAGTGACCATATTGACAATACCATTACCGAAATCCATTGTTCATGCAAGTAGTTAAAAATGAAAGCACATCATATTTTGCAAAGTTTTCTAAAAAAGTTTTAAGAGAGCATAACTATGTGTTTCTGATATTTCCAAAGTTATAAAAGTTGCTCTGTATCGCCTATCACAAGTGTACCATGTGAAAGAAGTTTCAGCACCTAAAATTGTATAAAATTTAAATTCAGAAATTAATTTAATGATGCAATTGTTAAGTCCCCATAACATTTAGTGAAAGTTGAATAATACACGGGGTATATATAAAGATTGATTTTATTCCTTTATTTTAATAAAAATAAACATTTTGGATCATTAGTTGGATGTTGCTTTAAATTATTTCTATGGTATTTATCATGTCTCAGTAATGTAGTTTTATAAGTGGCACATAAAAAAAATAGTGGTGTTTAAAGATATTTTTTTCCTCCCTCCGAAACTGTTCAACTCCCCTCCATTTATAAATGTAAGGAAGAAGACTCCCCTCCTGGAAAAATTTGAATTTCAAGCCCTATGCAGTTTGATTACATATCTGTTAAATTTGTGTTTTATTTATAATATTTTATATTTTTATTGATGAATTTTTAATTTTGTTATGGAATATTAGCCTTATATAAATATTGAACTATGTATATTGTTTTAAGTGCAAACTGGTTCCATAAATATGTTATATGCGAAAGCGATAGATTTTAAAAAAGATCATGCTTGAAAATCATTTTAAAAACCATAAAAATCAGTAGTTTCAGATATAATTTTCAAACAAATTGCAAGTGAAAGCTGTTTTTGACGTTTTAACAATTTAAATTGTGTGATATTTAGAAGTTAATAAATTTGCAAAAAAGTGAAATGTATAACTCAGATCATTGCCATCATCAAACACAGCATTGCTCATGAACATGTTTTTGCTTTATAATATAGATTATAATTATTATAAATATTTACTAGTATCATTATAATTACTATTATGTTAACAAAACTATGATTAAATGATATTATAATTACCATTTTCTGAGTCGCTCTGTTTTTATAAAAAATCTACAATAATTTGTGATACAGCATAACCTTCATCTTTCATCATGTATGTTTAGATGAATTTATGTGTGCATTCAATCAATTATGACAAAATATATTGTTTATTTTAGGGCTCTCTGTAAGAGATTTTGTTCTCAGGTTTAAGCATAAGACACTTCTACTTTTTAAGCTTCTTTTATTGGAAAGAAAGGTAAGATACATTTTAAAATTTAACTGAAATTTTGTATATCCTTTTATTTATTAATGTGCATTTGTATTCTTTTTAAGGTTTTGTTCTATAAAGCTCCTGTCAAGAATTTATGTTCCACTATTCTTACACTGTGCTCTCTGGTTCCCGGTATGTCACTATATGTGTAATAACTTTTACAATTGATAATACTTTTCTCCATTATGTTTCAGCTCCTTCCCTCCCTTATATCATTGTCAAATCATTAACATATATTTTCTTGCACATTTATTATATATAAAATTTAAAGATGGCACTATTGGGTTCTGGTGTTATTTGTATAGCAGTTTTTGGGAATGATATCTAATAATGAATATGAACTCAGCTGTTTCAAATGTGTTCTTACTACTTTTCCTAAAGTTTGATATTTAAATTTTATTCTACGATTTCACATTCTAAAGATTTCTTTATACTTAACTAGCTGACCTGCCTAGCATAGCTCGGGCCTTAATAACCTTAAATGAACCTCAGATTTATATGATTTTATATCTTTAAGGGGACCGGGAAAGCCCTATCTCTGCCATGTTAAATTCAGCAACTTTATGTACCTTTTTCTCAGAAATGGTGAAAGATAGAGGTCTAAATTTTTTAGAGTAGTTAAAATAACATGATTTACATATTTTAACAGACCATTTTCTTTCTAAGTGAAACTCAAAATTAATTAGTAATTATTTATTGAAAATCATTTTTAAATTTGCATTTTTGGTAAGATTTCACTGCCTAAACTAAATAATTCTCAACAAATCATTAAATCTCTGTGTTAAAGTATACAATATATCATTATATAAGTACTAAATAAAAATCTGAGTTCTTAAGTTTAATAGATATTGGAAAAAAAGGAACATAAACATGAAAAATCTAAGTTTTCAGAAAAAAATCAATTAAAGATTTAAATGGCTCTTAGAAAGAAGGATTAATTTCAACACTTACTTTTTTAATATTTAAACATGTTTGACACATCTTTGGAAAGATAAAAGTTTAAACTGTTTAATGATATAAAAACGTAAAAATCGATTTTTCAGTTGAATTTTGCTTTCCCAGTCCCCTTAACTTGATTTTGTCTGAATTTATATTTTTAAATGAAAAAAATCACAAAATTATTGATATTTAGTTGTAAAACGCTCGTAAGAAGACATTTTCTGTTTTTTTTTTTCACATAGGGTCGTTTCTTACAATTTAGTTTTTTTTTGTTCAAACTATTTGAAATTTTTATCAGTTATAAATCTAACGGTTTTTCAGCCCATGTAAAAATTTCGTGAAAAGCCATTTTAGTCGTAGAGAAATAATTTTTTCTTCCCGATTTTTCTGTTTTTGAGTCAGGCCCTTTAACATAAGAAAAGAAAATAGTTCTTACTGTTTGAATTCTCCACAATTTCAGTCAGTTTTAAATATAACTGTATCCAAGCATTCTTTAAAATTTCGTGAAAAAATATGTTTAACTCTATTTTTTCTGAATTTATATTTTTTTATGAAAAAAATTGTGAAAAAATATTCATTTTTTCTGGTGAAAGCACTCACCAGGTGACTTTTTCATTTTAATAACAGGATTTCACCCTTCATTGGAAAAAGTTACTTTTCACAAATATATAAAAAATTTCTCAAAAATATGATAAATAATTGCTTATTTCACAAATTATTTCAAAACACAAAGTCAAAAGTCAGGAGATAGGGAGAGCTGTTAGTGGTTAAAATACTTTATTGAATAAAGTAATTAATAATCCATGCCATCATGAAAGATTAATAATTAAACTTATTATAGATAGTTCCATAATAATATGACTTCTCTGTCTGATTACAGAGTCAAGACATACATCTGTTTCCTGTCTGAATACAGAGCTAGGACTGGTCCTTACATGAAGATTAATATTTTAACAAAAAAAAGAGTATCAAAATAAAATTACAATATAAATTGCAATGTCATAAAACATATTAAATTAGCTTAAAATTATTACTACTAAATCTTCATTTAGTGACTCCAAAATCATCATAAAACTAATAAATCTATATTAAAGGATCCTAAAATCATTAAAAAGACTAATAAATGTATTTTAATTATCCTAAAACCATTATCTATACTAATAAAAGAACAAATCGCTCTGTGTGTGTGTGATGACTAGCGAAAACTACTGCACATAGGAGTCTGAAAATTCAGATGTGAGTAGTCCAACCCCTTTAATTTTTTATGCATAAAATTGTTAATAACTTGCCCTCTTTTTATCCAATCTTCTTTGTTTTGGGGGAGCTTTCAACATATAGTTATTCTTGCCATTCTACTTTCCAGTTATGACTCTGGACGCTTGGGACCCGATACAGGGCTCCTTGAAGTTTTTGTTCTAATAAATTGTTAATAAATTGCTTCCTTTTAATCCAATCTTCATTTTTGGGATCCTTTATCCATTTAGTTAATCTCACATATCTACATTCCAGTATGTTATTCCATTCCCCTGGGTCCCCTAGGGAATCGCGCAGGGCCTTTTGAACTTTTTGAGTGCCAAGCATTTTTCACCCCCTAATTTTCTCACCTTCTAAGTGCATAATTTTATAGTTGAGTCTTGAGTTCTTACTCCTGGACCAACAGCCTCATACTTTTATTGGGCCCCTAGGGAATCGCAGGGCCCCTTGAACTTTTTGAGCGCCAAGCATTTTTCACCTTCTAAGTGCATAATTTTATAGTTGTCTTGAGTTCTTATTCCTGAACCAACAGCCTCATATTTTGATTGGGGCCCTAGGGCCCTTTTAAAAACATTATCCAATCTGTCGTGCATTTCTTTAAAATATTCTAACGAATAATTCATACCCTATCCTTAATTTTGACTAATTATAGTTCTAAAGCGCTAAGTACTGAGACATTTTAACATGTTTTCATGTTAGGGCCTTTTTTTAACAATGAGTTGGCCCCTTTTGGGCCCCCTATTATAGCTCCCTTAAAAATGGTCCGATTCAAAAGTTTTTTTTTTTTTTTTCCTAACAACTTCTTAGGTCCTCCTGCTACTAAATGAATGACAAAAAAAATTTCTCAGACTTCAGCTACCACCAATTTTGAATATTAATCGCCTTCTTGGGGCCCTTGGTGCGGATTTTTAAAAAATCATCCGGATTTCTTAAAATTTTCTTTAACAGAGTTTTAGAGTCTTCTGATTATTTTAATAACTACTAAAAATATCTTTATACCCAACTACATGCCAATTAAGCCCCTGGTGCTTTGGGGCCCGGTAACAGGCTCTTTGAAATCTTTGTACCATAAATTGTTAATAAATTACCCCCTCTTAATACAACCCTTTTTCCATTTAGTTATGCTCACGTCTATACATTCTAGTTAAGACCCTGGGTCCCGTAGGGCCCAGTGCTGGGCCCTTGAACTTTTTGTGCGCCATGCATATTGCACCAACTAATTTTCTCACTTTCTCAGTGGATAATTTTAAAGTTGAGTCTTGAACTCTTCTTCCAGGACCAACACCGTCATATTTTTATTGGGGCCCTTGGGCCTGTTTTAAAGAATTTACTGAATTTTTTACGCATTTATTTAAAATATTATTCTAACAAATAATTAATACCCTATGCTTAATTTTGACTAATTGTAGATCTAAAGCGTTAAGTACTAAGACATTTTAACATGTTTTCATGTTAGGGCCCTGCTTTTAACTATCAGTTGGCCCCTTTTGGGGCCCTCTATTATAGTCCCCTTAAAGGTGGTCTGATTCACTAGCTTTTTTATTCTAACTTCTTAAGTCCTCCAACTACTACATGAACGGCAAAAAATTTTTAAGTCTTCAGCTATTACCAATTTTGAATATTAATCGCCTTCTTGGGCCCTTGGTGCAGCTTCTTTAAAAATTATCCTAATTGCTTGCAATTTTCTTTAACATAGATCTAGCGTCCTCTGATTACTTTAAAAACGACTAAAAAGTATTTTTATACCAAACTACATGCAACTTAAGTCCCTGGCCTCTTGTTGCCCGGTACAGGGCCCCTTAAAGCTTTTGCACAAAATTTTTAATAAATTGCCCCTCTTAATCCAATCTTCATTTTTGGAACCATTTTTTCCATTTAGTTATTCTCCTATTTGCTATTTCTATAGTCCAGTTTAAATCCTGGGGCACCCTAAGGTTCATCTTGAACTTTTTGTGTGCTATGCATTTTTCACCCTCTAATTTTCTCATCTTCTTCAGCATAGTTTTAAAATTGTGTCTTGGACTCTCCCCCCTAGACCAACACCCTCATATTTTTATTAGGGCCCTAGGGTCCTTTTTTAAGCATTTACCCCAATTTTTGCACATTTCTTTAAAATTTATTCTAATGAGTACTTCATATCCTATGCTTAATTTTGCCTAATTGAACATATAAAACGCTAAATACTAAAACATTTAAACATGTTTTCATGTTAGGGCCCTGCTCTCAACAATCAGTTGGACCCCTTTGAGCCTCCTGTTATAGCTCCCTTAAAAATGTTCCGATTCACAAACTTTTTTTTACAACTTCTTAGGTTCTCAAGCTACTATATGAACGACAAAAAAAAAAAAAAAAAAAAAAAATCAGACTTTAGCTACTACCAATTTTGAATAATAATTGCTTTCTTGGGGCCTTTGTTGCAGCTTCTTTAAAAATTATCCAATTCTATTGCAATTTTCTTTAATATAGTTTTAGCGTCTTCTAGCTACTTTAAAACCACAAAAAAATTTCTTATACCCAACTACATTCCAGTCTAGACCCTGGCCCCCAGTGCCCGGTCTTTCTTTATACCCTGGCCCCCTCAAAAAGAAAAGGGAGAAAACACTAGAAAAATATCTAAAATATTTACGAGACCAAAGTTGATTTTTTGTGTGTGTGCGTTTGTGTAAAAAGCTAATTGACGCCCCCCATAAATACGCGGGTCTTCCCAGCCAATTTCAAAGATGCACAACCTGAGAAATGTGTTTGCTTGAGACTACATTTCTATATATCATTTGTAATTCTCATTACACGACTGGCTACTCTTATACGTATTGTGAAAAAACTGCAATGCTACCATGCAGTTAAAAAAAAAAAAAAAAAAAAAAAAAAAAGTCTTCAACAGTTTTTTCCCCATTATTGCATGCAGTTTTAGAAAACTTTTTTTTAAATTGCGAGAATGAAAACAGAAAGTTACAAAGAAAGCTATCACCTTCAAAAAATGACATCCTTTTGGTGATTAAAGCTGAATCATGTTTGTTTCAAGTTTCTCCCAGTCGAACAATTGAGACCCAGCGCCTCGGTTCAGGATGGTCCAGATGCAATATAGTGAACTTCGGTTTGGATCATTATAGTGCAAAACCCTCACTTGGTTCGGTTGCATCCTTACCCATTTCTTTTCCTTTAGCTTGGACTTGGAATACTATACAGAGTTATATGCGAGTAGACAAGAGTTACACAAAATTTATTTTGTATTTTACATGGCTATTTTGCAGTAACTTTATTGACAATTATATATTAATCTTCAAACAAGTTTTTCAGCTGTTAAAATAATTTGTATGGAAGCTCTTCAGTGACATTTTCAAGTTATATTTGTAAAATATTTTTTTGAAATTGAATTATTTCAAAATATAAAAAAAGGATGATTTAAATGCTAGTAGTAATGACGTTATTAACACTATAAATACCGATTTGAATTCCGTTCCCCTAGTCGCAAATCAGCCAAAGTCATCGAATAACCATGAAGAATAGTATTTCCTTAGATGATAGCAATTAGCAAGACATCGTATTGTTGAAAGAACAAACATTCAATACTGACGATAATTTAAATATTATGAAAAGTTGTGGGAACCAGAAACAAATTTTAATTTTCCCGCAACCTGTGCTACAGCTGCAAATCACAAAGTTTTCAATACACAGGGTTTAAAAAATATACTTGGTTTGTGTATTCTCAAGTTGAAAATAGTGCACGTTGTAAATATTGCATATTTTTTGCACATCCTAACTATGGAAAATCTAAATCGGAAGTAGCTGGGTAGTTGGTCACGCAAAGTTATAATAATTGAAAGAAAGCCATTGAGAAATTTAATATTCAACAAAAAACAATATCATTTCAGGGATATTGCAACTTACGAAAAGCTACAGAATATTCGAGAAGGAAATACATTTCAGTCGATAGAAAAATTGATGTGGGTCAGGCATCACAAGTTGCAGTAAATTAGAACCGATTACAACCGATTATAAAAATTGTAATTTTATGCGATTGAGCAAGTGGCAATCGCCAATGAAGCCAACTTTCGAACTTTACTAATAACAAGAGTCGATGCGGGGAATAAAAACTCCACTGAACATTTTAAACATTCTGCCAAAAACGCTACCTATATTAGCTGGAACATACAAAAACAAAGTATAAATGCGAGTAACAATATCATCTTGAATCGTTTAGTTGAAAAAATTAATTCGGCAAAATGTTTCTCATTTCTTGATGGTGAAACTTGTGACATTCCTACTACTGAACATCTTTCCTTGTGTGTCTGATATATAGATGAAGAAAATGATAACAAAATTTGTGAAGAATTCTTACAATTTATTCCTGTAGCAAGCACTAGGAAAAAACTTGCCCGGCAAAATAGTAGAAGGATTAAAGAGGTATGATATCGATTTGTTCTATTTACGTAGGTTACGTAGGGCAAGGTTATGATGGTGTCCCATCAATGAGCTGAAAGTTTAACGGATTTAGGTCTCACGTATAAGTATATATCCGCAAACTTTATATCTTCATTGTGTCTCACATAGTTTAAATTTAACACGTGCAATGTTGTATCTGGGACAGAAATAAGAAACTGCATTGGCATAATTGAAATGACACACAATTTTTCAATACACCTAAATAGACAAGACGTCCTCCTCAACAATATTGACAAACATACACCGAAAATTAATAACCAAAAACTACAAAAAGTTTGTCCAAGACGCCATAAAGCCATCATGACCATGGTAGAATTATATGATGCAGTGATTGATCGCTTTAAAACAATCGCATCTTGGGAAGACATAGAATCGTCTTCTAAGGCAAAATTAAATTCGTTATGTGAATTTGGTTTCCTTATTTCTTTATGTAGCTTACAGAATATATTTGCATACACTTTATCATTGTCTAAATTATTGCAAAAATCTGCCAGTGAGCTTTTAATTGCCTGAAATTTCGTTAACGATGTTGTGGCTCACTTAAATACTATTCGTAAAGCTCCAGATATTTCTTTCAAGGATATTTATCATAAGCTTGTATGAAAGCCAATAACTTTCATATTGACATTAAAATGCCAAAAACTGCATCAAAACAAACACAAAGATTCAATGTTCCAGCCGATTCTTACAGAAGAGCATATCAGGAAAAATATTTTTATCCCATTCGTTGACCAAACGTTCACTCAACTTAATGGATGTTTCACTCGGCACCGCAACATTTTGATTTTTTTCTACATAATAAAAAGTGCTGCAACAGCTAGTGAAATAAAATATTTTCGTCAATTGTGTGAATTTTATATGCATGATTTACTTTCTACAAATTCAGAAATTTTGAGTGCTGAATTCAAGTTCAGCTACAGAAAATTTGAGAAATAGCTTTCAATAACTCGATGCAAAACCTGTCTCAGCGAAAGGTAATTTTTGACATTACACTTTTTAAAAACTTATTTAAGATCCACATTGACAGAATCAAGATTAAATGGGCTGGCTTTATTATATATACACAGAGAGATTAATGTAACTATAACTGAAGTAATTCAAGAGCTTTGTAAAAAAAAAAAAATAGATTTTATATGTAACAATATTTTTAATTGAATTTTTGAAGTAAATTTTTTATCCATTTAACTTGGCCCCATAGTCGGTTAAGCCACGGGGCTGTAGGGGCATCTACCCTTTCCACGACTGGAGACAATGCCTCTACAAGAATTTACTGTCATACCCCACAAGAGAGTAAATTCTCTATTAGTTTATTAATTCCCATACAATTCGGAGTGACGAGTTAAATTTAAATGAACTAGCTCAAAATTTTGCATCCAATAATTCATCTTGTCAAAGCTATTTTGGATATTTTTCTTAAACTACAATATGTCTGACAATCAGATAGATATAAATAGGAAATTCTATAAATGTTTATTTATGAGGCCTTTAAATGTTTAACTTCTGCACAGTCAAAAATTAGTACTTTTTTAAATTATTAATAAAATTAAACTTTAAGTATAATAATTTTAATTAAAATAAATAACCAATTAATTGATACTGAATTAATTGCGGTAATTTTATGATTAATTAGTGTCTCCTTGTAATTTCCAACTGTAATCAAAACTTGAGGAATTTTGCCCCCACCAATTTTATTTTGTTTCGCTGCCAATGTTCGGCCCCCTCCAAGATAAAATCCTGGGTGCGCCACTGTCAGCTACCACTTTTTATGAACATTAATCTCCTTTTTCAGCATCAACTTACGTTTACTCACTACAGCTGTAAATTAAAAATCGTGTTAACTGTAGATAATGGATTTCATAAGTTTATTAAATATTGTGTTAATGTTAAAAGTAATTCATGAAATTTACAAGGGTAGAGGTCATCTTTCACTGCTTGGGGGCGCATTTTTTTCTCAGATTCTAAGAACCTAATTTCAACGTGATTCGGTTCATTCAACTTAGATTACAACTACAGCTACTTTCTGTGTTATGAAATTTTATCTTAGACTTCAGTTACCAACATTTTCTAACATTAATGATGCATTCTTTTTTTGGGCTTGATTACTATGAGGTTTGGCTCACTCAACTTGGTTTTCAGTTGTCTCTGACACGTGCAAAGCACTTCCGGTACATGCTGCCTTAGGTAGCGTAGACCCAGGTTACAGGTTCGTTCAGAAAGAAGTTTGTTGGGAACACACTAGATGCTGCATAAGGCAATGGGTGCCTCCGAAATTGGGTTAATTTAAAAGAATTTCAAAAGATATAAAATCATACAAACTTTAGTTTTGTTAAGGTTATTATTTATAAATGCCAGGGCAGGTCTGCTAGTAAAACTAATAAATCTTCATTAAGACTCCAAAATCATTATAAAAGCTAATAAATCTATATTAAATTACCTTAATTCATTATATACTAATAAACCCACATTAAAAGCCATAAATGTAAACAATCTTTTTTCATGCTATGAATGATATTAGAGACTTAAATTATAAACAATAAATTGATTACTTCTTCAAGAGGGCTGGCATTATGCCAAAACAAATATAACAAATTTCACAACCTACAATTGTCCAAATGCTTAAAGATTTGTACATGTTATATAAAATAGATGTCTGCTGGCTGTGTGAATAATGGATAAAAGGACTGGAAAAAATTGCAGTCTGAGAGTGACAGGAGGATGAATCAGCATTTAATAAGTTATATTTCTTTCCAAAGCCTGCCTGTTATTTTCAAGCAAAGATATTGATAATTAGTTGTAAAAAGCATCATGTTATTTTTCTTTTTCATTCTTTCTTTTTTTCTGATGGATGGAATATTTTGGAAAATTTTTGAAATTTGAACTGATTATTTATTATTATGTTATAATTTTTATACCAAACTTATGAGTTATAAATATGTTTTTGGTGACTGTGTAATTTTCGTTCTAAAATATTGGTGTTTAGTTATAAAAATCAAGGTTTTATGCGTAACTATTTATTTATTTATTTATTTATTTTTACATCGAAATCATAAGTGAAATTTTTTTATTTTCAAAGGAATTATTGCACCCCTGAATCTGATTATAACGGATTATGAATTATGATCCGATTATTAATTAAAATTGAAAAATGGCAATTCTGCCTATTCTGTTGCACTTCTCAAGCTCTTCCTTGGTTCTTTGAGCAAACAAAATGAAAGCATTCTCTTTTTTCTGTATTTTAAAATGGGTATCGACAAGTCTCCCAGGAAGTTACGAAAAAAAAAAAGAAAAAAGTGCCAACTTATTCAGACTGTCTTTCTAGTTAGTTCTAATGGTATCTTTTGTTAAAAAATATGTATTAATGTTTATTATTTACTACTTAAAAAAAAAAAAAAATTCTGTAACTTGATTAAGCATTAGTTTTCAAGTTTTCAGTTTTTCGTCCATTTTTAAACTGTAACATTTGCTTTCTGGATGGATGTACAAAGAAAACAAAAAAATACCTACTTATTTAGGATACCCTCCATTTTTAAGTCTTAAGAAAAACAATTATTATTAAATTTTTACTATTTCAATACAAATATTGTCTGAAGTTGATTTTCATGTTTCCTATTTGGTTTCATGTTTTCCATTTTCTTTTTTAAGGTTTCCTCAGGAACTATTGGTTAGAATGGAAAGTGCAATATATCTAAACTATCTAACTTGCCTGGCATTGCCCAGGTACGTCAAAAAACAGCACGAATTGCGTAAAAGCTCTGAAAATTACGATAAGATATCGTGAAAAAATTTTAAATCGCTGCACAAAGTTCAAAAAGAGAAAAAAAATTATGTATTGTGTTTGAAGATTGAAAGTTGATTCCTTTCACTAATGTAGAAAAATTATAAAAAATCGCTAAAATACACTAAAAATCACATACAAAAATTCCTGAAAAATTCGAAAATTGTTATACGAAATCCGAATAAACTTTATTGAAATGAGGGTAGAAATTAATTTAGTATTGTAGGTCAAAAATGGAATGTCAAAAAATTGCAGCAGATCGCAAAGAAACTTAAAAATCGAATTAAAAATCACAAAAAGTTCAAAAATCACAAAAGTCAAAATTTACTATAACTGGATAAAAGTTTCAAATGTAAGTCCTTTGACCTGCAGGCTCTCTTAAAATTTATGTTTGGGAAAGCATGCTAAGCATTGTATCATGTTACTTTTATTCATAATTTAATTTACTTGGATTCCCTTAAATATAATTAATATAATCCCTTAAGTTAATATTAGTTTTTTTTGCATTAAAACATCTCAATTTGTTGACTTTCTGTAAGCAAGTAATCCCTATTGGTTTACAATGGAAGTCTATGGGAATTTGGTGAAATATTAGAGATATCGCCAAGCTGGCATCACATTTGGCACCTAATTTTTGTTGCCAAATTGTGTGATATACAGACCTGCCAACTGCTACGAAAAAATCGTAGTTGCTACGATTTGGACCTATAAATTACGATTCTACGAAAATCGGTCTTAAACTACGATTTTTTGCAAAAAACACAAACACATTTTTTTGTCTCTAGTTGCTATTTTTATCCCACGCAGTATCTATTTCAGGAGTGATTCTGTTCCGAAATATCCAAAATTTCAAAGTATTCATTTCCGAAAGCTTTAAAAAATCGGTCATTAGTCCGAAAATTCGGGTATTAAAAAATGCTCATGGAAAAAAAAAATCTGGGCTGCAAAACAAACTTCTTAACATAAAACCCTCTTTATGTATATTAAACACGAGTGAATCGTGTTTCTGTAAATATTTATCCATGCATTCCCTTCCTTAGATGCAGGGCGTGCCATTTTAAGAATTTCTGGAAGGGGGGGGGGGGGGGGGGAACGAGGTGGTTCTTTGAAACGCAAGTTTTGAAATAGTGTGCAAAATCTCATGATTTGCACACGGAAACGGAAAGTCCTGCTTAATGAAAAATGCTGTGCAGTATTTCCCTCTGCAAATTCTTCCACAGACCTATGCTTCTTTTACGAGTATATTTTGAAATTTTTTAGAAGTCTGCAAATTTATTTTCTTTTATGGAATTTCCTCAAATTAATTCGTGAATCGATCGCGGTAAAAAATGAGAATTTCTTCAAATGGTTGTGTAAAAATATCGGGTATTTCGTCAAAGATCTCGGAAATAAATAGTGATTATCTTCAATTGGTCGCTGGATAAAATCGGTAATTTCGTTAAGAGTTCAGAAAGAAATTGCGAATTTCGTCAAATGATTGTGCAAAAAATCACGAATTTCAATAAACTATCGAGGGAAAAATATTACAAATTTCATCAAAAGGTCGCGGAAACGATTAGGGAATTTTGTTAATTGGTTGCGAAAAGATATCAAAAATTTTGCCGACCGGTTGCGTCGCGATAAACTATCGCGAATTTCGACAAATGACAGTAAAAAAAAAATTTATTTTGTCAATTGGGCGCAAAAGAAAATAAATTTCGTCAAAGGATTGTTGTAAAACCGTGAATTTTTCCAAAATATGGCAGAAAGAAAATGCTAATTTCGTCAAAAGATCAGTTAGAACATGCAAATTTCATCGAAAGATCAGTAAGAAAATGCATATTTCACCAAAAGATTGCAGGAAGAAAACACTAATTTCGTCAAAGGATCATTGTAAAAAACGCAAAATTCGTCAAAGGATCGCGGTAAAAAATACGAATTTCGTCAAAAGTTCGTGGTAAAAAGTGTGGATTTCATCAAAGAATCGTGATAGAAAAATGTGAATTACGATTGTGGGGGGAAAATATTGTGAATATCCTGAATTGATCTCGGGGGAAAAAAAATTGCGAATTTCGTCAAAATTTACTGCACTGGGCTAAAAAACTGGAACGATGCACCTTTTACAAATGTCAAACACTTCGAAAATAGAGAAGAAACTCTAAAAATCATATAAAAATTTTGAGACGAAAAATTTATTATATTGCGTTCAAAGACTGAAAACTTATTCCTTTTACGAATGTCAAAAGATGGCTGCGAAACATGAAAAACCAACCAACCAACCTCAGATTAATTTTAATTTTGTGTGCTACGATTTTTCATTTTCAAAGGTTGGCAGGTCTGGATATATCGCCAAGTTGGCAACAGAACTTTATCCCCCTATGGTAACCCCTTTATAGGTATGGAGATGCATTAAATGCTGTTTAATAATCACATACAAAATTCGCTAAAAATTCAAAAATCGCTGTACAAATTCCAAATAAACTTTTTTGAAAAGAAAACAAAATTTACTATATTGGGTTAAAAGAAAGAAACCGTATTCTTTTCCCTAATGTGGAAAAATCACCTCAAAACTTAAAGTGCTAAAAATTGCATAAAAAATTAAATTAAAAAAAATCTAATCAAAAAATCAAAAATCGGGCTTTGAGGTGCAAAACTTCATATATAGACGTACCTTTTCCCCAAATTTGTAGCTCTATGTGCAGCAGTCTTTTCAGAACACTGCTGACGCACTCACAAACTCACACACAAACTTCTTTCCTTATTATTATAGATATCAGGAATCAAATCAGCTATCACTATAATATGGCTCTTTACCGGCCAAAGAGCCCTTTAAAGTGCGTCTAGCAGGTACAGACTGCTGTTTTTAACCTGCAAAAGGCTCTGGTGTCCTTCAGTCCTAAGTCCGTTCAAAAAGATTTTTCTTTAAAAATGCATAATCACAAAAATTCAAGGCTTAGTTGCAAAAACAGACCAGAATGTGTGTAGTGTGTACTGTCGAAGGCAGTGGGACCCCCAACACAGTATTAATTTGGATAGGTTTTCATTTAAAAATATAAAATCATACAAATTTGAGGATGTACACTGCCGAAGTGGAGATGTCATCTCTAGGCTCATTTGGATAGATTTCCATTTTAAAATGTTAAATCATACAAATTTGAGGGAGTGCATTGTCGAAGGCAGTGGGACACCCAACCTTAGGTTTATTTGGAAATATTTTCATTAAAAAATATACAAATTGGTTGTTCATTTAAAAAATAAACCAGAGTGTGCTTAACATGGCCGATGTATGCTGTCAATAGGCTGTTGAATCCCTACACATATAACTACACAAAGATTTGTGTTTTAATATATACAAATGTGGGGTTTGTGTGCAAAAACAGACTTGAGCCTGGGCAGTCTGCTGCCGAAGGTAGTGGGGACCCAAACACTATCTATGTTTATATAATTTGAGATTTGTTAAAAATAAAAATATGTATAAAATATAGATATTTGTTTGAATCAAGTTTTTTTTTTTTTATTATTATTCAAGGTTCGTTTAGAAAAACCGACTGACCCAGCTTGTTAGTAATTTAAATTATAATCTTGTTTGTATGTATGTATATGAATTAAACAATCTTGATGTTAAAAGATTAAAGGTTTGTTGATATTTGCATGCAAATAGCAAAATATTAAATTCATTTGTGAAATTAAATCACAGTTGAACTAAATTTTTATATCAGTGTATTTGTTAATAAAAATTAGCTTTATTGAAGAAGCATCCTCATTAACTGTTATTCAAATTTAAAAACACCTCAAATTACATTTACTCCCAAAACTGATTTTTAAAAATATTGACTGTAATCATTTGTAATTTTATATGAAAATCACAACTATGGAAGTAATTAAAATAAATAGCTTTATTTAAAAAATTAGCTTTAATCTGTGTAAATTTTGATCTATCTGTTATTTATTTTGTTTTGAAAGTTTATTTGCTTATATATAATAAATGTGCCTTACACTGTCTATTGTGAATGGCAAAATATTGTCATTTGCATAAATGGTCTTTTACATAACTCACTTCACTTATTGTTGTCATCTTTAGTACTTTTTCTGAAATTCTATTGGTGATTAAAAAAAGTTCACAATTTTCACGTTTATGACATTTTTAACTCTTCCAGTTTCTCTCATGCAAATGTATAATTTGAGACAATTATAACTGCTTTATCAATTAACATACAAATCTAATTTTTGATACAATTGTAAATTATTGCAAAAAACAACAATATAATAAAATATAAATAAACAAGTACAGGACAAAATTTTCTATATAAATAAACAAGTACAGAATTTTTTTTTATATATATAAATGTCTGGATTTATACTTAGGCTTGTTAATAACACATGTTGACATTTCTTTCTGCTTTTAAGGTAGTATCACTTTTTTAATTCAGATAGCCTTCATCTTAAGCTTCTTAACTCTTCAGCACCCACATTGGATCTTTTTTGTGCTGGCAACTTAAAATGTAAATTCTGTTGTTAAAAAGGGTAGCAAAACCAAAAAAAAGCTCACATTATGTAAAAAGGTTTAATTTTCATTAATTTTAATATAAAATTTGTCCAATAAAAACCCACTCTTTGTGTTATTATTTTGAGAATAAAAATAACAAGCCATTAACTGTATCATTATGACCCAACACGAATGCTGGAAGGTTAACTTTGAAATTTCTTTCTGCTTTTATGGTAGTGTTGTTTTTTAAATCCAGATATCTTTCAACTTTATTATACACAGGGATGAGGTTTTTCCGACCTTTATCAGAATTTCCGACTTTTCATAATGTTCTGAATTTTCTGAAAATTTAATGCATTCGGTCCTGAAATTTTTTTATCTGTCATCAGTCCAAAAATTCAGACACAAAGCATATATTGCCATCTTTGACAATTGGTCACTGAAAAAAATCGATTTCATCAGTCGTTTGCAGAAAAAATCTCCAATTTCGTCAAAGGGCCGCAGATAAAACATGAATTTCATCAAATGTCCATGGTTAAAATGTGAATTTCATCAAAAGGCCAAGGATAAAATGTGAATTTTGTCAATGGGCCGCAGATAAAACATGAATTTCGGCAAATAATCGTGAATAAAATGTGAATTTCATCAAATATTAGTGGAGAAAATGTGAATTTCGTCAAATGATCGCAGAGAAAACGCGAATTTCGTCAAATGATCGCGAAGAAAGTACAAATTTTGTCACATGATGGTGGAGAAAATGTGAAGTTCATCAAAGGGCCGCATAAAAAACACGAACTTCGTTGAAAGATCGCGAAAAAACACAAATTTCGGAAAAGGATCGAAAAAAAAATCACTTATTCTGTCAAACAACTGCAAAAAATAAACAGTTATTCCTTCAAAAGACCGCGGAAAAAAACACGAATTTGTCAAAAGATTGCAAAAAAGCATAAATTTCGAAAAAGGATCGTGGAAAAAAACTTATTCCATCAAAGGGCTGCAGAAAAATCTTTGTCAAAGGTCCGCGGGAAAAAAAGCAAATTTCGGTATTTATGAGAAGTAATTGCATTTTTTATTTTATTTTAAAAACTGCTTTGTGATGTATCTGAGAAATATAGTTTTTATACATTTTTTCTTTTTGTGCAAAATATGGTTTCACACACGGTTTTTTAGTTTTATACAAAATTTGAGCTTACGCGTATTTTCAGGCTTTTTGTTCTATACCCACTCTCATGCCTGTTATACAGTAAACCTATTAAGACAGAATCTCAATAAACCACAGAAAAATTTGAATTTTGACATATTTTCTGTCTTGGTGGTTTATTTAAAGATTAAACTTTT
Organism: Maratus speciosus; assembly: GCA_963932465.1. Taxonomy (NCBI): domain Eukaryota; kingdom Metazoa; phylum Arthropoda; class Arachnida; order Araneae; family Salticidae; genus Maratus; species Maratus speciosus. Next base: position 182,571,355 of record OZ010791.1, on the reverse strand, counting down.
AGAAAAAAAAAAAAAAAAAATTCATGCTGTATCTTTCAACGTATTAGGAATAAATTTTAATTACAATATAGAACCATTTATCTAGAGTGGTCAGGACCAGATGTATTCCATATAACTGGGTTTTCTGGATAAACGATTGGTCATCAAAACTACATCCATTTGATGCAGTTTATAGAATATATGTGGCTGTACCATTATTTCTGATTTCAAATTAGTTATCAGATGAAGAATCTGATCCAATCAAGATCAAAGATTAATCAGAGTTTGAAAGAGGACAGTTTATGAAAATTCCGTAGAAACAATATTTCTGTGTAAAAATAAAAATGGCTTGTATCTAAATGCTACCATTTCAAATTCTAGATTTTGTCATCAAGTTATTTCATGCATGTAGTAATGTATCAAGCAGTTCACATATCAAATTGGTACTAATCACTTTTTGGGTGGAAGATTCTGAAGTCAATCAATTGGAAATGTGATTCTGGATAACTGGTTTCTGAATACAATCAATTCTCTTCAGACTTGAAATGAATTTTGGGAAATCAGAGAGAAAAAGAAAAGTGTTGTGAATTTGTGAAAGCGCTTCCAGAACATAACTTTTTAAAAATAATACATATTAATATTTTTTTTAAAACAAAGGCATCGTTAGGAAGGAAAACATATCATTTATACGTGAGTATTTTTAATTCTTTGGTGTTTCATTCAGGAAAGTGGATTCAAATTTTTTTTAATTGCAGAAGAAATGAAAAATCCGAAAATGACATTTTTTAACAAATAACACTTATGTAACCCGTAAGGTACCATCTATAAGTGGGTATTTTTAATTTTTTCATATTTTGTTCAGGAGGACGTGTGCAGACTTGTAAACATTTGAATGAAAAGAAAAAAGATTTGGCATCCGGAAAATAATTCTTTTGTCCAGAAAAGTATGATGGTTAAGTGGTTTTTTGATTTATTAAACCAATGCATGCTTGTAAAAATTCTTTAAAAAAAACTAAGCATTCTTTCCCCTCTTCATTCTCTGCTTCAAAGCCTGAGAATGCTCCACAAATCATCACGATGGGTGGAAGCACCAATTTGTGATGTTCATTATGGTTTTTAATTTATATCTGGTTAATTAATGAAAAATATGAGCCTCAGGTGCATTCAGACCTGTCTTAGACTATCTTAATCCAACTTTTCAGACTTCCACATCGGTCAGTTTTCCTAGCCATTGTGGACACACTTAGACCGACAAACAGCTTTCTGTTTTTGTATAGATAACAACAACGAAAAAATATATATTGCTATATAACTGCTGTTTAGTTATAATTTATTCCAGCACAAGTATCAAAATATCATAAATTTAGATTAATGGATTATCTACATACTTGAAAATCAGAATGTGAAATTTTATTTTAACTCTGTACCTGTATTTCTAGGTTTCCTGCCTCACAAATACAATTGTAGTAATAATAAAAATATAGAATTATATGTATAACACATTCGCTGCCAAAGTTGAGATGGTACATCTGTTCACACATGCCAAGATCATATCTGCATTTTTATGCTTTTAAATTATTTTCTGCTGTTTTATTATTTAAATATATATATAACAGATTACTTTTAGCAACAAATAAATTCACACGACTACTTTTAGCAACAAATAAATTCACACGACTATACTCGTTGTTGGCATATGAAACATTGCATGTATGTTTTATGGCAATACTCGTAATCGGTGATTTAGATATGGAGATGAGTTATCTTGTAGTTGGCAAGGAAACCCAACTTGCCAACTTCCACTATTCTCGTAGATGGCAGCAAATGTGTTAAATGGGTATTTGAAAGGAAAATGAATTGAATTTAGCCTGCATGTAGAAGAGTGAAATATTGCACAGATCAAATTGCCTTTAAATAGTCACAAGTAGTGCAGATGTCAGTTGTCTGAATTGGGTTAGAGTGGCACAGGTATGGTGTCAGTGGTTAAAGTACAATGTTATCAATAGTGTTAGGATTTTTGCAGTTGGATTGATGATCAAGACATATATATTAAAAGTAATTGTATGTTTGCTGTATCTGATAAAAAATTCCTATTTTTTTTTTTATCTTGCTTTTACTATTTTAATTTAACTTGCATGCTTAATTATTATTGATATCTTAATAAGATTTTTGTGTCTTTCCTTAGGGTCGTTATATAGGGTTAACAAATGTTCTGCATTTGTCTTGTTTTTTTTTTTTTTTTTTTTTTTTTTTTTACAAATTGAGTAATTAAATAAGTGATAAGCTTTCTCACACTCCAATTTTTCTTTTATAGGAATGATTGAAAAAGGTTTAAATGAAGCTGTAACATCTGTACCATCAAGAAGTACGCCACTGTTAACAATTAATGATAAAGAAGACTATATTGAAGTCACATACTTAGATAATAACAATGAAATTGAACGGGACATTATTGGTGACCAAGTTTCAGAAATGTCAGTTCTTAAAACTGAATCAGATGAATCTGTTAATTCAATAGAGCAAAATGATAATTGTAAAAATAACAATGATGAAATTTCTGTGATACCAAAGTCATTAGATTCACATGAAATTGGTGAACAAATTGAAAATATAAATGAATTAAAGTATAATAAAATTTCTAGGCCTAAATCTTTAACTACTAAAAAGCTGGGCTTTGTTGATTCTGAAGCATCCAGTAAAGGTTCAAGTCAGAACAGTAGCGATACAGAAGGTGATAGTTGGGTCAAAGTAAATCATATAACTCCAGATATTGGCTCTAGTGCCACTAGTATTACTTCATCTACTGGGACAGAAACTAAAGTAAATGATGAAGATAAACTTATCCATGCAATAAATGAATTATTGGATAGTGATGATAAAAAACTGAACAATTCTTCTCTCGAATTTCAAGAAGATTCCAGCTTTACTAAAGAAAACCAAATTATACACAATGTCATTCCTGTTATTAATGATGGCATTAGTACCATAGTATCATCATTAAGAGGTAGTAAGTCATCTGTTTTGCCTAATGCTGCATCTCAGAATAGTGATTCAGAACCTAGGCGAAGGAGTTCGTCTAATTCTCAAATTGAAGTAAATGAAATTGAACCAATAAGAAATTCTGTAAATGTCATAGACATTGAGTCAGATGTTTGTGGTCTACCACTTTGCATATTCACAAAGGTATTTAGTTTTCCGTTTTCTTCCTTTGAAATTTTTTTTGTTATTATAATTAGATGTAGAATTTAATTTATCATTAATTTAGTATTAAATCTATATCTGTAGCCTTTTGCACCAAAGGAATGTATGTTGCCATTTTTTTTTATTCCTTGATCCATATGGAAATAATTATGAAAAACATTTGCTTATCTGTTTATTGAAAAATATTCGCAGTGTTATAATTGTTGATTTGTTTATTCGTAAGTAAATTTTATGCAACTAACTTAAGATATTGTTTGAACTTATATTTTCTGCTATAGATCCATAAATAGCTTATTGAGTATTTGAGAATTATACCATGAAAATAATGTCTTAAATACACCATAAAAAGTAGAAATTGTAGTTTTTTGTTTTTTTTTTTTTTTTTTCTTCTTCATATCACAAAGGCTTGTGAAAACAGCAGCATTGCTCAATGTGGTTTCTGCATTTTATTTTATTCCCTTAATTCAAGTGATGTCCAATGAGACAAACTAACAGAGGAAAAAAAGAATTACAAAGATATCTATTATGATTTTTGAAAAAAAGTACAAATTGTGATAAAAAGTATTACTTTTCAGGAGGATAAAAAAAACCATATACCCTACTTTACAAACAAATTTTGGGTATTTCCCAAGCACATATCGAGGTGGGAATTTTTGCATTTTGTGCAATACATAGTGTAGAGTAATATTATGCAAAAAAAAAAAAAAAATGAACATTGATTTTTTTTCTTTTTCATTTTTCAAGTAGATTACCCCCTTTATGCATATAAAAGATATAAAGTATAATAAACTTGCAAACAGTAAGTTTTCACCAGGCATTAAAAGCATTTCATTTAAAATTGATATTATTAAGTTTATTATAATTTACATACAGTGTGGGATCCATTATCCAGAATGCTAACCAGAATGCAAAATGGTAACCGAAATTTAACCTGTTTCATTTCAAAAATGTAAAAATTAAAGATGTATTTTATGTCAAACATGGGATGCAGTAGACAGAAATACTCACATCCATGGATGGTGGTACAATTTATGGCCATCTGCAATATTTTTTGATGATGTGAATGAGCCTGAAGTTCAAGGTTTTAAAATTTCCAATTAGAGAGAAATTATTACAGATTTGCTAGACTGGGCTAAATGACTTTCATATTCAGAAATTCAATTGCTGGATCAAGAAGCAGTGGTAGATTGCCTAAATGCTGATGAGGATACTCTTGTAAGTCATCAGATGACTGGTAGTGAGATTTGTGACATAGACAATGACAAATGATATGTCTAATAGAATTTATAATGATGACCAGCAGAATGAAGTGGCTCAAAAAAAAATTAAATGAACAACTGATATTTTTCAACTGAACTACTGATTTGTGGAATGCAGCAAAGAAGTTACTTGAACAACAAATTAACAAATTTGTTATTATGTATTTACACACATTAATACACTGGCCTCCAAAAGTTAAGGTACAGGGACTGGATTCTTTCAATTGCACACGGTTTGTCGAATATCTACCAAAATTATTGGCAAATTGTTCTTGAACTTTTAGGATGTAAAGAACATGTTTGATTTCATATTTATCGGTGAAGATTTAGTCGGGAGGACAATTAGGAGACAAATAATAAATATAATAATAAAATAATATTTGCGATCACTTATGTAACAGAAAATTCTGAAAATGGTTTGGCACTGTGTTAAATGACTATTTGGGTCCTGTTCAACGTTTGTGTGCATTTGTGTAAGCACAGCACTCATATTCGTGAAGATATTATTGTGTCTGTGAAATGTTCAAAAGTTTTTTGTTTTTAGCATACAGAGTTTTCAACCAAATTTAACACAACTTTCCAAAATCTGACAAAGAACAGTAGCAACAGTATACTGCAATTAAAACATGAATATATTGAATATTTGATGAGATATGGGCATTTGTATGAAATAATTTTTAACTGTGCATACGTGGAAGGTTCTAAAATTTTTATTTTATAATTTGGTAGTCAGCTATTTAGGGCAAGTCCAGTCAAATTTTGCAAAAATTCACAAAGATAGGGGCGATATAGTGAATTGCTTTCTAAAAATAGCTTTATTATAAGGGATTTTCCACAACTTTTCAATCAGCTCACTATATCTTTCTGAGTTTTCACAATATTTGACTGGACTTTTTATAGAAGTTGCCCAGAATAGCTGACTACCAATTTATGAAATAAAAATTTTGAAATCTTCCACAAATGCGCAGTTAAAAATTATTTCATAAAAATGTCCATATCTCATCAAATATTCAATATATTCATGTTTTAATTGCAGTATACTGTTGCTACTATTCTTTGTCAAGCTTTCGGAAAGTGGTGTTAAATTTGGTTGAAAACTCTGTATGCTATAAACAAAAAACTTTTGAATTTTTCACAGACACAATAGCATCTTCACGAATATGAGTGCTAAGCTTACACAAATGCACACAAACTTTGAACAGGACCCAAATAATCATTTAACACACTGACAAACCATTTTCAGCATTTTCTGTTACATAGGTGATCACAAATATTATTTTATTATTAAATTTACTAGCCACCTCTGGCGACCAGTTTGGTCTCCCTTAAACGTATGCTAAGCCTTGTATCATGTAGCTTTCATTCTTAAACTAAGTAAGTTCTTGTTAACATTTCATACATTTTTTGTTGTTATGCGTATTTCGTCTTTTTTGACAAATATCACTTAAATTCCGTAGCTGTAAAAATGAGTGAAATTTCAAGCGTTTAAACTGACATTTGTTCATCAATTATCTAAATTAAACTAATTTTACTTAAACATGCTGTTACTTCGTTATTTTTTAGTATTAATAAATTTATTTAAATTTTGCAAATTATGCATTTATAATTTTTTTCACTACTTAATAATTAAATAATGAATATATATACTTTCGTTTTTATAAATTTCATTTCTGAGTTCATAAATATGAGAATAAATTAACGATACTTAGAGAAATAGCAAAATAAAATCCTCTTGAATGCAAACCGTAAACAAACGTTAGCGTCGCCAATTTACCTACTATGACGTCTTAAGAATATTGTCCATTCATTGCTGGAGAACCTGCTTTGCGAATATTACCTTTATGGGTTTAATATTTTCTGCCGTTCATGATGAACGAATCTCTTGTGTTTGAGAATTATATATTTATTTGAATATAAATTAGAAACTTACTTTGATGTTGAAATGAAATATTTTAGTTTATGTTATTATTATTACGATTAATTATTTATTTAGATACTTTTCCACTACAGGGGCCTTGACATTTATTTTTAAAGCTTGGCGCAATTCGGGCTTCAGAAAGGGAAATACGTTGACAAAATATATAAATAGCTTTGAAAACAAACCTAATGAACTTTTATTTTTGTTTATGTGTATTTATTTGCATATAAACATTTTATTTATACACATATATACAATATTTATACACATATATATAATACAATATATATATATATATAATATTTGTTTATATACAAATTATTTCTGTTCCTATATAAAAATAGATTATTGGCTTCTTGAGATTAAATAAATTGTATACATATTAAAAAAAAATTGCTTATGTATGTGAAATAGGAATTGCCAGAAAATACGATGCCATTTTTTTTTCTCGCCAAGGACCTACACTGGAAAAATACCTTTATTTATTTATTTATTGTATTTTAAATAAGCTGAATGAAAGATGGGGATTTTAAATGTATCTGATATATGTATTTTAAACTTATATTTTTTAAAATGAAAGTTATGTATTTTAAATAAAATGAGTGATAGGTTTATATTTTAAATGAAATGATGGCGATGGAAGAATATTTGGCGATTTATCACCTACGCCCGACTAACATAAAAGTACCGAAATGGGTGTTTGGCATAAAAAAAGTGAAGGGGTCAGCCCGGAACTGTTGATGGCAGTCACATGACTCCGGCTGTTATTATAGAGATTTATCACCTGCGCCCGACTAACATAAAAGTACCGAAATGGGTGTTTGGCATAAAAAAAGTGAAGCCGTCAGCCCGGAACTGTTGATGACAGTCACATGACTTTGGCTATTATTATAGAGATTATTAGCCCCCAAATTGTCCTCCCAACTAAATCTTCACCGAGAAATATGAAATTAAATATGTTCTTTACATCGCAGAAGATCAAGAACAATTCACCAATAATTTTCACAGATATTCGACAAGCCGTGTACAATCGAAAGCATCCAGTCCCTGTACCTTAACTTTTGGAGCCCAGTGTATTTTATATGCATTTCATACAATTATTTTGTACATTTCTTAATACTTATAGTAAAGTGTTCCTAAATGCGAAAAAATCCTTATCCAGAATATCTCAGGTCCCAAGCATTCTGGATAATGGTATTATCTGTTATATAATTTATTATGATTTACAAAGGGGGAAAAATCATAAAAATCTCATTAAAAAACATACAATATAATGCATGTGAAATTATGTTCTGTACTCTCCATGAAAATTCATATGAATTTCCATGTGTAATATTTAAATTTCATCTACTGTTTTTTTAAAAAAAAAAACATGAATAAAAAGAAATTTTATAAAGAACTTGACGAATGCGGTAAAACACATTGCTAAATGATGTATTAAATTTAAAGTTAATACATCATTTAGCAATGTGTTTTATTGCATTCATCAAGTTCTTTGAATATACATGATGTAATAATCCATGCCTTTATAATAGAAATTTTATATTTTTAATTTTAGTAATTCATGGAAATACTTTATATTTATTTGATTAGTAATTTTTCAAACTGAGTGAAAATGAGTCCACACCAGGACTCGAATCCAGAACTTTTGGCTTTAATTGCTGATGATCTTCCAATTGAGCTATCTGTACTACATCCCAGCCAACACAATTCACTTAGACAACCATTTGGTAAAATCATTTGGTCTGTTATTTGAAACAGCTCTACAATTTAAAGCACAGGTAAAAGAACTCCAATAAACAATGTATATGTAATTACACAGTTGGAAAAAATTTCACCCATTTGGAAAAAATATTTCCCATAGATTTATTTACCAGTCAGTTTAATTGTGTTAAAATAATAAAAATGTAATTTATATTTTGTTGCATAAATTTTTTTTTTAATGAAAACATGTCACTCTGCAATTTGACTTTTTTTTTTTTTACTAATAAAAGTCCTCACATATTTTATTTTATACATTAAATTCTGAAGTTACAATTCAAATCTTGTTGTTAATAGTTGTTAACAGTGTAATTTTTTTACATCACCAAATGTAAAAATAAATAAATAAATAAGTAAATTAGTCATTGATCTATCACATTATACTACAAATGAATTTTGAAATGAAAATAAGTTATGATTGTTTTTTTTTAGTTTATACTTTTGTTTGCAATTATAATTTAACTACCATTTTATATCTGTTTAATGTATGAAGTTTAAAATTAGGTTTATGACAAATAATCATCTGGATAAAAATTTACAGATAAATATAAACAATAGGGTGGTTCAGCCATCTATGTAAAAAAAAATAAACTTTCACATATATATCAGGCCACCCCTCAATTTTTTTAGACTTATGTACAGCAGGGGCGGATCCAGAGAATCGTTTGGGGGGGGGGGGGGGCGATCCCGAGTGACATATAATCAACGTAGTCATAATTTCTGTTGCTCAGATCATTCCTTGCAGTTAATTTTTAAATGAATATGAAATAATTAATGCGATTTGAAAATGTTACAGACTTTCGATTATCCGACGTCCGATTAACCGAAACACTCGGTTATCCAACACTCTTATTATATAATCCGCCCTCTCAAAATATGATTTATTGTTACTTATTAGGTTGTAAAATTAAAAACGTTATAACAGAATTTATTTATTAAATGTCTTATTTTTTTTTCTTTTTCTTTTTACTCTTGTACTATGGTAATTATTTATCTTATTTTTTGTTCTTTTAGTTATAGTGAACAACATTAATAACACAAGCCTGCGATGATTGTGTTTTTTAACTTTTGGTAATTGATTTTGATGTATTTTTTTGCACTGGATACGAAAATGACCTTCATTTTTAACCATCACATCACGATTTTCGCAAATCGTAAATTTCAAAGTTAAAAAGTAAAACTAGAAAACAGGAATTCTGCTTTTCAGAATTTAGTGTCGCCCCCGATGACAAAAAAATATATGTATATAAATATAGATACAGTAGATCCCCGATTATCCGAGTTAATCGAACTTATACCTTTGGAATGGATCATTTTCTTCTGATGGACTGATGGCTTCCATTATTATGAAACAGTGGTTATAAATGAAGTGTTATGTGAAGATGAAAGAGCAGTCGTAAAAAGTTAGAGCTCTGATTTTCTGGTCAGAAGGGGAGGGGGGGGGGGGAATGGCTATAATTTTTTTTGGAAAAAAAATGGAAGCCATCAGTACATCAGAAGAAAATAACTCTGTGAAAGCGGAAACTCCGATAATCGGGGCTCTACTGTAGTTCAGTTTTAAGACTTATAACATGCGATTTTATTTTACATAATGTGATGCCATCCACATCCGCTGAAGAATTCATCATTTGCGATCCAGTGTTAAACAACATCTACAGTAAAGTACGCTTAAGACTTCACTATCGCTGAATAATACACACACACACACACAAAAAAAAAGAGATTTCGTCATTCAAAAAACTCGACAAAAAATCGGCCATCTAAAGATTCACAAGCCTTCATTTGTTTGTATTATCATTATAGATATTTAAAATGAAATTTAGTTTCTAAAAGCTCCTTGTTTTATCAGAAATCTTTCATTTATATTTTTTGAAAATAGCACGTATTTTAACTTTTTTTTTCAGTCTTTATAGGAAAATGGCAACAAAAAGATATAATTTCTATTTTTCTTTCACTTTCTACAGAAATGGAGTTCTTCCGTTGCCAATATTAAGCAAATGGCTCTAAAAACTACAAAAAAAAATTAATATTTCAAAAATAAATGGAGATGCAATTTTCAAACAAATTGCATTATAAAGTACTTTTTTTTTTTTTCCGAATATGACGGTATAAACATTGAAAATGTGCGATGCTTAGAAGTTTAAAAAATTTCTATAGAGTATTTAATCATACTGCTTTGTTTCACGGCTGGCTTCTGTAAGGTAACGTTATTTTTCGGAGATGTCACAAAATAAGCTGCGAGAAAGAAATAGCATACCGTACCGAGGGCTAAAAATAGCGAAAATCTCTCAAAGCAATTTGTAAGTACAGCAACAAAAGGAGGTAAATGTTTTAAATACATCTGCCCCAAATTTCCCAGCTTTATCAACCGCCAAAATAAAAGAGGATACCGAGATGAACCCCATAGAGAAGATTAAAAGAAAAGTGCGAAGCAGAGCATGAGCGGTTCAAAGAAACTTCCACGCATGGAATAAAATTATAAGGATTTTAAATACACAATATTTTACATGTTTAACTGTAAAAATCCATAGTATAAGCAAAAAAAATGAATAAGTTATTATGAAAAAAAGTTACGTCTATTTTACAGCAGCAGATTTTCGCAATATTTCGACTATTTAAAAATTTGCGATTTGTGAAAAATCCTGACGTGATGGTATGGTAAAAAATGAAGGTCATTTTTGGATTCAGCACTAAAAAATACATAAGAACCAATTACCGTAGCTGAAAAACATAACAATCACATCTATTTTTTAATATCAGATTTCTGGAAGAGAGTAATCTCTGAAAAAGGATCGCCTTCAAATTTCTGAAGGCGATCCTTGAAAATCAAAATGTGTCATCTAAGTGGTGTTTATACCTTTTCATAGGCGCGAATCGCCCCCCCCCCCCCCCCCCCCCTGGTTAAAAAAAAATTACATCGATTATCGTGAATTGCGGCAAATGATTGCCGAAAAAAATCGATTTCATCAATCGTTCGCAGGTCAAAGAATCTCGCAAAAAAATGGGTTTCGATCGGGGAGGTTGCCCCCCCATGATATAAATCCAACGCTTTTAACGGCAGTTTTCGCAGAACACACAGACAAGCAAACGAAAACCAAACACTTTTCGGGTATCAATGGTAAACATCTCTGATGTTTCGGCAATTAGTGAACAAAATAGCATTATGTCCAGTCAAAAGGCATATGGCGACATAATTTTTGACACTATGGGTTGAGGTGGGGGACGATGCCACTTCGTGTACCTTTTGTTGAATCTCTACAACATAAATTAACAACGTTATGCGGATCCCTTTAAAGTGTTGAAACTTTTTCGTTCATTCAAAGAAGCTACAATTCTAATTTCTGTATAACAATATTTTTGAGGAGTGCTTTATTGTTTGAGAAAAGAATGGGATTCATACAATTTCCAAAGAAAGAAAGAAACAAGAAAAGAAAGGTCCTTTGAAAAATTCAAGCATCTTAATGTTTTCTGAAGACAGCCACTAATGTGTAAAAAATGTACTGTTATTGCCACCCACATTGGTAAATTTTAAGGGTATTTGATGAATGAACAAAAGAGGATTATATCCTAATCCCAGTCAGTTAAAAAGCGTATGGTGTGTTGATTTCTTATAAACCAACTTGGTAAATTTGTTCTCTTCTTTGCCCCGATCGACCCCCCCCCCCCTTCGTAGATGCGCACCTAGGGGAATCTCTTCCCTGTGCTAATTGTGCGTTTTTTCCGCGGCCCTTTGACGAAATTCGCGTTTTTTCAGCGATTCTTTGGCGAAATTTGCGTATTTTTTTCGCGATTCTTTGAAGAAATTCGCCTTTTTTCAGAGATCTGTTCATGAAATTAGCGTTTTTCCGCAATTCTTTGTTGAAATTGGCGTTTTTTTTCTGCGATCCTTTGACGAAATTCGCATTTTTTTCTGCGATCTTTTGACGAAATTCGCGTTTTTTTTCGTGGTCCTTTGATGAAATGCGCGCTTTTTTGACGAAAATCGCATTTTTTCCGCGCTTCTTTGACAAAATTCGCGTTTTTTCGCGATCCTTTGACGAAATTTGCATTTTTTCTCGATCATTTTACGAAATTGGCATTTTTTGCGCAATCTTTTGATGAAATTCGCGTTTTTTGAGACCCTTTCACCTGCAAACAATTCACGAAATTGTTTTTTTTTTTTTTTTTCGGAGACCATTTGTCGAAATTCGCGATAATCGTTGGATTTTGGGGGGGGGGCTATCGCCCGATCCCCCCCCCCCCCCCGTGGATCCGCGCCTGATGTACAGTAATATTCTGGCAGAATTTGAACTTCATATTTCAACTGCGAGAGGGTGCTCAACACGCACTAACTTCATAAATTAGTGTACTTCATTGTAATTTTTCTATATATTTGTTTTAAAAATATAAAGACCTCCAAAATTAATTTCTTAGAAAAGAATAAAACAATATAGAAGTAAAACATAGAAATGTAATCATATTTGGCCTTTAATAATACAAAATAGTGTCTGAAACTGATTTTTTCGTTGTTTCTGATGGAATGCATTTTTGTTTGCTTCTACGACCTGCAGCAAGAATTGACTTTCATCTTCATAATTTGTTATGATTTTATTGAAATTTCCAATAAGCTTAACCCCTCGTTCTGCACTGTCATCATGGTTCGTACGCTTTGGAAAAAATAGAAAAAGTGCTGGAAAAAAAAGTATTCATTTTCAAGGAATGAAAAGTGCTGGGAAAAAAAGTATTCATTTTCAAGGAATGAAAAGTGCTGGAAAATATCGGGAACTTCGACAAATTGCTGCCGAAACAAATCAATTTCAACAATCGTTCGCATCAAAAAATATGTAATTTCGCTAAGGATTGCTTTAAAAATGCGAATTTCGTCTAAAGATCGCAGAAAAAACGCGAATTTCCTCGAAAGGTCGCGGAAAAAAACACGTATTTCGTCAAAGACTAGAGAAATAACCCGAATTTCGACAAGAAATCTCAAATAAAGTGCAAATTTCGTCAGAGGATCGCGGAAAACACGCGAATTGCATTAAAAGATCGCGAAAATGCGCGTATTTTCATCAAAGGATCACGCAAAAACCGCAAATTTCGACAAAGGATCGTGAAAAAAACACAAATTTCGGCAAAAGATCACAAAAAATTGCAAATTTCTTCAAAGGATCGCGTAGGGGTGATTCTGTTCCGAATTTTCCAAAAATTTAAGGCATTAATTTCCGAAAATTACAAAAAAATCGGTCACCAATCCGAAAATTCGGTCATAAAAAATCGCGAATTTCGGCAAACGGTCACAAAAAAAAATAAATTTTGCCAATCATTTTCAGAAAAAACGCAGATTTCGCCAAAGGATCACGGAAAAAACGCAAATTTCGTAAGAAACGCGGGAAAAACTGTAAGTTTCGTGGAAATATAGCAAAAAAAACCCGAAGATTTTGTCAGAAGATCGCGAAAAAACCCGAAAATTTCGTCAAAAAATTGCGTAAGACTGAAAATTTCGTTAAAAAATCGCGAACAATCGAAAATTTCGTCCAAATATCGCGAGAAAACGGCATATTTTGTCGAAAGATCGCGGGAAAACGGCATATTTCGTCGAAAGATCGCGGGAAAACGGCAAATTTCGTCAAAAGATCGCGAAAAAAGGCAATTTTTGTCAAAAGATCGTGAAAAAACCCGAATTTCATCAAAGGGCTGCAGAAAAAACGCATAGTTAGTGTCAGGAGTGGATTTCCTCCCTCATTCTCTGCTGTAACTTTTCAGAAAATTTGAGGTAAATTTCAGAATTTTTTTAAAATTCAGAATCACCCCTAGGATCACAGAAATAACGCAAATTTCTTCAAAGGATCGCGAAAAAAATACAAAATTTGTCAAAGGATCGCGGAAAAAAGGGAAATTTCATCGAAAGGTTACGGAAAAAGACTAAATTTGTCAAAGGGCCTCAAAAAAAAAACGCATAGCCAGTGCCGGGAGAGGATTTACCCCTTCTGCTATCTGCTATAGTCCTTCAGAAAATTTGCTGTGAATTTTAGAATTTTTTAAGCTGAGAATCAGCCTTGAAAATTTCGTCAACTATACATTGAAAAAAAATCACGAATTCAATCTGTCATAGAACAAAAATTGCAAATTTTAACAGTCCGCCGGGGAAAAATACCACAAAATTCGCCCATTGGTCATCGATAAAAAATGCAAATTTTGTCAATTTGTCGAAAAAATCACAAAATTCGTCAGTTTGATGCTGATTTCATATATTGCCCCCCCCTCCCCCCCCCAAAAAAAACTTTCTCCTTCCTAACATAGTCAATCAGTCAAAAAAAAAAAAAAAAAAAAAAAAAAAAACGGTCATTTATAAAGATTGCGAATGTTGTCAATCAGTTAAAACTTCACCGAATTATATTAATTCCAAATTTTTCACTGTGTAACTGATAAAAAAAAAAAAAATTATTTCCCTTTTATAAATCCATTTAAAAAAATCTTTTTTATTTAAATTTAAAAAGTAAAAGTAAATTATCTAACCTTTATTTCAATTATTTTTTGTATGGATAAGCACAAATGCTGTAAGGTTTGAGAATTCAGAGAATATTTATTAAAAAGTATATTGTTCACAACTTCAGAAATGTTAATATATGACTCCTGATGAGTGTTCAAAATTCCTAAAATTTAACTGGTTTACTCCTGTTTTCTGCTCTTGTAGTGATACCATACATTTTATTTTATTTTTTTTTATTTTTTTTTTTTTTTTTTGCACTTAAAGAAAAGAAAATCAAGCTCTGATGTTGTCTTAACTTTTTATTATATATGAAATTTCTTCCCATGGTACCTTAATAAATTAAAACACATTAGTCTTTTAAAAATTCTCTAATAATGTCTTGAAAATGCCTGTTATAAAAATGAAAAGATTTGATAAGATTTCTTTGAAATAGATAATAAATGTGGTGGCTGTTTTCCTTATGTGTTATTCTATGCCATTTTATGCATGTATCTAAACAGTCCTTGAATAGTGCTGGAATAGTGCTTGAAAAGTGCTTGAATTTTATTTGTTCTCGAGTGTATGAACCATGGTCATTCACTACTAGTAAAATTTGAAGCTGTTCCTTTCCTTTGGTGTAATCAGCATTGCCTTTTAATTTTTTGGGAGGAAGGCTTAACAATGACTTGCTTATATTCATACGAGGTAAAAGTTCTGCTGTTCTCGTTGTCACAAAGTCACACACCATCTTCTATAAAAATCTTATGCTCTCATCTTACATAATGCTTCTTAAGTGCTTGCATAGCTTTACAAGAATTTGTTTTTCTTCCATTGAAATTCTGTCAGAAAAGAGAAAAAGTCTTATAGTCATCAGAACGCTCAGACTTGTGATCTTCCATCACTTTTCCAGCAGAAAGTGCAATCTCTGTCTGTTGATAGATAATTTTCTAGACCTTTAACTGTGTTGGAATAAATTCATCGTCTGATGGCTCAGAGTATTCTGTTACACTATTTAGACAAATATTGGATGAACAAACGGTAGCTGAAGGTAAGGAGGCTCTAATGCTTCATTCTTCTTTTAGTCTCTGAAGAGAACGTCCATGCTTTTTTTGGTAACTCTTTATCTTTTAATCCCATATACATTTTACAATTGGTTCTTTGATCCTGGAGAAAATTAGAATTTTCTTTAATTCTTATCATTTTTATAAACCTTCATGACAAATAACCAAAGAAAATGTCCAAGATATCTAACCACTCCTTGCCGTTGGGCTGTAGAAAAAGACCTTTGTTTTTCTTCCACAAAAGCCAATGAGAATGAATGTTTTCTAGCTTTTTAATTATGTATGTGTTTCTTTTGTTTTGCAGGAATTGTAGATTTCTGCCAAATCTGCATTAATTCTTTCATTGTCAAAGACTAACATATTGTACCAATTTTGATTCTTTCAACTGATAATGAACATGCTGAAGGATTTGCCTTGTCATAGTTAGTTGTTTCAATATTGTCACTTGGCCTACTGATCTTAGACCAATCAGAAAAATTTCATTATTAAGGCAAGTTAAAACCGGAGCCATTGCAAATTTTTAGCTTTGAAATTTCTTTAAACAGAAAAGAACGGCTATTTTTCATAAAATTAAAGTTGTTGATTAATGCACAAATTTTATGATTATTTTATTTCATATTAGGCTTAGTGTTTGTCTTATTAACTATAACATAAATAATGTTAAATTCACATAACGGTAGATTAATATTTAATGTGAGTAATGTAACCTAAATATAATTTTTGATATGTATTTAAAAGATAATTAAATCTATTTTAAATATTATTTTCATTTATCACCTTTCACTTAGGAATAGCCTTGAGCTAAATATAAACAACTATCAGACAGATGTTTGCTGTTGGATGCATAATTTGAAAATATATAAGATAATTATTTAAAATAAAAATTATCATGAAAAATTAAATGTTTTACTGACAAATTGTTTTCAATTGCTTGTAAAAGGAGTTGGTAGAATTCTTGTTTTGGTTTAGTGTTGTCTGTAACTTCATCGTGTAAATAATTCTCAGAAATGTTGCTACATATAATAAAATATTTCAGAAATATTTAAATACAAATATATAATAAAACAAACTAAATTTCTTCTAAAAACTTCTGGGAAAATTTAAATACTTCTGAAGTGTAAATTATTGTTGCATTTCCTATGCTTCTGCTAATGTTAAATTGTGGGGTCATTGAGCACCCTCTTAGAATTTGAGTAAGAAGCTAAAAAATTACCAGTATTGTACTGTTAATGAGTCTAAAAAAATTAGGGGGTATCCTGGACTCTAGCTCAAAAAAGTTTTTTTGGACCACCCTAATAAACAATCTTGTAATGGCAGAACTTAACTTAATACAATTTTAAGTTGCAATATGTTTTCTATCTGTTAAGGTTTGTTTACTCTTAAAGGAATATAAATTTTTTTTCTAATTGAACATCCATGAAAAAAAGATGAAAATAAAGCTTCATGGTTGTTTTTAAGTGTTGTTGTTTCATATGATGCTCATTTTTTTGCATGCTTTCTTTTAACTTACAATTATCTTTGTGTGTGACAGTCAAATCTTGTGACTCATTTTTCACTCACTTCCTGTTGATATAGAGCTTTAAAATTTGGAATATATGTAGGTATTTCTGAGGGCAATACGTGAATTGGACATTGATTTTTTTTAATTCAACCCATAAGGAGGGCAATGGAAGGCAGTTTACTTAATGGTTACATTTGATTTCTTATGGAGAAATCAGCATCAGCTTCAAGAATGAGTATTTGTTTTGAATTTTGTATTGAATTGAATTTTGACCAACTAGGCAAAAATTGCCAAATTTGGCAACAAAAATACATTGCCATATAAGAAGCCAACTTGGCGATAGCTGACTAATTTGGCAAAATTCCTATTTAAATCCATTAATCTTCCATAATCGAACTCACCGCAGTTTAATTTTAACTCCGAGCATTTAAGATTTTTTTTCAAGACTTTACTACTTTTTAGTGCATTTAAAAAAACATATATTTTCTACATTTTTGTGAATTTTAATGAAAGCACGTTTTTCAAAAAAAAAAATTTTAACATTTATAGTTATTTTTCTCTTATTCTCTTCTAGGGCATGCTCTGCCATCCATATTTGTCATTGCCTTTCATAGATATTTTAAGCGATATCAATACTAGAGGTTTTCTTATTGGTGCTACAAACATTTTATTTAAACAAAAAAAGTTATTGTTCGATGTTATAATTGAAGTAAGTTTTCAGAGTTTATTTACTTTTCTTTATAGCATAATGTAATTGATAAAACTTATTAGAAATAATTTTACATGTGGAATTAACAGTAATTAATTTTTTTTTCTTATTTTTTTTTTTAATTATTAGATTTAATATTTTGACTGATCATTTACTTATTCAAAAATTTTTATGAAAGATAAGTTAATTTCCTCTTTTAAATAATAAAAGTTTTGGTAATTTACATATTTTATTTTAAAATCCAGAAGTAAAAATTTTCCTGTGAAAGAATGTATAGTAACATGTTAAATTAAAATTGGTTTTATGGTACTTATCGGTTAGTGAGGCAATAGTAATAATTTTGCATGAAATGTGTTAAACTGTTTATTTTATGTGCAAAAGAGTGACATCCAATTGTAAAATGTCACTTGTAAGTTATTTTTTCTTTCAAAATTTGCTTTTTCGAAGAATAAGATAATTCTATTTTTCAGAAAGATTTAATATGTCTAAATTGTTGGATAATGAACATTTTGTGATTAAATTCTTCCATATGAGTCTGTATGCTAATGTATTTCTTTTAGGTAGATGATGGAAAAATAGAAGTTTTAGACCCAGAGCTAAAAAAACAATTAAGTTTAACTACTGAAGACTTGAGATTTGCTGATCATCTAGTTCGGCATGTTATGGAAGACAGACAAGATGTTTTTTTGGATGGAACAGGTATAATGTTTATTTATTTACTCGCTCATGTGCTCGGGGTTGCACGTCCTCATGATAATAGCCTTAAATACACCTAAATCATTGATGAAGCATTTATATTTTTAAATGAAAATCTTTCTTGTGATGTTGACCCCAACTGCCTTTGACAGCATACACCAAGAGGTACTACACATTCTCCAGTCTGTTTTTGCAATTGAGTCTCGAATTTGTAGGATTTTATATTTAATAAATGAAAATCTATCCAAATGAACTAAGAGACTCCTGTAATAGTGATTGCCGATTTAATTTCTGACATTTAGAGAT
Source organism: Maratus speciosus (assembly GCA_963932465.1). Taxonomy (NCBI): domain Eukaryota; kingdom Metazoa; phylum Arthropoda; class Arachnida; order Araneae; family Salticidae; genus Maratus; species Maratus speciosus. Next base: position 182,552,516 of record OZ010791.1, on the reverse strand, counting down.
ATATTAAACTGTCAATTCTAACCAAAACTTCCTGAGAAAACTTTAATAAAACACAAACCAACCCTATCGATCTTTTAAAATACATGTGCAGAAACGAAAAGCCGTGAAGAAAGTTCCAAAGCACAATTCTCTTAAAACTGGAATTGATATCTTCAAAAACACTGACAGAAGAAAAGAAAAACAAAATTGGTAAATTTGTGAAATGACTTCGAGAATTTTTTTTTTTTTTTTTGAAATATTAACTATTAATATTTTTTTTAAACCAATGATATCATTTAAACCAGAAAAGTACCAAGAATAAGTTTTTTTATTTTATTTTATTTTATTTTATTTTTTTTTTTTTTTTTTGTGTGTGTGTGTGGGGGGGGGGGGGGGGTACATTTTCTCTCTAGGAAAAGGAGATGACACTTTAAAATTGGAGAAAAAACAAACTCAAATCGACATCTGAGAAGTAATTTTTTTTAAATAGTGAATATTAATATTTTTCTAAACCAAAGATGCTATTAGAATTTGAAAAGTATGCTGAATAAGTGAATAGTTTTTGTTTTTTATTTTTCCATCAGGGAAGCAAATGCAGCAATTTCTAAAATATAGAATAAACAAATTTGAAAAGACTCAAAAAACACAAAAACCAACATAATTTTTTTTGGTAACAATTGGCAGAACGAAAGAAGCTCACTATTTTATGATGTTCATTATGGTTTTTAATTAATATCTCAACTAATTATGAAAAAATCCAAAAGCTTCCTTCAAGGTGCATAGCTAAGACATACAGTTACCTATCTGTCAAATCTTGTAGCTCTGCATGCTGCAGTCTCTTCAGAATACAGCGGACACATATTTTTATCCTTATTATTATAGATATAGAAGAGAAATTAGTGAAGATAATTACATTTATTTTATACAATAGTTTGAATGAAATTTTAAGCTTATGAAAATGATCTTTTGTTCTGATTTTTATTTACACTGTTTTTCTCAACCTTACATGAAAACTTTTCAAGATCAAAACATGCAAGAAGCAGGGAACTTTAAAAAAAAAAATTATTTGTCTGTGTAGAATGTAGGCAGTTTTACTGTGAGGAATCTCACATTGCCTTTTTCATACATCAGCAATCTCTTTCCAATTCATGTACGCTAAGGCTTTTACTACTGGTCGAAGCGTACCTTTTTATGCTGCAAGAAGTACTGTGGCATTTCCATTGGGCATTTTGCTCCTTTCCTATTCTTCAGCATGCGGGGAGTGGTTTATTACATCATTCAGTTCGGAAGTTTTTTACATATTTAAGTTCGAACCATTAAAATTTAAATTAGTTTAATTCTGGCGGATCATGAAAGCTGATGTTATGCTTAACAAATTTGCTGTTTCTTTTCTTTTTAATTTGAATTCAAAGATTTCCTGGTATTAAAAATTCCACTGAGATTTATCAAAGTAAGTCAGCATTATTTTTAAGAAGCATGGCAAAGAGGAATAATTTCTTTTTCAATTTCAAAATTAAAATAAAAGGGAGAATTTTTATTTATAAAGTGTTGTCTTCACTCCAGTGTCTTCATTTTTCTGTGTCAAGAACTTTAATAAGGAATTTAATTGAATTTCCTTTTCTATTAACATTAAAGAACTGCAAGAAATTGATGTGTCGTTAATCACCTCAACAAAAGCATTTACCATATATTCTTTCTGTCATTGCTAAAAATTAATATTCTTGGATAATATTTTATCACTACTTTTAATTTCCACAGCTCATTTGAAGTTATTTTTATTGGCACTCCCTCCAGTAATATTTTTATTATCACCACATTTACTATTTCAGAGTATGTTAAAAATAAAATGAAACAAAATAGCATATGCTAATCTCTGAAAAAATAAATGATTTTCTTTTCCAAAAGATTTATAAAATATTATTATCTGAGAGTTATGAATGAGTAATTAAAATAATAATAATAATGATGTTCTATTGCATTGCAAAATGGATGGGGGAAAACAAAATATTGAAAACTAGAAAACAGGAATTCTGCTTTTTCAAAATTTAGTGTCGCCCTTGATGAAAAAAAAAATATATATGCATATAAATATAGATAGTTCAGTTTTAAGACTTAAAACACACACTTTCATTTTATATAAAATGATGTCATCCGCATCCGTTGAAGAATTCCTCATTTGCGATACAGTCTTAAACAACATCTACAGTCAGTAATATATGCATAGGACGTGACTATCGCTGAATAATACACAACTCCATAAAAAGAGATTTCGTCATTCAAGAAACTCGACAAAAAAAAAAAAAATCGGCTATCTCATGATTAATATGACTTCATTTGTTTGTAACATTAATATAGATACTTTAAATTAAATTTAATTTATAATAGCTTCATGTTTTATCAGAAATCATTTATTTATATTTTTCCAAAATAGCATGTATTTTAAGTACATTTTTTTTTTCAGTTTTTTTGAGAAAATGGCAACGAAAAGATATAATTGCTATTTTCCAACTATTTTTCCTTTATTTTCTACAGAAATGGAGTACTTGAGTTGCCAAAATTAAACAAATGGTGCTAAAAGCTACAAAAAACTGATATATCAAAAATAAATGGAGATGCAGTTTTCAAACAAATTGCATTTAAAAGTACTTTTTTTCTCCAACACAACAATATAAAAATTGAAAATGTGCGATGCTTAAAAGTTGAAAAAAATTGCAGTAGAGATTATTCCATACAATGATACATCTGAGATGTTTTACGGCTGGCTTATACAATGGAACATTATTTTTTGGAAGTGACACTTTAATTGCTGGGAGAAAGAAATAGCATACCGGGGGCTAACAGATGTCTTATTTTAAAGATGCAGTTATTTTAATATTTCTGTCTATGGACAGAAGGATAGAAATATACTGAATGTTTTGTTGACAACCTGCATTTTAAATATATTTGTAAGTAAGATATATATTGGGTTGATGCACAAGTTCAACATATTTTTTTGACAAAAATTGAAGAAAAACTCAGTTTGCTGAAAATTACATTTGATCAATATAGTATGCACCCTACTATTGGATTAGCTTTTTCCATCTGTCTGGTAGATTCACAATCTTGCACTCATAGAATTTCTGAGGTTTCTGGTTAAAGAACTGATCCAAGTTATTTTTTAAATGTTCAATAGAAGAAAAGTTTTTGCATCTAAGCTATTTTGAAGTCATCTAAATGATAGTTAGAGCGGGCAAGATTATGAGAATACAGTGGATGGAACAAAACATTCTAGCCAAGTTGCAAAAGTTTGTGTCAGGTGGTAAAAGACACATGCAGTCTAACACTGTCCTGGTGGATCAAAATGCCCATTCTGTTTCCTAATTCGGGATGTTTCTGGCCGATTATTCGCTTTAATTCTCAGTGTTAATGGTCAATTTTTCAGATAATAGTTCATAATAAACAATTCCCTTCCAGTCCCACCAAATGCATACCAAAACTTTCAGTTACCTTTTGTGCTAGTTGAAAGGGCATATTTGTGATTGGACCATGATCTCCTATTACTTAACATTATTTATATGCACAATCCTTTTTTCATCACCTGTACCTGTAACCATCCACTTCGAAAATGGATCAATTCCACTGCACTTCAACAGCGAATTGCAAGCAGAAATTCAATCAATCAAATTTTTCTCTGTTTATTCATGCAACACCCTACATCAGCCTTGCTAAACGTTTGACATATTGGTTTTACGACTGTTGAATGGTTGATTCCAAAAATTTTTGCCATTTCTCAGGTTGTCCTATACCAATCATTTTCAATTAGAACTAATATTTCATTATTATCAGTGTCATAAGATAAATTACAAATAGATGAACTGTTGCATCAACCCAATATATATATTAACTGAGGAAGATTGTACATTTAATGTTGTTGAAATTTTCTCTTTATATAGGTTGGGAAGGTGGCGATGAGTGGCTAAGATCTCAATTCAAGTTATATCTCTTAAGTGTGATGAGAACTGCTGAAATTGACGGTAACTTCTTATTTATGTCATTAGAGAATATCCTTATTTATGTCATTAGAGAATATCAGCCATAAAAATTTTCCATGAATTTTTTTGCATGTGAAAGAAACTGATTTCTGTTTTTTCTGTTTTACTTATGTCCTTGATTTTTCACCTTTACTTTGCGTCTTTTGATAGATTTACGTGTTTTGGGATGTCCTGAAAATGATTTAACAATTTTTGGAAAATATTTGCCTATTAGTTTGACACAAATTTTGTGGCCGCTCTATCTCAAGACTAATGTTCATAATTTAATCAAACTTCAGGTTTAGTTAGACTTCGACATAAAATAATGCTGATTAAGTTTGGGTGTATCTTGCTCAACAGGTGAGCTGCAGTGCTGTGTTTTTCATGATTTCTGTTAAATTTCAGCATCTATGGGATGGAATTTTATCATACTTCATATTCAGTTAGACCTTGATATAAGTAAATGTCTATTAGAATTCATTGTATATAGCCCAAAAGGTGTCACTCTTGTGCCATGTTTTTCAGAATTTCCATATATTTTGGCATCTATGATATTGAATTTCATCAAACTTTGTATTCAGTTAGATCTTTACATAAATTGGTACTGATTTGATTTGGGTGCACCTTCCTCAGTAGATAGTGCTATTATGCTATGTTTTTCACAATTTCCATGATAGGTACAGTCGTGAGAAAAAAAAAAAAGTAAACACCCCCTACTAACTCCTCAAGAAATTATCGTAGAAGAAAGTTACTGGTACCGAACGATTGGAAATAAAGTCTATTTTTAAATGATGTATGTAAAATTTGCTTAGGGGGCCATCTACATATTAAAATGAATCCAAACTTCATTTTTTTCAATGACAATACCCAATTTTAATGAGATATTTCAAATCTTCGGTTCAAATTATGCCTAGACACCAAATTTCAAGTCATTTGAATGATAAGTTTTTGAATTATAAACATTCAATCCTAATGTACTATTTTTTTGTGTAGCAATAATACTAATATACCCAAACATAAATACGCTGAATTTGCAATTTTTATAATTTTATGAAATAAATTAGGAATTATGAAATTAATATTCGAAAAAAATTACGAATTGCAACCTACAATTTTTTTTTTATGGATTTAGATTTATTAAGTCCTACTTTATGGAAATCCAAAATTTCACATTTTTCTTCCAAGTAGTTTTCAAATTATGCTTAAAAAATGGCAAAATGGTGGTTTAAGGGGCTGTTCTGTAATCTAGCAGGCTTCATTGACTTCTTAAGGTGCCTTGATCAAGATGGAGGCTCTCTGGGTAAACAATAGAGTTCCAGACTTCAATTTGGATACAGCCCTTAAAATACGCTCGTTTTAAAATAATTAATTTCTCAGAAACTTATGGTACAAATTGCATAAAAATTTGTTTTTAGGCTAATTGAAGGGTGTAGAGTTCATTTATGCTGTCAGAATTGTGTACTGCTATTGAAAAAAACAAAGTTATGGTTCGTTTTAATATGTAGATGGCCCCCTAAGCAAATTTTATCTATATCATTTAAAAGTAGACTTTATTTCCAATCGTTCGGTACCAGTTCTTCTACAATAATTTGTTGAGGAGTTAGTAGGGGGTGTTTACTTTTTTTTTTCCACGACTGTACATCTTGACATCTATTGGGAAGGAATTTCACAAAATGTATTGTGTAATATATTTATTACATGTTATGTTGATTTAATTTTGACATTATTCACTGAACAGGGGGTTCTACTATGTTATGTTTTTATGATAGACATTATAGCAATATCTCAGCTCCTTTGGATAGGTATGCACCAAATTGTATATCTGAAGTTATCAATTTAAAAAATATATAAATGTTGGTCCAACTTTGTATTTGTATACCCAACAGGAAATACTGCTGAACTATTCTCTTTTTTTACTTATAATTGAATTCTCAGTGTATCCAAAGAAATGTGCCACATTTAATAATCGTTATAACTGTTGATTTGTAAAAGTACTATTTAAATATATTAAAATATTATAGAAGAAAGTTTTGTGATGATGAAATTTGTATGTTTCTTTCTTTTTTTAATACATTTCTGTAGGATTTTTTTTTTTTTTTTAATCACCTCAGATATTTTTATCCTAGAAAAAAAAATTCTTATTCATTGAAGAAAAAATTATTTAGCCTGAATAATACAGTTTACAATATGTTTGTATGTGTATATATTTTAATAATTATTTAAATATTGTAACATTTTTCTGACTTTTTAAATTATGTTTTTGATTTAAAAGTGTTTTATTTTATAGCTGGTGGTAAAGATGAAGAAACTTTCAACCCAGCTTTTCTTACTGCATGGAAAGCCACACATAATTATAAAATGTGGAGTAGCAGTAAACATCTAGGTGTACTAGAAGTGAATCCAGGGTAATTATTTTACTAATAAACCATATTTAATTTTTTTTCTTTCAATTTAGTAGCATGTAAAATTTTTTTATTATATGCTTTACATAAGATACATTGATCATAGGTACCATTTTGATTAGGTAGTATTTGCTCTTCTCTGTCATTTGGTTATGCTAATGTTTAGATAAATGTTCTGTCCTTTAAAAAATATGTATCAATTTTGAAAGAGTTTTTTTTTTTCATTATTAGAAATGGAAATGCTCAAACAAAACCAGACATTTTTGGGGAAAACATATCCATTTTTTTCCGAAGGAATCATTTTCCCATTTGGAAAAATTGAAATTTTATTTATAAAATAATAAATTCAAAATTTTATGATATCTACATTCTGATATTTTTCTTTATGTATTTTTTATGTTCAGTGTCTTACATGAAAACATAACCATGGAAAATCTGATCTGTCTCCTACTTGGAGCCTTCTTTACTGTGAATGTTTACTAAACTTCGTCTGTGTGATTACGATTATTTACTGCATCTGAAGAAAATGGCTCCTAAAAAGTGCATATCTCTCTTGATAAAGTGCAGATTTTAATAGAAATTGATAAGAGAAATGGCTCCTAAAAAGTGCATATCTCTCTCTGATAAAGTGCAGATTTTTAAAAGAAATTGATAAGGGGCTGAAAAAAAAGGATGTGGCAAAAAAATTTGGAATTCCGGCAAGTACTCAAAAAGTTTTTTTTTTTCAAAATATACACCTTAAATAGGAATTTTTACATCCTTCTCTATATAACAAATTTTTTGATTGGAACAATGGATTTCATTATATATGGACTCGATTGTAAGTAAAACTCTAGCATAGAGTATATTAAAAGTTCTTAAACAAATTAGTACAGGGTACATAAGGTATTTGAAGACATGGCTATTGCTGAATTTTATGAAGTTTAACTTAATTTTTAGCAGGTACATAAATATTGGCAGACACCGAGCTTACTTAATGAAAATGCACCTGTAAGTGTAGCCTTAAAGGCTTACCAATTTAAAAATACTTCATTTTTTAAAACTTGACAAATCTTTCATATATGAAATCCATAAGGAGTTTGGGGCAGAAGAAGAGAAACATTTCACCAGTATCAAAGTGTAAAAAGCATTCCAAATGCTCTGATGTAATTAGAATACACAAATTTTTCCAGTAAGATCATTAAATCGTTGATAACGATTCTAGAAAATCAGTGGTCACTTTAAAAAAAAATTCTATGTCTTAAAAGGAAGAATCAGAATTGTTGTCCATGAAAGACATCAACCTTATGTGATGAGATAAGGACAATTTATGTCAGAAAAAACAGTGGAAAATTGCTTAATCAGACCTAAAAGGTTCTTAAACCAATTGCAAAATCTAGCAGAAACAGATGTGATTTGATTTTCCTCAAATAAGAAAAACTTTGACAAAATCAAAAAGTTAACAGTCCAAATGATGATTTTTTTACCTGAAGACCTTCTGACATTTCAACAGTTATACACACTAAATGTTCTACTTTTGTTGTGTTTTGGAGAATTGTCAGTTATGGAGGTAATGGGATGCTTCCTTGCATCTTTCCACATAGCTTTGAACCTTGCTGCCTACATTGGTGTTCAGGAAAAAGTTATTAAGTCAGTATATGAAATGGAAAGCCTTATATGTTTCAGCAAGTTTCTGCACCGTCATAAACATTTGGAATAGCGCTGGAATGGCTAACAACTACATAACCTATACATTTCCCCCCCCTAACTCTCAAGATCACAATCCATTAGACTATTGCATGTTATGAGAGATGTCAGTCTGTTATCATATATTCTGTTTCTTAGAAGCATTAGTCTGTCCTTAAATACCTTATGTATCCTGTATTTCATGTGATTCCTCATGAGACACTTAAATCATTTTCATAGAACACTTGAATTGATTGTTGCAACTGGCTGGTTGAAAAACACTTGTATGTACAAATCCAGGTAAGAGTATATTCATCTTACTTACATTTTGAAAGCATTATTAATTTAAAAAAAATAGGTTAAAAGGTAATATTACATAAAGCAGTTGCCGTTTAGTATTTGAATTTAAATTAACTGTATTTTTTTTTTCCATAGATACTTCCCCCCCCTCTCCACTTTTTGTGTATGCTGCACCCTCATATAACCCGTGCATTCAGATTTTTAATACTTCATTTAGGGTAAAAAACAGGAGAAAACATTTCAAACAGATTTATTTGATTGAAATCTAACAGCCAGTGCTAAAATTGTATAATATTTATAGTGTATTTCTTAATGGTTTCATAAATTTAAATTCAAAATTGCTCTTTGATTTTATTATATGATACTGGTCTTGTATGCAGAAACCACTCAAATTATGTGCACTTCAATTATTTAAAGTGAATTGGGGAAGGGGGGGGGGGCTGTGCAGCATACATGAAAAAGTATGGTTGTATCTTTAAATTGTATTAAATGTACGTAGTATTTGTGAAATTTTATACAAAAATAATTTTTTTTGTATGCAGAAACCACTCAAATTATGTGCACTTCAATTTTTTAAAGTGAATTGTGAAAGGTGGGGGGGGGGGGGGCATACATGAAAAAGTATGGTTGTATCTTTAAATTGTATTAAATGTACGTAGTATTTGTGAAATTTTATACAAAAATAATTTTTTCAGGCATCCATTCCAAGGACAGCTTAGTATGGCAGATATGAAACTTAAATTATCACAGTAAGCATTAATTTTTAATTTCTTTATGATAACTTTGATAATGTAATATATAGTTAATAACTCTTTATATGGTAATGTTTTATATTTTATATGCTAATACAGTGACTCACACATGCTTTGAGATTTACTTTAAATGTATTTTTAATGAATATTTCTAAATATTGAAGAAATTTGTTTAAAAATACTTTACGTGTATTGCTGATTATCTGCTTTAAAACTTGCTTATGGCAAAATAAATGCTTAGAACTTTTCTAAACGTTGTTGGCAAGTGCACTCATATCACAAAATGTCTGTGAATAAATAAAGCAAAAATTACTATTTAAAATTCTGGTAGATATTTTGAATAAAAAAGACGTGATAATGGCAACATTGCCAGTTTACAGTGTGTTAAAATAAAATTCCTTGTTCCTTGAGTTAAAAAAAATTCATAATAATTCTTACGTGTAATATTTTTATGATAAATTTCAAATGGTGGTCATTCATTTTAAATGAAAATATTCTAAAGATATATTATCCGCTCTTTGATGTTTTTACTTTTATGATCAAATACCATGGAAAATCAGAATCCAACAACTTTTCATTCATTGTTACAAATAGAGGTAAGGGCTCAGTAGCTTGAGATTGTTTTCCTGCCTCTGCCATGAAAAATCTACTTTTTAGAAGAAACACAGTATTTTTTTTAAAATACTGTTGACAAAGTGAAGGTTTAGAGACTGTTCTGTCATTTTATCATTAAGTAATAAAAGGTTTCTGCCTAATCACTGTTGTTAACAAAAGCACCCTTCTCTTTTAAAGATAAGCAAATAAATATTGGAAAGTAATGAAATGAAAATGAAGAATATTAGAAGAAAAATATATTCAGCATTAAAAATTATATTATCGCACAGACATAGAATATAGAAAACAAATTGGCATGATATAAACAGAGTACTTTGATAAGTAAAACATGTATTTTTTAGATTTTGCATTTAATTATCTGCAATAGTAGCAAAATCTAACAACTCTCGGAAAATGCACACTTACTGAAAATCATATAGATCAGTAATATTAAAAAATTCTGAAATAAAATTCTAGATAAAATTTTTTATATTGAAATGTTTCTGAATAACTAAGATGTAATACTTTAAGAATTTTTTTTTCTTATCAGAAAATTTATATCTTAAAGAAGAGGAGGGGTTAACAGAAATAAGAAATGGCAGAAAATTGCAGTTTAAAAAAAAAATTATATGTATATATGCATCATAATGGATATTGCAAGTTTTTGTTGTTTCCTCTCAATTCTAAATTAAGCATTATAAAAAGGAGAGAAAACATCTGATCTCATTATTATTATATTGATGAGCAATAAGTTGGTTTTGGCTATGATGCATCATTTCATTTGTGTTAGTAAATAAATTAAAAATCACATATTCCTTTAATCTGTGTTTTCATCGTCATCATTTTACTGTGCCATGCAAATTTTAACTACCAATTTAGTTGTGCTATGAAATAAAAAAAATTTAGAAGCACTGCTAAAAATAGTTTGAAAAATTATTTATCATTATTAAGAGTGTTTATACTGTTATTTATATATCTTCAAACTGAATCTAAAATTTACATATCTTTCAGACTGAATAAACTCTCTGTGATTGTTTAATTTAATTTGAATTTGATTCTTAAGAAGGGAGTCTACTTTTTTAAATGTTATGAATCTTGTTTTTATACATACTACTATGATCCTACTCTTTGATTTGTTTTCTAGGTGGTTTAAATGATTCAAGATTGTCTATGAGTTTACAGACTAAAATAATATATGGTTCTAAACAAAATGAGTGCTGCCTTCCTTTTCATTTCCATCTAATACTTATAATTCATGCATCGTTCACAAATGTTTATATCATCATTTCTGATTTTGTATTTGCTTTCATCAGAATGTGCATGTTTTATTTTAATATCTTTTAAGGAAAATTCTTCAGTTGAATCCCCTTGGAGACTCTCAGATTTGCTTATGCCCCATATCTGTTTTAATTCTTATTCTTCTCTAATGATTTTTCCCTGTAAAATCAGATACTTTTTATCTTTAAGTGAATTTGATGGCTGCTTTAAAAAAAAACCATACTGTAATATTATATAACATATATATTCATAATATAAATTATTTCTTAGCTTAAAAAATATTTCTACTTCGAAAACTTAACATTCTTAATTGTTAGTGATACGTTCTTTCTTGTTAATCTGTCTAATGCTTAGAAATTAATGTATCTGATACTAACATCTTTCATTATATCAAGCATAATATAAATATCGACTTAAGAAAAACATTATTTTCTTAATTATAAGTACTTTTTGGCAGCACCATGCAGAGTTCTGAAAGAGGCCGTCGGATAAATACAGCTGTGGTAAATACAGGAAAAGCTGTTGTTCAGACAGGAAAAGCTGTAGGTAAGGTTCGTGTACATTTTGTTTTAATTTACACTTTAAATTTTCTGAAATAATGATGCCATTACAAAAGTTAACACTATTATTTTAATTAAAGAATTACATGTAAAATAACCATAAATCAAAATCTTAAAGTGTCATTTGAGACTGGTAGAAAGTGATATATATACAGTACAGAACCATTTATCCGGAATGCTTGGGGTCAGATGTATTCTGGATAACTGGTTTTTCCGGTTAACTGGTTGTGTATGAAAGCAGCATCCATTTGATAAGTTTTGTGGAATATATGTGGTTGTGGCATTATTTCTGATTTTAAATTATTAGATTACTTGGATATCAATGCAAGAAAGATCAAAAGTTAACCAGAGTTTTAAAAAGGAAAATTATGGGAATCCCTTAGGAACAAAAATTCTTCTGTTTCCTCTGCATGAAAATTAAAACATTTAAAATACAATAAATATGTTTTTATTTCAAATACTAGATGTTGTCATCAAATTATACAATTGTTTAAGCAGAGCCAATGTCAAACTGGCAGTGTGTGATACCTTTTCCTGCAAAGATTCTGAAATCAGTCTATCAGAAATATTTTTCCGGATAAATGGTTCCATACTGTATATATTTTTTAATAAGCTGATTGAAAAATCATAGTGGTTGCTTATTTTATTACTATTCTGAGTTTATTAGAGTAGTGCTGTCCAAAATAGTGTTTGCTGTTTATAACTTTTTTTTTTTTTTGGGGGGGGGGGGGGGGTACTTTTCTAAATCCAGTTATTAGTTTTAAAATATAAATAAATAAAAGTCCATTTTAAAACTGTCATTACTTCTCCTGCAATTTACTTTTACATGGTGCTTTTGCATCATTTGTAGGAGTCTTATGTTAACCACTGTGAGACATATTGTGTGTGTATCTCTACCACAATTATAGCGAGAATATTGTTGTATATTTTTATTCATCTGAATAATGATGCCTTTCATTGTTTGCTACATGCTGAAGTGTGCCTCTGCTTACTGAAAGATCGGACAGACCTGTCTTAGAATATATAAGGTTTTAAGGATATTCATTACCTTTGTTATATTTGTTTATTGGCAGAGATTATTTTCTTAAATTAAGCATTCAAAAAATTCTTTTAATTTCTTACATATTAATTATATTGTAGTTTAGCAATCTTTTTTTTTTTTATGAGTTTTCTTTATTTTAGATATTTGTTCAAAAGATTTAATAGCTTGTTAAATGATTTTATGCATTCATGTAATATATGGGGCTGGTGCATATGTAATTTTATGATTTTTTTTTTTTTTTGGGAGGGGGGGGGGGGTGTTCCTGGCATTTGATATCGTAAGATATCTCTAGGAGGAGCGTTTGGTTGTCTTTTGATATTGTTATAATTTATTTTTGAACCAACAATTTTATTTTTTTACTTTACATCAAAATGGTCTCTTATTTTTCCTATTAGTCTGTTATTTATTTTTATAAAAATAAAGATTATTATTTAAGACCATTAAATGATTATTAAATAATTTCATTCCAAAATATGGAATACCCCAATGTTCGGCATTTCTAAAGTTCTGCCATATAATCCACTGTTGAAGAAGTGTGTTTACTAGTAAAGAAAAGAGAAAGAAAGTTATCCATCTGTTTTGATTGTAAAAAGTTCTGCTTTCCCCAAACGTCATGCCGGGAGCAAGTTCAAGTATCAAGCGTGTGTTAAATTCAATAGGCAGACTTTCAACGTAACAAAAGGGAAAACCTACTTTTGCATATTTTTTAACCATTTGGAAAAATGGTTATTGTCCTCCGTCAGGGTAGGAAATCAAAAAACATATCTGAAGAGTTTTATTGGTTGAATCCGCGTTTTATTTGTTTTCTGATTGATCTATACAGTAATCTGTATTTTCTCTTTACTTTCAACAGAGATGGATACTTCTGTTGCCACTATGACAAAAAAGTAATAAAAACTACAAAAATAATAATAATAATAATAATAACTCAGAAACAAATTGAGATACAGCTTTCAAACAAATTGCATTTAAAAGTACAATTTTTTCTCTATACGACGGTGTAAAAAATAATATTGTGGGATGTTTAGAAGTTTAAAAATGAAATTTCATTTAAAATTGGTCCAGGAATATTGATGTTTAATCCATGGCGTACATAATGTATGACCAGCTCATTAGAAGTTTAAAAATTTTCAATACCGAAAATGTAATCCATGGCGTACGTAATGTATGATCAACTCCGTGCGATTTTTTATGTCTTAAATTTTAGTCTTTGAAAAAATCATTTTTCAAATGGTCGTTGTAATTTGTTAAATTGCATTTTTTATTATATTACTGTTGTATGCATTATGTAACAAAAAGTTATTAATAAATATTAACTATCTCTTTTAAGTGTTATTTGATATAAAATTATTTCATGTATTATAGTGATATTTTATTGAATTCTTCTCTTTATTTAAATCGATTAATTGTGTGAATAATAAGTGTATAACCATATCTGTATATCACTGCAAATGGCTTCGTGTTCCCCTGCCACTGAAGGAACATATTTTAGTGGTTACACATTGAAACACAGTGGACTGAAAAAAAAATTAAGAAACTGTATTATTTTCAAAAAATTTCAGAAATTCCAAAATTTTAGTAAAAATTTACAAATTTAGAAAATTTTCAAATAATTTTTTTTCCGATAATGGGTTTTATACTGTATATATATATATATATATATATATATATATATATACATTACTTACAGGGTGTATCTGAAATGCTTCAACAAACTTAGGGGGATGATAGTACTCATCAAGACGAACAAAAAATGCAATGGAACATGGGGTCACAAATGACGTTTAAAGGGGGAAAATCGCAAAACTAATAAAATATATCAAAATCTTGTATGCTGCTTTTCCGCAGAACTGGCTAGTAACACGAAGCAGGTTTTCCTTTCACTTTGTGCATATCCGGTCAGAAAGAGATAGCTAAAACTTGGAAGAAAGCCAAACAAATCTGTGAGCAGGAATCCACGTATGCAGATTTTCCATCTTTTTAGAAACAGACCAATAAATGCAACTTTGCAGCAAGCATGCATTGTAAGTACATGGGCTGCCAATGACAATAGGTAGTATCATTGCGAAAACATTTTGTTTGTGCTTTTCATAGAAATGGCTGATATGTATATGGTGTATGGCGAAGTTATAGGAAATGGCCACTTATCACAGAAGCCATTTTCTCGATTTTCATCCTTTAAACGTGATTTGCGACCCCATGTTCTGTTGCATTTTTTGTTCGTCTTCGTGAGTTTTATAATCTCTCTAAGTAAGTACAATTATTAGAAAAAATTGTTTTGATTTTTGACTTCTATTAAATAAATTTTTATGGAATTTATGTTATCAATATATGTTGGATAAATATGGTTTACTATATGCTGTTTTATGTATTGGGATATATTTTATTAATAACTTTTTTACCTAATTGGGATAGGCCAAGAAAGATTACATTTTTCCAAATATGGTGCTAACATTTTTCGCCTGCTTTATCCCTCTAGTGTCTAGTATATGTATGCGTATTAGAATTAAATCAGATTGCGATTTGTTTGATAATAGCATAAGACACAAGAAGTAGTTTTTTTTTCTGTGCAGACGATAAATGTATAAATAGTAAATATATATATGTTAAAAGCTTTCAAGATCATTGAAAACTTTTTTTAAAATACAAAATAAGCAAACTATATTCTTTTGAAGTCAGATAAAATAAAGTTTCGAATGTTTAAAAACTTTATTGTATTAAACGTTATGTCTTTTGGTAAAAGTAATCATACAGTAAATTAATATTTTTGTACAATTTAGAAAATTTACTGTGCATAATTAGGTCGGACATTACAATTTCTAGCGAAGTCCAAACCACTGCTCACACACACATGACAAGCAGCTACGATTTTTGGATAGGGTTGCTGGAAAGCTCTACTTCAAAAAAAAAAAAAAAGACAACTTTTCTCCTTCCAAAACTTTGAATATAATGTTGTAATTTTTCAAAATCAATTTTGTAGGTTCTTGAAGGAATTTTTAAACTTTTTTCAATATTTTATACTTATTATTGACTAATTTGTATTTTTAAATGCTTTTCTTTTAAAAAATTCTATGTTAATAGTCCGATAAGTAGTTTCAAAAATTGCATTTTCAGAAAGTTATGCTGCTGTAAAATAAAAAAATATGATTTTAACAGAAAAATTTTATCGATTCTCAAACTTTCTAATATAGGGCTTTAAAATGCACCAGGTCTCAATGATAGGTACGAGCACCAGCAAAAGTGGTTCCCTTGTCAGTCTACGCATCTATATGTGTGTTCAGATGCTAAGCCCTGGAGCATTAATAGATTCCATTAAATGAAATGTCAAATTCATATGAATCTTCTGTGTGTCACAAAGCAGGTAACATTATTAAAAATCCAGTAGGGTGGATAGCTAACATAAAAATATCAAACAGAAAAACTTTCTTTCAATCCAGGGTTGCAAAAAAGCTACCAACATTAATGTTTCAATAGCACATGCATGGAGCTACTGGTGATGTGTAGTCAGAATTGCAAATATGTTAACTAATTTTAAAAAGGCATATCAATTACTTTATTTGGTTTAAAATATACTTTTTTAAAACTTTTACTGCTTTAAACAGTTTATTTTAAAGACAATAGTTGTTTAGTTATACATATTATTGTTTAACTAATTTTAAGGACTGTTCATATGTCTTTTTATTTATTTTTTTCTCTAAAATCATACATAAAGTCATTTAAAAAAACCACTTACATGTATTAAAATCTTTTCAAATATTATCTTCCTAGTTCCTCTTTCAACACTCATCATTTTGTGATTTAATTTCTTCATATGGAGTTATCTGGAATAAGTTATGAAATCACATAGCAAAAAAGACGGGAAATCTTCTTTTTAAAAAATGTCGATTTTATAAGTCACCAAACCCACTAATTACTAACTAAATATAGATGTTATCAAGTGCTATATCAGATAAGTTTCATTTATTAAATACATATAAAACATTTAGTTTTAATCAATATTATAAGTAAATAGCAATATGCAAGAATGTTTCCTTATTGATGTGTTGTGATTTGTCATTGCTAACTAAATAAAAGTAAATCTGCAGTTCAGGAGCCTCAAGGTCAGTTCTTCAATTTACATATACTAATTTGCAAGCAGTATCCAGTTGAGCTATACATTTTAATATCTTCTTAATTAAGTAATATATAAAGAATAAAATCTGTATGCAAATATGCATCAATAAAAATAATTTGCAAAGTATAGCTTATAAAATTACAAAATTGACTTTCAGAGTCCATTTAATTTATGTTTTGTACATTGTTGTTTTAGGTGGTGCTTTCACTAGTGCAAAATCAGTTGTCTCTTCATGGTGGTCCAGCTTTAATGTTCCACAGTCACAAGAAAAACAAGACCGAGAAGAAATCTCAGAAACTAGTCCAACACAGGAAATCAAAATGCAACAACCTGAATTAATAAAGGAGTAAATGACACATAAAATATTTGTACCATGTTCCTTTCCCTCATTGTAAATAGCTTATGTACATCAACTTAGAAGTAATTTTTTTTAACTTGTAAAACTCATCAATTTATAAAAGTATTGTTTATTGACTTCAGTGAGATTTTTATTTTTATTTTCAATCATTTTTTTTTTTTTTTTTTTTATTTTTATTTAGCAATTTGTTATAAATAATTGATTATTTGTTATTTATGTGAAGTTTATCTGGCTGTAATGTTATGCTTGTTATATTTCTTCAAAATAAGATCTCTTTTCTTATGTTTATATTGTTATGTGTATTGGTGCTATCTTATAGTGATTTCTCTTCTGAAAAGTAAAAACAGCTTTTATTAAATTGTTAATTTTATTGATTGATTGTGCTGAAAAGTGATTAATATTATTTTACCATTTAAATCATCTCTCACAACTAACAAAATATCATGGAAATTTATCATCTTTTAACTTTTCTTCCCTATTTTTTGTTTATGAAAGATAATTTGGATTTTTTAAAATCTTTAAAAGTTATTATGTTAATATCTATAAAACTATCTAAAGTATCTATAAATATATAAAGTATAATAAGGAAGCTTTACTTTAGGCTATGCTGCTGATTACATTTTTTACTCGCGGTATAAGAATTGAATCTAATTTAGATGAACAGTATGCTTATTTTTAATGAAACAGTAACTAATATTTCTGATTTTATTTTGAATAAAAAAACAGGCTTAGGCTGAATTTTAACTCTTATTATTGGTAATATTTTATTTATATGTTCCACTACTAAAATTTTGGTATTTTTAACATAGTTGAAATGCGTCTATGAATTCGGTTTGGCTGGCTGGCTGGCTGGCCGGTCGTCTGCCCATGCTCTAACTTCCATGCACATTCTTGGACTGCCCTATTGAGGTGTACCAAGGCATGTTTAGTATTGAAAATGCATTATGTAGCATTTAAAATTCGTTTACAGAAGCTCTGAAAAAAATTCCATTACATTATGGTCTATGGGAAAAAATTGTTTGCAGTGATGTTACACTATTTTAAACATTTATTGTTCATTTACGGGGTGGTGGTGGGGGGGGGGGGGGGGGGAGATAAAATAATTCAGTTACACAGCAATATCAGCAATAATTGCTGAAAGTGCATTTTTAATTATGGTATGTATTTTTAAATGCAATTAATTTTTTGCATAATTACTTGGTGTGTATAGATCATATACTGGGCTGCACAAAAGCATCCAAGTATATTTCTGCTTATTGACAAAAATTGCTAAAGGAGAACTTTAAACTGTGTTGTGAGTTTCCTAACTGAACTAAATTTTTGCATACTATCTAGTATAAAAACAAATCTATAGATCCTGATCCTATACAGGGCTGCTCAAAAGAATTCAGATATTTTTCTGACTATAGATGGTAACTGCTGAAATTGGGTTTTTAAATAGGTTATATGTGTTTTCCAAATTGTTTACCTAGACATCATCTCTCACATTATTAAAGGGGGAAGTTTTGTTACAGTATTCTGAATGTGTTGAAAAGTGTTTCATAATCTATGCTTGATACATGATTTTTCTTTCTTGTTTAGATGTTGGAATTATGTTTTTTAGAAATCACTATATGCTTGCACAGGCGTTTCTTAAATAAATCAAAAGTTAAAGGTCATCATTTATATCTTGTAATAAATGTTGAAATGAAAATATGTTACGTTATTTTCGTAATTTTATGCTTTGTTTTTTATTTTATTGAAATTATGTATTTTTTAAATTATGATTTCATTCTAAATGTAGATGCATAAACATTAAAATGCTTAAATACTTAAACTTTTCTATTTAGAACAGTTTGATACATTATTAAATTTCATAGGACATCGTTTGTTTATACAGATGTGCTTTTTAAAATTTGTTGTTGCATTTTAGAAATAAAAAGAGGCTGTTGATTAAAACCTAATCAATGCAGTTTTTATAAAGAAATAGTATGTATGCTTTATATATGTGTCATTAAACACAACGAATATCATCTTCTTGGGTACAAGAAAATGGGGAAAAATACTCGTTTGCTGAATAGCATAATAATAATTCACAGAAAGCATCTAATATATGTACATCAGTATTGTTTATAGTGAGCTTTAACATTTAAATAGTTCTAAAGGAAATTGTTGATATTGGTTTTGTGACAAAATGCATTTTATAACTTACAATAATTTAAGTACTTTTACTTAGAACTTCATATGCATGCAGTCATTGATTAATAAATTTCATAGTTCACTGTATTTTTAAAAAATATATTCCTGTAAATATATATTGTTAATATAAAACTTCACATTTATTGGTTTTGGTTTACAGAGGACATTTTACTGAAAAGTAAAATTTAAAGAAATAATCCAGTAATAGTATTAAGCATGCAAGCATGGTCTGATTTTATTTATTTACTCTTGTATAAATTATCATTAAATTTTGTTGTAATATTTTTTTAGTAGAATATTTTATTTGTTCCAATTCACCACTTTGATCTTGATATCTCAACTATTTGTACATAATACTTGTAAAACATACTCTATCTCTTACTGCAATATATTTAAAATGTCAAGAAACATCAACAAAGTCAATGTGCAATTGATTTCAAATATAGTGTCAATGCAGTATTGGTAGATTATTTATATTGACTTTTGCGTAATTTTTATGATTTTAGGTATATTTTCCATTTCCTTTTAAATATAATGTAGAGCTATTATTTTTAAATAAATTATAATAAACGTTTATGGTATTCAGTATTTATTATTTATATATTAACTTTAAAGAGGGGCATTAAACTGGTATCATGACTCATTCTTATTGTGAAAAATTAGCACTCAATTAAAATAAAATGTTAAAAGCGTTATGATTCTCTCTATCAATATTTATTTTCCTGTATTTTTATATTTTCGCATAACATAAAGCCTGTCTAATGATACTGAAGAGACCAGAAAAAAGTATCATTATAGGCAGAGTCATAGTCATTTTACTGATTCACATTGTTAATAAAATATTAACCACTTCACCGGCGACAGGTATGGGGAAACAGTGCTTTCACCCCCGACTTATCTCGGGGCAAATGGTGAAGTGGTTAATAGAATATGTTGATGCAGGTGATTAAACATTTCTATGATAATCTTAATTAATAATGAAAATTTAATAATTAATCATCAGAAATCATAGCTTTTGAAAAATACATATCTGGCAATTTGTAAGATTATAAAAGATGGCACATACAATTGTAAGGTTTTGGGAAAAACTCGAAATGATTTTTCAGGTATATTACCTGTCAAGTAAAAGAAAGAAAACAACTTGTAATTGCATTGTGTTTCTCAGAGAATATGATTAGGAATATGACACAATACAAAAGCCAAATACTAATTCACAACTTGAGATTCTACTCTCTATAGAGAAATTCTAGGTATGCAATGTATTTTTGAATTACCTCACAGTAATGCTGATTATACAAAAAACTACTGGGTACTTATTATAAAATTGAATTTTTGAGATTTTTCCATTTAAAAATTTATTATATATCTTTTCTGATTTAGAAAATGCAACTCTGTCATACTAATTGATAAGGATTTAAGCCAGAGGTCTTGTATTTGATTCCTTTCATGAATACTTTTTCACTCAGTTGGAATAATGTCAATATGTATGATTGGGTTTTTTAAAAAATAATAATAATATAGTGGTATATACTAGGGTGTCAACGATTTAAATCGGCGACTAAGTTGTGATTTTAATCAACTGATTTTATTTTTTTAAATCATTGATTAAAATCATAATTTTCTAAATGTTTAAAATGAAATAAAAAAGTATTAAAATTTCAGATGAACACAATTTAAAAAGTTTCTATAGTTATTTTACCTTATGAATAAACAACAACAACAAAAAAAAATCTTTAAATAATTTTTGTAAGCTTAATTCCTTAGGCTTGTAAAAAATTAAGTACAGTAAGATTGTAAAAAGCAATTTTTATCTGGCAAGCATTTTATTTAAAAATATTTAAATCTAATATAATTTGCAATGTCATAATTTTCTTTAAGAATTTAAATCTTTCTTTTATGTAAAATAAGCATAGAAAGTATAATAAATCCCTGCAAATAAAAGAATAAGTAGCCAGTATTTTTTTTTTTTCCCTGCTCTACTTTTGCAATAATAAATTTATAGCAAATTGGAGCTAAAGAATAATAAAAGAATAACATCAGCTGAACATCTATTGTAAAGAAATGTATTAGAGTAAAAGGAACTAATTGGTATAAAAATGTGAAGCACAGGAAGAGCTTCTTCAGTAAAGGTTGAATAAATGCTTTTTATTCTTGAAATCATATACACCAACTAAAAATTGTTAGGGATTGAAAAAGCGGTAAAAACTTTTTTTATTTTATTTGAAACATTGAACGCTGATAATCCCCTCTAAGTAGTAATAATGCTGCTGTATAATATTTTGAGAATTTCAGATATAACTATGTATTGCTTATATTTACTCTGTATGTGTGTATGAATGGGTTAACACATTTTCATATTTTTGGAGGGTATGCAAAATGAACTGTATTTGTTTTGTTATTTCTGCTACTATCGAATAAAATTACTTATTTGCAGTTTTTATACTGTAATTACCAGCTCCCTGCCCTTTTTACTTTCTTTTAACTTTAAGAAGAAAGTATTGTATGCATGAAAAATTTCCACTTCCGGTTTTCGATGGATTTACGCATTTTAGAAGGTCCTGAATACGATTTGACTGTTAGAAAATGTCTGTCTGTATGTGACAAAAATTTTGTGGGCGTTTTGTCTCAAGAAAAAATGCAGGAAATTTACTAACACTTTCAGACTCAGCTAGATCTTGATATAAATTGGTGCTGATTAGTTGTTGGTGTAAATCACCCAACAGGTGGCACTGTTATGCTGCATTGCTAGACCTTGACATAAGTTGGTGCTGATTAGGTTTTTGTGTAAATCATATAACAGGTGGTTATCTGCTATGCTGCATTTTTCATGATTTTTGCGATATGTATATCTCAAAAAATAATGCAGGGAATTTATTCAAACTGTAGTTACTTTTTCACATAAATAGATCCTCAATAGGCATGGGTGTATACTGCCCACAACAGGTGTTGCTTTTATGCTCTTTGGGTTGGAAATTTTGGTTGACAACATCTAAAAAGGTGGGTGGCGAAATTCAAAGATTTGTTTGAAAAATGTCATGCTTATATCTTTTTAAATGCACACAATTCAACGAACCTATACCTTTAGAATTCTCATGATAGGCATAGATTGTCATTTAATTTTGGCACTGTAATAGTGAATTTTGAAATATTAGCATGTATGAGATAGAAGAAATTTTTGACATTGGCACATCCGACTTGTTAAAATTGACAAAATGCACCCCTGCTTTTTTTTAAATGGTGAAAGTCACCTTTTGTTATACCCAATAAAAAAACTTTACATTACCAATTTCTAAATATGTATGCCTAAGTCCGTGCAAATATTATTGAACTTTATTTCTTTAGAAAAAACAGGATATTATTAAATAATGTTGTAATTTAATTGTATTTTTCGATTTGTAATTCATAAAATCATTTAAAAATTAACACTTTATCACATTAAAAAATTATTACTTTTTTTCTTATATCATTACTAAACACATCACTAATACATTTCTTTATGGAATAGTGCCCTTTTTGGAACTAGTATCCTGACCCTTTTTCTTTTTGTAATGAATACTAAATTATTAATTCTCATTTTAGGAATTAAATCATAAAACTGTATATTATTTTCCTAATTAGAGAGTTGATTGTTTAATAATGATTAATTTTAAGCAGTGTTAACTATTTATTGTTAAGTTCAGTTGTTAGTAATTTAATAAATGTAAATATCAGCATTATTGAAATAGTTTTACATAATTATTACAAAATATTAATGTACATAATGTTATTGTATGGTACTAACTAATAATTATAATTTTATTAATTAAAGCATAAAAATACTGATTACGTTAGCACTTAGGGGTTTAATTGTTTCGAAACATAAAGTTCTTGGTACCTATTCTGTATTTTGATGCAAGGAAAAAAAATCATAAAAATTCAATTTAAATTAAAGAAATCTGATTTTAGTTTTTTAAAAATGATTTTTTTACATCCTAGTACAGTGGTTCCCAACCTATGGGTCATGGAACAGTCGAGGTTTGCCATAAAAATATATCTTTTTTCCATCTGCTTAAAAAAAGAGTGCGAATACAATATTTTACAACCACAATAATCATGAAAGCTGTTAGCTTAAACTAAAACTTCGTGAGAACACAGTTTTCTTAACCCCCTGACTGCCGAGCAAAAGGGCATAATTGTAATGCTGTTTTCTCTTTAATTTTATAAAAAGTCTGAAAAAAGATTATTTTTATAACATGGCATAAATAATTTAATTACGTACTGGAGTATAAACCTTGAGAGTTTATACATAACGAAATATTTTAAAAGTGCATTATATTTGTAGAATTATATTAATTTAAAAAATGCTTCTACTGCAGTGAAACCTGCAGCTTAGTGAACGGATATCAGTTCGCGGTGGTGAGAAGGTTAAGCAATCAGTCTGTATTACGTTATGACCTTGTTGAGATATGTCATTAGCCACGCAATTGTTATGGCAACACTGGAAAATTCCTTAATTTCCTTCTGGATGAACATAGGAGCAGAATATTCAGAAATATCTAAATCAGCTTTGAGGTCCTTGATGGGGTTCAGCACGACAATCTTGTGTGAACGTGCTTTTTCTACTTTGCTGTTTTTGAAAAACAAGTACAGAAACAAACTGCATGTAGAAAGTGACTTAAGGTTAAAATTAACCAGTTTTAACTCTGATATAGGTGCCCTCGTCATAAACACCAGTGCCAGAAATCTCACTTATTTTAAAATTGTGTTTTGATAATAATTAAATGGGTTTTCCATTATATTTTTTGTTTTAACTATTATTCAACTTACACACATTGGGATTACCAGTCCTTGTTTTTGTTGATAGTGCATCCTTTGTATGAAAATTTGCCTTTTCCATAGGATAGAATAGCCGATAGCTTATTGAGGTCGTACGAAATTTCCATACTGATATTAGATATACCCTTATATTAGGTGGGTTGTGGAAAAAATTTTTTTTACCTAAAGGTGAGTAGCGTACCAATAAAGCTTGGGAACCACTGCTCTAGTATATACATACCCATCAGTTAATGGATTTTTATTATCTATAGTATATTCTGTTGAACTGTTTCAGGTAGCAGACCAGATGCTATTGCAAAAAGATTTTTGAGGGAATTGTGTCAGTTAGTTGTCAATCAAGGTAGCTCAATAGGCAGAGTGTTGGCAATTTAAGCCAGAGCTCTCCAGTTCACCTCCTGGCCTAGACACTTTTTTCACTCAGTTGGAAAAATATCAATTCGTATAATTTTTATTACCAATCGGAGTTTTAAATATACAGTACAAAGTCTAAAGTTCGGACTCTCCGGCGACAGTAGGTATTCAAGAAAGGAGGGAAAAAAACAAAATTGTTAATGAACAAAGAAAAAAACGTATAGAGCAAAGAAACTTTATTACTGAATCTTAACTCTTGTCTATTTACAGAATAAATGAAAAACTTCTTAATGATAAACCTAAGTGATACCTATAATAAAGCAGCGCACATTAACTGAAATGTTCAGTAGTTACGTAAGTTACAATTTGTTTTTAAATTGTAGGTTCTGTTAAATAAATTTTTTGTTTTACTTTTTATTTTGTTATGATTTATTTAATGAAAATGATTCTTAATTTAGATTAATAGCTGTTATAAACAATTTTTAATACATGAACGTCATATTTTTGCCTTTTTAATTAGTGAAATTTATTTTTCTTATTGGAAAGGCAATATTTTTGATGACCCAAAGTTCGGAAAAATCCGAAGTTCGGGCTTGGTAAAGTCCCGAGGATTCCAGACTTTAGAGTTTGTACTGTATATATATTAAAGTGTGTCTACATATCCATTGTTTAATTGAGTTCTATTATCTATGGTATATTCTGTTAAACTGTTTTCGATAGCAGACCAGATGCTAGCGCCTCAAGTTTGTCTGGGTGAATTTTCTTGGTCCAGCTATCTCAATAGGCAGATGCAGAGTGTTGGCAATTTTATCCAAGGGGCTTTGGTTTGTCTCCCGATCTGGACACTTTTTATCTAAACTAAAAACTAAACCTGTGGTGCTACAATCTATTAAGGATCAGGGCCTACAATGGCCAGCCCTGTTGCTATACAGCATATTTGGCTAGCCGAACACAGGAGTCCTCAATGTTTAATTCTCAATTAAGCTTGGTACTCATTGCATCTAAAATGAAGGCATGAAAGATGGAGTGAACCTTGTAGCCCACAGTCCAGATGCTTTTTCACTCAGTTGGAAAAATGACAATTTGTATATGAGGCATTCTCACAAAATTTTAACTTTCAGGAGTAAAAATCTGGTGAAATTAAACTTAATAGAATAACATTTTTAACTTATAGACGAATAACTTAATGATTCAAAACTAAGAAAAAATGGTCAGCAGCAACAATTTTTTTATTTAACTTAGGTTTAAGTTAAACTTGCGAGTTTAATTTTCCTTACCGTTTTACCTCTCTAACTTTTAATTTTCTTCTAAATTTTTACTTGTAATGAATTTGCATAGTACCCACAGAACATTCAAATAAGAAATAATAACAATGTAGTATTTTTAGTAGAAAATTTTAGTATAACATTGTCTGAAAGGGGTGTTAAAGAAGGGATGATAAGGGGGGAAAAAGGAGCGGTAAGGAAAATTACCGCCTATTTTTAGGCAAATCATGTCAAGACTAAGTGATAACCACAATGTTCATTGATTTTTAGAAACAGTCATTTACATTGGATTAAATTAAAAAAATTTTTAATTTACCTCAAAATGTGCAGGAATAAACCTTGGGGACGGTATGACTACCAATAAAGCTACTATGCTTGAAATTGATATTTAAATTCTGCTGTAAATTTTCTGTCAAAGAATTTTAGCCATTCTTACTTTAGCATATTTCTGCATGAGAAAAAAGTTGAAAAAAAAATCTGTGGTTGCATCTGAAGTAATTTTCTGTATAATTTTAGCAAGAGAGATGGGGTAAGGAATCTAAAATCCAGGGACAGAGTTAAAAAAATAATAGCAATCATAAAAATGCATGCAGGTTAATTTTTTGCTACATATTTATATAAAACAATAGTCCCAGTTTCGGAAAAAAATTACATTGAATTACTTTCATTGAAACAATTTTATACAGACGGCTCTAAACTTAAACATCAGCTTCAGGGACATGGGACAGTACCCCAGTAGCAAGAGATATCGGCTAAATTTCAGCCTAATACCTGAATTGTCGGTAAATGATGAGTAGTCGAATGGAGAGCTTCACATAATATAGTCTGAACAAAATCTAGCGATTTATCTAGATCATGCCGTGGGAAAGCATCGGCAGGAAATTCTATTAGTATTACAAGTCAATTAATCGGAAAAACATTCTTATGCATGTAATCGGCCGGCAGTTGGAA
Organism: Maratus speciosus; assembly: GCA_963932465.1. NCBI lineage: Eukaryota > Metazoa > Arthropoda > Arachnida > Araneae > Salticidae > Maratus > Maratus speciosus. The sequence goes on along the minus strand of OZ010791.1, from coordinate 182,525,902 downwards.
AGTAATGAAAAATGAATCTATTTACTGAGGTGTTATTGTTTGTTTCCACTGTATAGATACCCCCTGCAGTGATGATTGGGGGGGGGGGGGTGTCACGTGAATTAACTGTCCAATGCCCTGCAATATCTTATCTCCCTCTCGCTCAAAATACGTTTTCATGTTTCAAGGACATCATTTCTAAATGGACAGTCGAAGGAATATAAGGGAAAAAAATACTTTCCAAAAAATGTTCTTTGGTGAGAATACATTATTATTTGTAAATCAGTAAACTTAAATCTCTTAAAAACTTACAGATAGCAGGGCAATTAGTGTAAGAGTAAACTAACAATTTAAAAGTGTTTGTTTGTTCTTTATTTATTCTTTCAATAATAACGTATAGACATTCATACTTAAAATTAATCTTAACAAAATTATTAGAGATGTTTGCTGTTTTGTTGATTTTGAGAACTAAATAAAAAATTATAAGATCTGAAATTTAGATTATATCAGGATAATATCTGAAATTTAGACCCTTACAACAACAAACTATTTGCACTAAATGTATTTTCTTAGTTATGAATTAGAAATTTTTGATTTAAAAATTAATTAATTTAGAAATACTTCAGGTAATGTTATTGTATAAATTATATTGAAGTTGATCATCTTTTTTTCCCCAAAAAAGTTATAAATTTAATTTTATACCTTTCAAAAGTTTTAAAAAATGGCTGATTTTTTTAAATTAAAATTATTATTAGATAAATAAATTGAAAATTATAAGATCTAAAATTTAGATTATTACAACAACAAAACTATTTCTTCTGAATGTATTTTCTTTATTATGTATTAGAAATTTCCGATTTAAAAATTAATTTATTTAGAAATAGTTCAGATAATGTTATTGTATAAATTATAAAGAAGTTGATTATCTTTCCCTTCCCGCTCCCCCCCCCCCCCCCCTCCAGTTAGTGATAAATTTAATTCTATACTTTTAAAAAGTTAAAAAAAGATCACTGAACATTTTTTTTAATTAAAATAATTGTTAGATGAATAAATTGAAAATTATAAGATCTGAAATTTAGACTATTACAACAGCAAACTATTTGCTCTAAATGATTGTTTCTTAGTTGTGAATTTGAAATGTCTGATTTAAAAATTAATTTATTTAAAAATAATTCAGATAATGGATTGTATCAATTATAAATAAGTTTATTATCTTTTTTTTCCAAGCAGTGATAAATGTAATCTTATACCTTTTTAAAAGTTAAAAAAATGACTGAACAATTTTTTTAAATTAAAATAATTACTGGATAAATAAATTGAAAATTATAATATCTGAAATTTAAATTATATCAGGGTAATACCTGAAATTTAGATTATTACAAAAAAAAATTTGCTCTAAATGTATTTTCTTAGTTACGAATTAGAAATTTCTGATTAAAAATTTAATTTATTTGGAAAAAAAAAAAATCAGATAATGTTATTGTATAAATTATAAAGAAGTTGATTTTTTTTTTTTTTTCTCCAGATAGTGATAAATTTTATTTTAAAGCTTTTAAAAGTAAAAAAAAAAAAAGACTGAAATTTTCTTTAAATTAAAATAATTACTTAGATATTGAAACAAAGAAAAAAAAGAAATTTTTTTCCATACATAACCAAAATTTAATGAGACGCTTTAAATGATAGAATTTTCACAGCTAGGACGCAATGTTAAATGAGAATATTTTACATTGTAAGATGCAAAAATTATCAAATTAAAATGTATCAAAGTTCGTTTTAATTCAAACAATAAATATTGTTAGACGGAAATATTTTCCACTATAAAATACAAAAATGTTTTCATATCGAGGGTGTAATTAATTAAAAGGTAAGACATTTTATTTAATTTAAATTCTAAATATTGCTGATCTTGAGATGAAAATTACAGTTAATTATTCTTTGTATGATGCAATAATATTTGTATAGCAACAGTGTGAGTCACTTATAAGCAAGAATATAATTTTTAAATTAAATGTAATTTTATTTGTATCTTACAATAGAAAATTAATTGTAATTTTAATTGTAATTTTCATTCTAAAATTATTTGACAGCAATATTTTGACTTTACTCAAAACAAGATTTATTGCCTTTCAATTAGTTCCATCCTCGATATTGAAATATTTTTGCATCTTATAGGGGAAAATATTCCCAATTAACAATATTTATTTTTTGAATTAAAACGAATTTTATTACGTTTTAAATACTATTTTTGCGTCGTACAAATTCTTCCATTCGATATGATTAGCTAATTGGCAAAAGATCATATGATATTGCAATGTACTCGGTAAAAGATTACCAAGTGACCAAATTATCGAAAACTAATACGCAAAGACTTCAAAACCGACACAATTGTAGTCGGGAGGCGATGCTCGACAGGTGATCTGCCTTGCGGACAAGAAGTTATATCTGCCGACCCCGGAAAATGAGATCGCCAGGACGAAATATAGTCGAGTTAGGACTTTTGGTGGAAGTTCGACCAAGGATTATTTGCTGTTTGGGTAAGGAATTTCGTGGTATATTTGGACCCCCAACATTGTCCAAAACTTATTTACCTCGTTTGTTATACAGTCATGCAATGGGATGTTTTCCAGTATAAGAAATTAAAAAAACCCCCAAGAATATGTACTATAATAAAAATTATTATTCAGGGACTTAAAAGCCAAACTTACGTGAGAATGCCTCATATCTTTATCAATTAGTATGGTTGAATTAAAAAAAAATAATAAAATATATCTACGTATGCATCATTTAATGGAATACATATTCTGTCAGCTGGTTGTCGGTCTAGGTAGCTCAATAGGCAAAGCAATGGCAATTTAAGCCAGAGTTCTTCAGTTCGACTCTCGATCTGCACATTTTTTTACTACGTTGAAAAATGTCAATTCATGTGATATGTTTATCAATCAGTATGATCAAGTTAAAATAATAGTAATAATAATGTTGTGTATCTATGTATCCATTTTTTAATAATTGAGTTCCATTAAACAATGGTATATTCTGTTGAGCTGTTTCAGATAATGTACCTCATGCTATTGTCAAAAGGTTGTCTGAGTGAATTGTGTTAGCTGGTTGTTTGTACACTTAACTCAACAGGCAATTTAAGTCAGAGGTTTTGAGTTTGACTCCTGGACACTATTTCATACAAGATGAAAAATATTAATTCATATATTTTTTAATATATGAAATAGCATTATAAAATATTAGTTAATCATTTAGGCTTAAGAAAAAATTGTAAATTGATTTTGTGTTTGAATAATTCAAAACTAATTTGCATGCAGTATTTCTTTTATACTTCGTATTAAGTGTAAAAAATTATAATCATCAGTGTTATTTAATCTGAGGAGGTATTTTTTTATGTTGGTCTGATGCCTGCCGATATATAAGACTCTTCTCCAGAATATATGTGAGTATTTCATGCTCAGAATTCAATGATCTCATGTATTTGCAAAATTGTTTAATGGAAAAAAAAATAGTATTGCCTAAAAAGAGTGAAATAGATATTTATTCTATATAATTTCAATATAATAAGTAAGTAACATATAGTTTTCACAGGCCTAGGCAGTGCAACCCTATATGGCAAATAATCACAAATTAAAAAAATCCTGTAAATTTAAAAATAAAAGTTGTTGAAAAAAAAAAGTGAGCAAAAGAAAAATAAAATAATTGTGCAAAGATAAAACCAATATGTACTGAAATGAATATTTAATAGCATTATTTATGGAGCACAATCACACTATTTTTCATGTGCACATTAGCTTGCAGTGAGAAAGCAGGAGGAGGACAAGGCTGGAGTCTGCACTTTTTCTGATTTCTTTGGCTCTTAATGGATTGATCTTAGAAGGAAGTATTGCCTATGAGTAGTGAAAGAGAGGAACGGGAGATCCACAATCGAGTTCAGTGAGATAGATTGAAAATGATGAGATCTGGTGCCTTCGCCGAGAGAAGAGAATATGACCTACTACTCGTAATTCACCTAATCAGCTGCACTAATTTCTGGAATAACCTGAATGAAATCTACTAATGTGAATCTTACAAGCGATGTAAAACGTCTAAAACAGCTCCATTATCTGGGTTCTATTGTGAAGTATCTAAAGATGTAATTGTTGTTGGTTAACTGAGATTTTGAGTAATATTTTGAATCTTTACAAGTAATTCATTAATTTTAATCCTATAAATGAAATAAAAGATGGGTTATTTAAATCCTTAAAGATGATTCATTTATCACCTTTTCCTATTTCAGCAGTAAATCAGAGTTCCTTTTATGTTAAATGAAATACACTATATGATTATATATACACTGCTCAAGTCAATTAGGGGAGCACATGGTTTTAACAAAATTACGTAAATATCTACACTAATAAGTAACGTAAATTAAAACATCCATAATTTAAAGCGTAGTAGAAAACAGATAAATAAAATTTCACATGCAAATTAAAGTTTCTGACGTCAAAAATTAGAAAAAGGAAATAAGTGCAGAAATTGGGATTTTTCAAAAACGTCTGTTTCACGGTCTCAGTTGTAAAATTCAATTGCTCAGCTTGTGTTTTGAGAAAAGGTGACTTCATAATGTCACAACAATGTGATTTACTGGAATCCATGGCTTGGCGTGTTGTCGGGTCAGTCGAATCTGGGGAAACACAACAAAGTGTAGCGGGCACTGTTGGGGTCGCCAGAAGTGTCAATACAAGGCTGTGGAATTGATCCCAAGACACATGCAATGGTACACAGACAAGGGCAAGGTCGGCCATGTGCTACTACAGAAACTGATGACCGATATATCCTGTTAACAGCTCGTCGAGATGGAACAGGCAATGCTACTCTGCTGCAAACACAGTTGTTCTTGGCCACAGGACGAAGAGTGCCCAGCCAAACAGTCTGAAATAGGCTTCATTAGGGTGGTCTCTATGCACGTAAGCAAAAGGTCTGCATGCCGTTGATCTCAAGCAACTGTGCGACCCAAAGAGGGTGGGCAACTGAACATCAATTTTGGAGGCAACGTTGTTGGAGTCAAATTTTGTTTACAGACAAGTTCCGATTCAGTCTGGATGTGACATCTGATGTTTTTTGGCATGGAGAGAAAGAGACACTCAAAATAATCCCACATTCGTTCATGAAAGATCACATTACAGATGAGGTGGGTTGATGCTATGGGTTGGAATCAGCATAGGTGGACGTACGGGCCTGCATTTCATTCAGAATGACACTTTGACGATCCCATCGACATACTGAGACCTCATGTCGTATTTTATGTTGCAGCAATTAGTGATTTTTTTTTTCCATGCATGATAATGACAGACCTCATACAGTTCGTCTTGTGGAAAACATGCTTGAAGCTAAAACGATACAGCATATGGAATGACCAGCATGCTCTCCTGACCTAAATCCGATCGAGCATGTTTAGGGCATACTCAGATGACACATTGCTTCGAGACCAAGGCCTCCTTTTACTGTCTGGGACTTGGAGATTGCAATTCTTGAGTAGCGGAACAGTATTCCCCAAAGTCTTATCGATAACCTCATCGCATCCATGGAAAACAGGTGTGCAGCAGTCTTGGCTGTTCGAGGAGGCCACATGCCATATTAAAAATCTTGCATCATTTCTAAACAATACTTTTTATCATTCACATAAAATCAAATTGTTGCCCCAAACCATCTTTCATGTTCTTTCCATCTTTTCAAAGAATAAAAGCTCCCTTAAAAATTTTTTGCGTCTTTTTTTCTGTATTGTGCATTGATACACATGTACTATCCATTTTATACCCATACATGGATGTCTTGCACTGTTCTCTTCATTTTTTTGCTTGCTCCCCAATTTTTTTGAGCAGTGTATATAGCTTTACAGTTTGTAGAATATTTTAATTTGGACTTTCAAACTTTAATTGTCGGCCATGTCGGTAAATACTTTCCATCTACCACGTGTGTTGTCCTAGTTAATAAATGATACAACAGTATGATTGAGTTTTTAAAAGAATAATAATAAATTGTTTTTACATATTGAAATGGTTTCAATTACCTGTCATAAATTCTGTCAGGGGGTCTAGCTCAGCTCAGCGACAAATTTCCCCTACATTTCCATACAATTAAAAACAATTTTTCAGGTATCGAGATTTTGTGATGTTACATGAAAAAAACCCTTGAAAGATGTCAATTTGAGAGTGGAACCTTCACAACTGATTCTGAAGCACAGACTATTGATTCTTTAAACAATTTTTGTAAATATTACAAATTGTTGAACACAAAGATATTTATTTCATGGTTAATGAGTGATGCTCCTACATATCTTAACCCTTTATCTACTGACGGTACTTATAAGTAACCATTATAATAACTTGTTATAAAATTCATTTAATACATCAATTGGTTGTAATACAGTTAAGAATGAGTTACAGATACATTACTTTATCTTGTTCCAAAAATATTATTGGTTACACGAAACAAAAATATTTTTAAAGAGATGTTTCCTTTTGCCGTTGCATCTTTCCAGGCGTTGGCGGTGGCTGGGAGAAATTTTTCATTTTGGAAATATTTTTATTGTAAGAATGTTATATTTGTACATTTCCTAATTCTACAAAATACTAAGAAAAATATTTAAAATAAAAGATTTGAGTGGGTTTATACATATTGCACAAAATCCCTATAAATTCAAATTTAATTAATCCTTCTAAAATTTATTAAACGATTATGTAAATGTTTTAATGTAATTTAAACAATTCACGAAAAATGCTTTAGAAATTTTCATAATTCAGTACATAAAGGGTTAATGAGAATGTTTTTCTTCATGCATAAATATGCATTTTGCAGATACATACTTAGAGCATCATGTTCCATCCATTTTGTCCAATCAAGAGGAAATCCTTTATCACTTGTCATGTTAAATACAGATCTTTGTAAGTAACATATTTTCTCTGTAACTAACCCAATGTAAGGATTATAAATATTCAATAAATCAAGCTAACAAAGGTTCAATTCCCAAACAAAGATAAGTAAACAGATTTAATCATCTGAGCAATCCTACAAAATTATAAAAAGTTTCAGTGAAGCTGGATTGAGATTCTCTGAGTTACAAGGAAGGACTGAAAGGGGATAGGCAAAGGAAATTCCATAAGAGGTTAAAACAGTACTTATGAAGAGTAAAGTTAGTTTTTTTTTTTTTTTTTTTTTTTTTTTTTTGTGCTACAATTTCAAATATGTAGTTTTATGATAAGAAATTTTTTTCTGAAATTTTCTCAGAAGTTTCAAATTTCTCTGCCTTTTTCTCAGAAATTTTAAATTTCCTTGACTTTCGCAGGAATAGTGAATTTCCAAAACTTTTCCAGTCCATATATGTTTTTCTGGCTTTTCCAAGTAGCTAGACATCCTATTTTGTTGTGCTGTTTAATGTAACAGACTACTAACTAACAGACTAAACTAACAGAATGTATTGACAAAAGGTTGTCAGGGTGAATTATGTCCTGGATAGGACACTTTTCACTCAATTGCAAAAATATCAATTTATATATCTTTACCAAGCAGTATGATTTACTTCAAAAAAGGATAATGATAAAGTATATCTACATATCAACCGTTTAAGTGTGGAACAAATCTTGTAAATATATGCCAAAAATGTAAATGTGTTTGAGTATATATATAAAAAAATTACTAAACCGACAATATACACAGAAATCGTACTTTTCGCTAGTGCAACCAGCTTAAATGCACACCAAACTGAGACAACAAATAGGATATCTTCTCTGCAATTTTAGCATAAAACAAGAGGAGTACTATCGCGCTTCCCGCAATTTTGGCACATAACAACAGGAGTGCATCTGCACCAGACTTCGAGTAATCGTAATCATGGTCAATTATAATGGATTACAAAAACTGTGTAATCGTAATAATAAATTTTGGTTTCAAAATAATCGCAATGTAATCATAATAAAGAGATTTCACTCCGATTACAATCATAATTGCTATATAATGTAATCTGTATCGAAAAGCTCTGTATTCGTAATCTCGCACAAACATGTGATTACACCTTTTTTTTTTTCTCCCTTTTGCTTCCAAACCAAACAATAGTTGGTTCTTTAGTTAAACATTGTACCAGGAAAAGAAAAGATCTGTTCATGTTATCAATTCATTAAATTGCCCCTAAAGTGGGAGTTTAAGAGGTCAGAGATCATTGGGGGCAGTAAGATAGCCTTTGGGGTAAAAGTGAAACAGAATGTATGTCATAGTAATAGTATTACTTGATTTGAATCCGTTAAAGATATGGGAACTGGAAAAAGAAACTCAACATGGGGTCATTCCAGGGGTTATGGGTCATTGAGTGGCAGTAATGGAAAATAAAAAAAGGACAGAAAAATAGCATGTTTATGGTTTTATCATGGTCACTTATATCAGTTGGACACTGTATAAGCCTCCATCCAATATGGGAATCTAAGAATGAAGAAAATGGGGGGGAAAAAAAGACGTTTTAAACAGCATACAACAATTTATCTAACAACTCTTTCTCACTTCGCTTTTCCTAGTGCTTGTTTATATTCTTAAGTTTTCAATATATATTATAGAGATATCTAAGAAAAACACTAAAAAAATTTTAAAACTATTTTAATGAATCTCAATCGGATTCAAACGACAAAAGCATAAAATTTTTGAAATGTAAGTATAAAATGTGCTTGTCAGATGACTGGGTCTCCATCAAAAAATGATGCTTCCCCTCCCCCTTTTTATAATTTCATTTCTTGTAGAAGGCAGTTTTATATATATATATATATATATATATACAGGGTTAAAGGAATGCATCATTTTACTCGTCACTGGCGAGTGAATTCTCTGACAGGGCGAGTGAATTTTTAGGCAGTCTTTGAAAACTGCAAACTATAAAGATAGGCAAAAACTTTTTTTTTAAGTAGTTAACTATATTTTTCAACTTTCCTAATTACTGCGATGTAAACATGGTACTAAGTTCTATTTTATAATAAACTTTCATCTCTTGATTATATTCCTTAATTTTACAGGGAAAAAAATATGAAAATGCATTATAATAATAGTAATCAACTATTTTTGAGTTTCATAAATTTTGTAATAAAAAGTTTCTACTGTACATTGCATTTTACTGGCTGGTGAAATAAATCCTTGGCTGGTAAGATTTTCTAGAAATTCCCCACCTCTGTGTATATATATATATATTATTTTCCTTTTAACGTTTCGCATTTCAAATTTATTTTAAACGTTGGGCTCGGGGGTTTACAGCCACCCAGATAAGAAAAAAAGAATGAACTATTTCATTTCTCTGATTTGTAAAATTTTTGTAGAAGCTTACTTTTGAATATTTAATATTTCTTCATCTCTTTGTATGCCAAAATGTCTTGTAGTGGGAATTCTGAGGAAAAAAAATATGAGTTTAAGGGTAACTGTCAGTTATATTTTGCTCTATGCTGCCCATGTTACATTTTTCAAATCACACCTGCGCATTTGCTATTGAACCAGTTTCTTAAAAATTTTTTTGGGGGATTGATATAACTTATTTCTTCGACGTAGTTTAATTTTATAAATGAAATATATAGCCTATTTTTTTTTTTTAATCTATTTTTAAAATTTTTTTCTTTGGTTCCAGTAGACATCACCAGATGGCATTAGATGTCCTATACTATGAAGGAATCGAGTACGAAGCAATATATTTTAGCATTTTTGTATATTTTCTTGTAAATTATTATCATTATTTTTCTTGTAAATTTAATAAGTGATATATTTTAGACAATATTATATAAAATATCCTTCAAGAAGCCTTTTAGTTTTTCTGTAATGCTATTTTATTCTTGGCATAACATGCCATAATGAGAAAATTTTCCAAAAATACATGGATTTTCTCCATTTCGAACCTTTACCGATAAACAAAAAAAAAAAAAAAAAAAGAGAGAGACAGAGATAGTGAAAATTGTTTTATTACATAGTTTCTTAATAAGCACGCTTTCCAATTTTATACGTTTTTGAATAAAAATGAATTAAAAAATGTGTCAGAAATTAACCAGTTTGAATTTGACAACAGCTTTAAAGTAAATAAAATATACCTACTTAAGTCCATAAATAAAACAAATACACTTTGTAAATAAAATATATAGTATACTGGAAATTACCATATATTTTAAATTCTATTTATGTCCTTTTTAATTAATTAATATGTATTTCTCAAATTTCCCTTAATACTTTTTTTCTTAAATTTTAGTTTGGATCATCGGAATTCTAATATGTTATAGAAATACTGATATATTGATATAGGTAAGCAAAAATACTGATGAACACTGATACACCTATTATACAAATTTTAGAAAATAAAATAAAACATGTCAATATTGCGGAAATGCATAATTTAGTTGATTCGGGCACAACTCGGACTATTACATTTTCGACTTATTTCATAGGACATACACCTATGAAATAAGTCCTACCAGATTGAGGTTCTACAAAGAATTCTCGGTCGATTCTTTAGAATAATGTAATATATGTAAAAATTTTATAACATATTTAAGACTATATGTCAGTGACATAGTAAAGAAATTAATGTAATTTAGAAAAAAGTTTTAAAAAAATCCTAAATTTGAAGCTTTATGATAATAAAAAAATATTACCACTGAAAAATAATTAATTCCAAAACCGTCCTGAATCTACTGAAAAGCAAGATCCCAGCAAGATTATAATCCATTCCTTCTCTTGCTGTTGGTTTTCTTCGAACCTTTGGATTTCCATGCATATACGGGTTAAGTTCCCTTAGAAAGATCCCCACGGAGGGCATCCCCCCCCCCCCCCCCCTCAGACCCGTATGCCCTTAGCAGATAATCGGCCGTCATAAAACAACACCAACGCCTTCTCTCGCTGTAACCCGGGTTTGGATTTCATTTCAAACAGGAAATGACATGTTAGACTTCCCAAAGATGGGTTTGCCAGAAAGAATTTGTGATTGCCTTTTCCGAGTGAAATTCAGCGCCATCTATTGGAAAAAGATGATTTGGCGGATGGGTGATAGTTCCCTTTAACTCTCTTATTTCATGTTTATATTCTGCTTTTTATAAAAGGGCTGTGAAACACGGGCACATTTTTCCTCAAGATTTAGAGAGAAGGCTCCCCCTTGCATACGCCAATGTCAGTAAAACTCAAATCAGAATTTTGCATACTACATTTCACTATTCTATCAGTCAAACATCTATAAAAATGCTCTTTGGGAAGATTCTTTCAGAGAAGCTAAATTGCTTTTGAACTGTGAGAAAACTTGCATATAAATGCTAATGCAGTTCTTCATTCATAAAGAATGTGAATATTACATACACATAGTTAAACAATGAATTCGAAGGAAGAGAGGTTCATAATAGAGTCCTGAATAGGTTGGATAATATCCAATCCAATTCCTAAAATTTTATTTTAAGTGAACCCGAACCCAACATACTTCAACCTGAAACTGACATGAAACCGAAATGGATGAAAATTTTTATTTTAATGCAATTATCGAATATTAGTCTATAATTATATCTCTAATATCAATTTTATCTTTAGTGCAAAAAAAGGAACGCCCATATATATAATATATCCTACTCATTAATATTCAAGTAGGCAATTTTTTTGTCCAACAAAATATTTAGGATTTTTTTTTTTTTTTTTTTGAAAAAGTGAGTAAACCCGAATCGCAAATACCAAAACAGAACTCAAAACCAACACAAAACGTTCAACAACTGCAAGGAAGGAAATTAGCTCCAACCTGACGTGACAGTTTGAGTAAAATCAGGTCCCAACACAATGTAGGACTCTAGCTTGTAACAAGCAAATTACAAAATCAGTGTAATCAAATTGTAATCGTAAACGACTAGTTCAGTAATCATAATACAACAAAAAATATTAATCACAATCTAGAATTTAAAAAATAGAAAATCAAAAATGTAATCATAATTCAACTTTCATAAATAGGGACATAATTGTAATCGGCTTTCAGAAATTGAAAGTAATCATAATTGTAATTGATTACAATCCTCAGTAATCGACTCAAAGTCTGGTCTGCACTCAAATGGTTTATGTAGTTCTATTACCTGAGACATTCTGTTCAGCTGTTTCAAATGACCAATCAGATGCTGTTGCCAACATGCTGTTTGAGTGAATTGTGTCTGCTACTCAGTAGCAGAATGTTGGCAGAATAATGAACCAGCTTTGAATAAATAATGAATAGCCATAATGACCAGCTAATGAATAAATAACCAGATTTTTGGCAGAATAATGAATATTCGGCACTCAGACACACTGAATACCAAATATGCGGTCAGCTAAATACTGAATATTTGACTGGTCCAATACTCGTATATTTCAGGTTTTAAGGGTATTAAAAAGTAAAATTTTAAATTGATTTTACATAAAATTTAAAATATACTTCCATTTTGAAAAACAAGCCTTTTTCACATAAACTTTGCACACAAAAAGAAAAAATCTATGCTTGGAGTTATTATTTAAGAGATTCTCTTAAGAAGAATAGTCTTAAAACTTTCTTTATAATGAAACTTTAAACTTCATGGCTTATTCTGCGAATTAAATCAAATGAATAAAAGTTTCTTATAATCAAAAAGAAATTTTGAAGAAATAAAAAGGAAAATTTTACAGTCATATAGTGTTTATTTTTCAGGAAGAGATAAATAATAAAATCTGTTCTAATAACGGCAATTCGGCAAGAATAACTTTCCTGCTCTTTTTGATTTAGCAAGAATGTTTTTAAATGCACTAGAGAGCAAGCAGTATCTGGAGGGGACGACCATTTTCAAAGTTTGCAAATACACAGGCTTTGAAATTTTGAAAAACAAGCCTTTTTCACATAAACTTTGCACACAAAAAGAAAAAATCTATGCTTGGAGTTATTTAAGAAGGGATTCTCTTAAGAAGAATAGTCTTAAAACTTTCTTTATAATGAAACTTTAAACTTCATGGCTTATTCTGCGAATTAAATCAAATGAATAAAAGTTTCTTATAATCAAAAAGAAATTTTGAAGAAATAAAAAGGAAAATTTTACAGTCATATAGTGTTTATTTTTCAGGAAGAGATAAATAATAAAATCTGTTCTAATAACGGCAACTCGGCAAGAATAACTTTCCTGCTCTTTTTGATTTAGCAAGAATATTTTTAAATGCACTAGAGAGCAAGAAGTATCTGGAGGGGACGACCATTTTCAAAGTTTGCAAATAGACAGGATGTTCCTAAATTTTTGGAACAAACTTTCAGGGAGAGACAATGTGGTCAAGAGAAATATTTTTTGTATCTGGAACTAGCGACACATTCCACTTATTACATCAAATATACAGTACATTCAATCAGAAATATAGTGCATGTTAACTGTCTCTGCAAGCTGAAATAGAATTTTCATTCGCAGCTTTGATAATAATGAAGGTGGTGTAGTGAGATTTTCATCTTGTATGAAATGCGGTGACATCATTAGAAGTAACAGAATTTTGATCATCTGCATCCTGAATAATGGAATGTCTAGCTCAGTGTTTGGATATGAGTCATCGTAATTTATAACACTTCTCGCCCTGTCATCATATTTCGCAGAAATCAAAAAAAGTCTGTTGAAAATATCATTACAATGTCTTTATTATTAGTAATAACAAATGGAAATCAAAGTTTGGCCTGGGGTGAGATACACTGTATTTTTGACTGAATAAGTGAATTACAATCCTGGTTTCCTGAACAAAAATTCTTGAAAAAAGTATTCTGAATATCGTTATCAGTTGACAGTTTAGAGTAGATATTATGTTAAGTTTTTAAAAATATATTTTTTAAGTAGGGGAGACTAGGGACGGTTGACCATACAGCAGGGTTGGGTTTTTGACGTCAAAAACTGGTTTTTGACATGACAAGCGTCAAAAACTGGTTTAAACTGTCATAAACTGGTTTAAACTGTCGAAAACTGGTTTAAACCGTCGAAAACTGCCAAATACATGTAACACGCTAAAACATTTTAACAATAGATAAACTTAAATAAGTCAATGATTTATGTGATCTTTTATTGAAATTTAATAATTTAAAAAATATATTATTTGCAATAAAATATTTTTTTTGGGGGGGATTTTTCAACCAGAAGAAATAATTTTGTACAATTAAATAATCCGGATCAATTTTACCCCGCAGCATGCTGCAGCACACCACGCGTTTAGCACATTTATTTACACCCAAAAGATTTTTGAGTTTAGAGTATATGAAGCGTAAGAAAATAGTCTGTCTCTTAATTGAGGCTGAGCTAGTAGGACTTGATAGCAAAAGCATTGCTAGATGAGCAAGTTTTGAAGCAGGCTCAAAAAACTGTTGCATTTAGTGATACCTTTCCACCAAACAATGAAGTCCTCCCTATAGCACTGAAATAAGAAGACTAGAAAGGGGATTCTTTGGCTTCATACACAATCAGTATGGGTAAGCATACATAAACTCTCTTCGTAGCTCAAGCGCAAGCTGAATCAACTGATACAGCAGTCAACCCTTGCCCCTGATGGTTGGGATGCAAAGTATAAGCCAAACAATGGTATGGTTTCATGATTTGATCCATTCTATTATGCACTTTTTCAATATGGGCTTACAGGAATTTTCTTTTAGATGACCGAGCCAATTTTGTTCAGTTTTAAAATCGAAAACATTTTTATATATTGAAAGAAAGCATGTTTTAAAAAGATTTTGACTTTAAGCTTTTTTTTTTTAATTACTTCTCTTATTTTGTAAATGTTTAAAATTAATAATCCAATTTCAATTTTGAATGGAATGGTTATTGCCTAGACTAGAATAACATTGATGCACATTATCTTGTTATACATACAAAAAAATCTACACTTTTCTAAGTTTTTTTTCCCCCATAAAAAAAGCTAGCTAATGCTTTAAGCTCTCAAAAGTAAGCGAAATTAAAACGATTTTAAGTAAGAGAAAAAATGTACAGCTTAGGTGAGCTTAATGTCTACTTTTTAGAAAAACACAATTTTACAAAAAAAAAAAAATAAATAAAAATTTTACCCTGTTAAAAAGTTGTACTTAACAATAATACTTTACTATGTACTAATTACTGATATACAGTAAGAGTGAATTTAAAATATTACATGTAATGTTGTCATGTGTGACATTTAATTTGAATTTTTACAGATCAATTTAGTATTTGAGGTTTTTGACATGACGGTTTAAACTATGGTTTAAACCGACATAAACTGACACATGTCAAAAACCTGCCAACCCTGTAACTATTACTAATACTATATACTAATTATACAATTACAGTAATAGTGAATTTTAAATATTACATCTAATGTGTGACATTTAATGTGAAATTTTACAGATCACTGTAAGTACTATTTGAGGTTTTTGACGAGGTTTTTGACGAGGGGTTTTTGACATGACGGTTTAAACCGCAGTTTAAACTGTCAAAAACTGACATGTGTCAAAAACCTGCCAACCCTGCCATACAGGAGGCTTGACCGACCTATCAATTTTCATATTTAAAAGAATTTCAGAATTTTATCAATAGGTGCCAACCAAAGCAACTGGAATGCTCAAACAACAGTCTTCGTTTCATTAAGATAATCGAAATAGGTTTGGAAAAAATCAATTGTGTGACGTTTTCAACCTAAAAGTTGTGTTTTTTAGAAATATTTTGTAAGCTTTATTCAAATAAATTATATCATAGAAATTTAAGTAAGTAGGTTTAAAGTAATGAATTAATATCGAGCTTTCATTCCAGGCATAAAGACTGTACAGTAAGTTAGGCTTAACATAACAATGTGGTATTCTTTAGAAAAGGTGTATGTAGGGAGGCTTGACCAGATGGCTCCCTTAAGTGGTTTTGGAAATATTTTTATTATACACAGTGCATAATGAAAAGTTAATGGTATATACATAAAATAATGTAAATTTATTCTGTAAAGCTTTAGTAAAATGGTGTGATGGAAAAGAAAATGTTTAAAAGATTACAGAAAAATGTAAAAAATTGCTAGAAAATGGAAAAGATAGGAACTTTTTTCCATTTAAATATTGCTTACAATAGGTAAATAGAAACAGTGGAAAAGACTAGAAAGGATGAAAGCAGCAGTCTTAACCCTTTGGGGGCAGTGGTATGTTTATAAAACCACTTAATTTTAATTCCGAAACATCACAATGACACCAGAATTTTGCAAAATTTTTTTCATTTTATATGTATGTGAATTATAACGTTTTTCTTTCCAAATAAATTTGTTCATACATTCCGGTGACAGTCATTTATTTCAACATTTTAGTACTGAAAGTACTTTTCCCCCCTTAAAAGTTTAAATCATGTTAATGATAAGTTAATGCTCATGCAGTTGCAAAAGAACATAGCATCGATCGAAAAACTTTAGGAAGGTATGTAGAAAAATTTCACCAGGATGAATACAGTGAAATGAAGCCAAATTATGTGACAACTAGAGTTGTCAGATCAAGTGTCACAAAAAATAGAACAAGGAGATAAAAAAAAGTGGGACAGTGGCTCCTAAATCCAGACATAATAACATGAAACACTATGAAAACAGAACCTGTCTGTTTAATACTGCCTTAAATGTTAAAATTTCATTTTTTTCTGCCGTACAATTATACCTGCTCAGACAAAACCCTGTTTAAAACAACAATTTTCTCCTCTGATTTGTGATTGCGTCTTAACAGGTTTGTTTAAGCCTCATATTTTAAAAAATATTTTTTAAATAATAATTAAAGCATGTAGAATTAAGTTATTTTGCTTTTTTTAAACTGATTTTATTTCTCTTCACAAATAGTGCAGTATAAAACCCTCCCATATGTGGTTACTAAAAAAAATGGAGTCTTGACCCATTATTTTTTCATGATTAAAATCAATCATTTTTCGAATTTCTTATATGTTACACTTATGTAGCAATTTTATTTTGATAACTGATTGTATAACGAATAAAATGATATATAAAACTTTATTCTATGTTTAATATTTAAAAAATAATTTTGTAAAAAGTGGGTCAACCCTCCCTAGTCTCCCCTATTTGGTTTTGCCAAATATTTTGATATTTAGCATACTGAATATTGGATAGTATGTAATGAATATTCAGTGCATCAATTCAATTTAAGTCAGACTCCCGAACTGGACACTTTCACTCTGTTGGACAAATGTCAATTTGCACATTTTCACCAATCAGTATGACTTAAATAACATATAAAAATACAATGCTGACAACTTAAAGGAACTCTTATAACTTGTAATCAAATTGTTGCAGCGTACTCAAATATTGTATATTGTGTGTGTGGATAACGTAACATATTACAGATGATCAGTAACACCCCTTGTCCTCCAACATACACACACAATCACAAATATTAAAACACAACTCATGTTCAAATTAGCATAAGCACATTTTGTATGGTGAAAGGTCATGTGGTGATTGGTAATGATGGAAATTTTTAAATGCCCTATAACATGTGTTCGAATTGTCATAGCATGCCAAGAATATGTACGGTAAAAACATCATAAAAAAAGTTACATATGGTCATAAGAGACTCCAATGATCATAGCTTAAATTTAAATGCTTGTAAATTGCTTTCAAGTTATTGCAGCACATCCAGATTTTGTATCGTAAAACATATGAGGCAAAGTTGAATGTAGAGACTTCTCTTTCCATGGTAAGGGCTTCAAAGTTTTAAATGACAAAGTAGGAGGCGAGTTAAAGGGGGTAATAGAAAATATGAAATTTTTAGATTTGAGCGAAGAAAACACAATATAGACAACACACAAACAGAAATAATAATGCTTTCCCAAAGATGATTTGATATAAAATTTAGGATCTAAATTTATTGGTTATGGCAATTCGAGAAAAAAATTTCATGCTCAGCAAGGAACTTTGACACATTTACAAACTAATTTGTAAACATAAAAGTATGACACTTGCAGGCAGGATTATTGAAATGATTTGGAATTGATTGAAGATAATCAATGGTCCTCTACCATCTGTTAAATTACTACTAGCGGGGATGACTGAGCTTAGCTCGGTCAAAATTAGCTTGTGTTCAATTCGATATTTTATTCTCACTGTATCATTCTTGCTGTTTAGATACAATTAGCATGATCCTGAGACATAGTGACCCGAAATGACCCTCTACCTGAATTTTTTCGAACATGCGACCTAACCAATGCTCTTCGCGAACCCGAAAATGATAGAACACAAAATTTAGTCAAAATCGTTTTATAGATAAAATTAGCTTGACCCACAGTAACCCAAAAAGGACCCACTAATTTAAATTTATCGAACATGTGACCTATCCCAATGCTCTTCTCGTGCTGGGAAACAGTGTAATAAAAAAATTTATCAAAATCTTTTGAGATACAATTAGCTTGACCTTGACCCATTGTGACCCAATAATCGAATTTTCTTGAACATGTGACCTAACCCAATGATCTTCTCGTGCCCGAAAACAGTATAATACAAAATTCAATCAAATTAGTTACAGCCGTTTTTTAGATAAAATTAGCTTGACCCGAAGTGACCCAAAAATGACCCACTAATCGAAATTTCTTGAACATGTGACCCAGCCCAATAGTTTTCTAGTGCCCAAAAACGGTTGGATATAAAATTTAGTCAAAATAGATTGAGCCATTTTTTAGATATAATTAGATCGACCCTGACCCATGACCCACAATCGAATTTTCTCGAACATGTGACCTAGCCCAATGATCTTCTCGTGTCCGAAAATGGTAAAATACAAAATTTAGTCAAAATCGTTAGAGCCGTTTTCAATATAAAATTTACACACACACACACAATTTTTGCTCGTATTATAAGATTTGAAAAAACCTAATACTCACAGATATTTTAATTGATAAACGAGGCATTTGACAATAGACGGAAATAGATATTTGGAACTTTACAGATCATTTTTTCAAAATGATGATTGTGTACCTTACCACCTTTATCATCTGAGCTCTTCATTTATTACATTTAAATAGTCTTAAAGCAAGCAAATGCTCACTTTTTAAAAGAAACTCAGACATTACCCCAGTCAAACTATAAAAAATTTCACATTTATTATAGGTCGAAATCAAATAAACTTTAAAGTATTAATTTAATACTTTATTTTTTAATTCTTTTTACTAATTTTTGAAGTGAAGTTTTTGTCTGTAAATTTGTTGCACTTTTCTATAGGCTATCAACTTTAATATAATCAAGAACTTTATTTAAGGCAATAGTTTATCAGAAAGAGAATTTCAGCTATAATCATGTGCAAAGAAATAGAGATTTTTTTTAAAAAGAAAAATAAACTTTTCAATATGCATTGAAACCTCTAAACAGTGAATAACGATACATAAACTTTCATATATGGTAAATGGAGATAAAGTATACAACAAAAGGAAAAAATGAAAACAAAATTTTATTCATATCAAATTTTTTAACAAAAGAAATATCTTTTTCAAGAACATTCTATAGCAATAACACAGAATTTAGAAACTTTATAATATACTGACATATTAGTCTAAGAAAAAGTAAAACATTTTACAAAAGACATAAAATTACAATAAATGAATAACAAGCTAAAGATAATACAGTTCAACTGGCATTTAGACTGCAGCTACTAAAATCTAAATATATTAAAACTAGAACAAACTTTGATTTAGTTAATTAAAACAAGAAAACTACATAAAATTCAAAGACAAATATATTTAATTCGTAAAATGTTTTATGTTTTAAATACACATTGCAGATTACCATTATAATATTTTTACAACCCACAGTAACTATAAGCTACTAAATACTTTAGATATACAATAAAATATTAATATTTCTCAGAGGTAACATGAATGTAAAAATATTGCACTTTATTTATTTAATCGTAGCCTCTTCAGCACAATGTCATTATTTATTAATAATTTAACATGTAAAATGAACAATAATGTAAATGGATACAGCTGTATTAAAGGATTTATTTTTTAATACAGAATTTACAATATTAATGAAGATTTTTAAAATACAGCACAGCATGGATTATTGAGAAAATGGTTATCTAGATCGGTGTTTCTCAAACTTTTTTCAAGTGGGGACCACTTTAAAAAATTATTTAATTTCCATTGGTATTTAATAATTAATGGAAGAAAATTCATATCCATTTTTAATAATTCACAGCTACTAGAGTTTAGATATATTTATTTCATTAATTAAAAAATTAAATAAATCTAAGATTGATGAGTTGCATGAGCTTTCGGATTCTTATACAGTTATTCTATGCTTGTATATATACTGGTAGGCTTAAGTTTGAGTAGGCAAATACATCAAGCTGATTTTGGTACTTTAAATTTCATTTAATGAAAAAAATCCTTCATCATACTGATACATCCGAACAAATTTAACTATAATTTTTGAAGCACTATTGTACAGTTCACTATATTCTCTTTTCACTGCTAATGAGGTGCAAAAATTATGTTTTTTCTTAGAATTTCACTTTACCTTCAGTGTCGTTCGAAAGTTCAATTATTAAATTTTTCCTTCAATAACATTTTGTTACTTTCAATATTACAATGGAAAGGATCATAAACCTCTGAAAATTCCTCATATTTACTTTTTGGAAAATAAATTTTAAATTATGATTTCAAATTTTCTAGAAACATAATTCTTTTTCAATAGTAATATCATTTTCTACTTTAAAAAATTGGAAATGTTGTAAAATGTGTTTTACACAACTCCCAAATGAAATTTCCTCTTATCTCCCTGACTGCCCTGCAAAAGAGCAAAATTGTAATGTTTCCTCTGTGATTTTTCTTTTTTTTTTTTTTTTATGAAAAAACGATTTTTCAAACATTATATAAAAAACTTAATTACATATATGAATATAATTTTTGAGAGTAATAATCATTGTTCAATGTTTTGAAAATGTATTATATCTGTAGAATTAAGTTAATTTAAATAGTACTTATATTGCAGTGAAACCTACAGTTTAGTGAACGGATATATCAGTCAGTTCACAACCTTGAGATGGTTAAACCTCTTTATTTTCTCATGTGCAATGAGAACAGTAAGCCTTGTGAGTCCATGAAATTCAGAACGTCAAGATGAAGAAGTAGTAGGTGCTCGCTACTTATATCTTCAGAAAGTAATTAAATATACAGCTATTTAGAAGCCTTATCTTAATAAATATGTTTATCTTAATACTATCTTCTAACTTTGGCCTCTAGAGTTTTCATGTGAATGAACAGTGGGTCCAAGTAACATCAGGAGCCACATCTCTGACTTTAGTAACATCATCACTATACATACCAATAACACATGAGCTCAATCTGCAAAAAACCCAATCCAATTTTTTCAATTTTATACTTTTCCAAGTACTTATTAAGTGTGTGGATAAATGTTATGTATCCAAACTTAGAAATTTTTAGCTATAGTGTATGATATGCAGTTTGATTTTTATTTTATGTCTTTTTTGGAAATTGAAGAGTAACTTGAGGGAAAAGGGACAGACCTTGTAAACCACGATCTGAGAAATGCTGATCTAGATGATAAAATTCTAAGAAAATTTTTAATCATAAGCACAATACACTCTATTTAATATGAAATTGGATAATTCGAATAGGAGATCATTCACCTTGGAAGGAGAATTAAAACAAACCAATGTTTAATATTGTTATTTAATTCAACTTT
This sequence comes from Maratus speciosus, assembly GCA_963932465.1. Taxonomy (NCBI): domain Eukaryota; kingdom Metazoa; phylum Arthropoda; class Arachnida; order Araneae; family Salticidae; genus Maratus; species Maratus speciosus. The sequence goes on along the minus strand of OZ010791.1, from coordinate 182,504,251 downwards.
TCAATTTACTATATTAGATAATTTGAAGTTGCTTTTTTTTTTTTTTTCTTTTGCATCCGATTAATTTATTGAATTTAAAATTAAATAATTACAAAAATAAGAAAACATTTCTTCCCTAATTATAAAGAAAAAAATTTTAGTGAAAGGAAAGGGGAATTTAATTTTGATTATGGTCTTCAGTCCCTTTTCAATAGTATGAGATTATGTACCACAGGATCGACAAACCTTTTTATGTGCACGTGTCAAAAAGTCAACCAACAATATCTATCAACAGTGTAGGTGTAACGTGCCACATTTTGGCATAAAATAATTTTGCAACGTACGATGTTCATACAAAATACTAGTTAAAGAATCCGATGCTTTCATGCATTAATAATTTAAAAAATATTCAAAATCAAAATGCTATTTCTCTGTGTATTGCAATAAGTCATTAAATTAATGAAATTTTAATTCATAAAAATGATTCATTTATGTAATACTTTTACTGTAATAAGGAAATAAAAATACGAAATTTTATTTAAAATTTTTTTACCTTATTAATGCAACATCTAATTATAATTATCCAAGTTGCATTAAACAATGTACCGTAATTTCTGGAAGAAACGCCGCATCGCGAAAATTCCCACAAAAAAAATAAAGAAATGGTCGTAAACGCCGCAGGTGAAATTTCCGCGGTAATCGCGATTGACATGCTAAACAGAATACGGCAGTTCACTCTCCGAAATTATTCACTAGTGTTGCCAAATAAATTTCCTAAAAGCCATTGAATGGGACGAACCGGAATTTGTCTTGGAACTTTTCTATACATTGAAAAGCGTTATATGAACGAGAACATTCCTAAGTCGAAAATCTTAAGATTGGGTTTTAGCAGACTCAACTTTAACTCAAGTATCTTAAAAAACGTGTTTGAACGGAATAAAATGACATTTATTTTCACGTGCCATATATTAAAATTATTTACAAATAGATAATAAACGTATTAATTTTAATATTTACCACTACGTACAAATAAAATAACGTTATCACATCCTATTTCATCAATTGAATAAGATATAAAATTTATCTTTTTAATCATTTCTAAAAGAATCTGTAGATCAGGAATGGAGGCGGGATTTTTTTCTTTTTTTCAAAAAAAAAAAAAAAAAGCAAACTCGCTCAATAAATAATTTATCGAGGTCCGGTAATTTAAAACGGAAAAGCGTGGAATCTGCTGGCATATCTATCAAAGTGATTTGAAATTGAATACGTTTTTCCGTTTTCGATAAATGTATTGTAGCTTAAATTATAAGCTATTGCTATTTAATGATGACCTTCCCCGAGCTGTCTCATCCGGAAATTCAGCTCGAAAAATCAACTTTTATCATTTTCTAAATGTTTGTTTTTTCCCTTATCAAAAACTGGAAAACGCTATTCGGTTTCGTAAAAAATTAATAAATGCACCAATAATTTTATGCTACTAATATTAAAAATGATTTATAATGAATGCAGCCGTTATTTATGTGTGTATGCGTGTTTTATAATAAAAACAAAGTTCTCAAAAACAAACTTTTTATTTAATTCCTATCGGTCTATCTGCAAGAAATTTCATGATGACCTACTTTTATTATTTCTCTGCACGTGGAGCGATAAGGATTATAAACATTATGCTAACTGCAACGAAAAGACATCACGTGCGGTCCTAAAACTATCTTCTCCCCCTCCCCACCTTCTTCTATCGCTCTGTTTGGAACATTTTAGTTGTCACAAACTCAAAGGAATAAATATAGATTTCAATTAGAAGATTTTGTTTTAAAAGACACACGAAATGATAACTAAAAAGAAAAAAAATATACTTACCAGCACTGTGCTGTTTCTTAAATGCAAGATACAGTACAAAGTCTAAAATCCGGACATCCGAAATTCTCCAAAATCCGGACGTTTTGCTAACCAACTTCTTTTTTTAATTTTTATATAAAATAAAAGTATTATAAATTTGGAATTCTTAAAACCGGATCGAAAACCTCTCCACTCTTCTAACATGTTTTAAAGAACAAAGATATTCATACTCTTTTCATTCCACTAGTTTCGGCAAAATGATCTTACGATCTGTTTTTCCATAATGCTTTTCCAGATGGCTTTTTAAAAAGCCCTGATGACTCAAAACTATTAATTTTTTTTCTCATTTTTTGCGCGAGAAAAAACTATTCAAATTCTATTCTTTTAAATATAAAAAGGGCTTCTTGAATGTGTCAACAAGTTTGCGTTGCTTAAGTGCAGAAAAAAAATATTGAGATGCAAGCAAATAAAAAAGAAAAAGAATGAAAACCGAAACTCTTATAATCCTTACTGTTAGAAAAAAAAATAATAATAATCCTTATCTCCTATGTAAATTGACCGATTTCTTTCAAATTTTCAGCAAGTTGAAATAATACTAAATTAGGCTGCGTAACAAATTTTTATTAAAATATAACCAGTTATTAGAAAGTTAGAACGGCTGCCCACTTTATAGAAACTGCCCAGAAAAAGTAACATTTGCGGTTTGTTTTCGTTTATTCATTTTGCTCCGTGAAATCAGAATCAATGTTTACACAATCGGATCATCAACGTTAGGTGGATTATGTTTTGCTATGCAGAAAGAAACCGTGAATAGATTTTTCCCCTTTTTAACTAAAGATTAAAAAAATATATATACAAAATACAAAAGCATACCATCCAAAATAAGTCGTTTATATTTTAATTTACAAAGCTTAGGAAATCAGTAACGAAACTTTCTCGAAAAATGAAATTTGTTGAAAATTGGAGAGGGGGGAGAAAAAGAAAAGAGGGAAATTTGAGAGAAAAAGTGCTCAATTTATTAGATGTTATTATCAGTTTATTAGCAAAGGATTGGAGCAGCGGAACGTCGTTACAGGAGAGGAACTGGTGTCCGTTTATGGAATACAGGAGAAGGTTATTGTCGAAAAATCTTAATTGATGAAGCAGCGCAAAATAACGGACATGTTCAGTGAAAAAGCATTGAGAAAAATGCTCAGGCAGGGCCAATATATTTCGTTCGCCTGGGTCTGAAAATTTAGGTTCGTCCACATTATTTTAAAATTTCATTAAAAGGAGATTTCTCATCTTTGGGAGTGAAAAAAAAAAAAAAAATGCGCGTAAACGCCGCATCGGTAGAAACGCCGCATCGCTTGAAATTTTAATTTAAAGCACGTAAACGCCGCGGCGTTTCTTCCGAAAATTACGGTATCAATAAATTATTGATGAGATTTTTGTTGTTGTATGTTCGATGAAAAATGCTTTATACCTGATTCATATTTTGATAGTTTTATAAATATGCATATAAATTGGAAACATTTGCGATCTTACTGCAGTGACTGTCTAAAAAAAATTAAATTGGAAAATGCAGCTTTATATAAAATCTTATAGAAAGGCAAAATGCATGTCGAAAATGCTGCATAACATTACAAGAAAAGAAAATTCTTTTGATGTGTTAATTCTTGCAAAAATAATTGAATTGTTTTATTTTTTTGAGTGCCAGAGAAATTGTCATATGTGCCAAGTCTGGCACGCATGCCAGAGATTCGCCAACCCTGATATACCATTCTGCATGCAGGTACTTGAAAGGATAAGCATCCACATACAAGAGTTGGGCTTGAAAATCCTTTTACTCAAATAAGATTTGTAAAAATTTCTATTGGGATGAAAGTCTTTATTAAATTGAAATATAACTGAAGATTTTATTGATATATATACAGTGAACTTAATGCATCTCCAAGACATATCATATCCCAAGTTAATGAAGTCAATTACATTTTCCATATCATTTTTTATTTGCAATTAATGTTAAGGACGTTGCATATTGCTTACTAATCATTGGATAACACAGATATTTTTCTGACAAATTGACCTGTTAGAACTGAAACTGGTTTTGAACATTATTTCTTCAAAAATAACTTTCGTGTAACTTTGATTATTGGAAAATCAAAAAAATTATCAGTGACTGTGATTATGAAAAATAAAATATTCCACCACCAAAAACATTAGAGGTTTCAAAAATTGTTCACGGCTTTTCATAGATATTATCTGTCATAATGTAATATAACAGGTCAAATTTTCAAATATGGGGCAAAACGACATAAAAAATAATTTGTTCAACTATCACAAAAATTGCTTCAATTAAAGTTAATTTATGTAAGTACAGAAATTTCTTTGTATATTTTGTTTGTCCTGAGTATTTTTTTAAATTCATTATTTACTAAATTAAAGAAAAAATTGTTTCTTTTAGCATGAAGTTTGTAACCTATTTAAATTTTGTAAAACTGAATTCAATTTATTCAACAAAAGGGATTATTTTATTCCATTCAGATGCTTGTATCATTTACTATAGGCTTTGGTTAGTGCTGACAAATAATGGCCTCTATTGGAAGTTGGGAGTGCACTATACAATGAAACATTAAATTATGGACACCTCGAGACAGCTGAATTTTTCCGTTTTTCAGATGTAAAAACATACAAATAATACTTGTGTTGGGTATTGAAAATGTGTTCACTAAATAGAGGTGTCTATTATGGAGGTTTTATTGCATTTTTTATGTTATCAGTGATCTGATAAAGGACTGTTTTTTTTTTTTAAATACGATGCATATTTTTTTAGCTCAAAACACACATGATTTATTGTGTTTTATGGAGGTTTTATTGCATTTTTTATGTTATTAGTGATCTGACAAAGGACTAGGTTTTTTTTAATACGATGCATATTTTTAGCTCAAAATACACATATTTTATTGTGTTTTATATGGTGGATTACTAAAGATCTTAATATACATGATTGAACATTGTATCTTCTGCAAACTTTAGAATATATCAATTCAAACAATTTGACTTGCACTCCTTCCACCTTCTATTGAACAGTGCTCAATCAAAATTTCAGCAGTATACTACTATTTCCATATGTTTATGTAAAATTCAAACACAATTGACAGAAATCCCCGCCCCCCCCCCACCCCCATTTCCAAATAGCTTTGCACAGAATTCCAGAACAATATTATTTAATATAATAATTGTTCAACAAAATAGAATACCCCCCCTCTCCCCTCCTTCAAAACAACAATAAAGATAACAAGGTGAAAACTTCTTACAGCTAGTTTTGTTTGAGTGTAGAATTTTAATTTTTTTTATATTTTGCGACAAATTTAACTTTTTTAGCTTGTGACACTAAGAAACTTCTATATGTACAGTCGTGGAAAAAAAAGTAAACACCCCTTACTAACTCTGAAAACATTATTGTAGAAGAAAGTTACAGGCACCATATGAGTGGTAATAAAGTATACTTTTAAATGATGCATATAAAATTTGTTTAGGGGGTCATCTACATATTAAAACGAACCATAACCAATAGCAGTATGCAATTTTGACAGCATAAATGAACTCTACATCCTTCAATTAGCCTAAAAACAAATTTTTATGCAATTCGTACGATAAGTTTCTGAGAAATTAATTATTTTAAAATGAACTTATTTTAGGGGCTGCATCAAAACTGAAGTTTGGTACTGGATTGTTGAGCGAGAGCTCTCTTCTTGATCAAGGCATCTTATATGCCACTCAAGCAGTCATTGAAGACTGCTAGATTACAAGATAGCATACAAAATTTCAAAATATCTAGTCACTTCTATCATAGACGGCCCCTTAAATCATCATTTTGCTGTTTTTTAAGCATAATTTGAAACTACTTGGTGAAAAATGTGAAATTTTGGATTTCCATAAAGCAGGACATAAATCTAAATCCATCAAAAAAACTGCAGTTTGCAATTCATAATTTTTTCAAATAATAATTTCATAATTCATATCATAAAATTATAAAAATTGCAAATTCAACGTATTTATGTTTGGGTATTTTAGTATTACTGCTACACAAAAAATTAGCACATTAGGAGTATAATTTCAGGATATTAATAAAAATATGAAAATGTAATTTAACATTAGAAGCACTAAATTTTGATTGTTTATAATTCAAAAACTTATCATTCAAATGATTTGAAATTTGGTGTCTAGGCATAGTTTGAACCGAAGATTTGAAATATCTTGTTAAAATTGGGTATTGCCATTGAAAAAAATTAAGTTTGGGTTCGTTTTAATATGTAGATGGCCCCCTAAGCAAATTTTATATACATCATTTAAAAGTAGACCTTATTTTTAATCGTTTAGTACCAGTAACTTTCTTCTAGGATAATTTGTTGAGGAGTTAGTAGGGGGTGTTTCCTTTTTTTTTTCCATGACTGTACATATGCTTTAGCTGAGATATCCTTTTAAATGATACTAATGAAAAAAATTCCATAGCAATTTCAAATTTTGGAGGATATTTTTTTTTTTTTTTTACATTTTCACAAAATTTTCTAAAATTTTCATTCTCTCTGCCAATTTTAGTTTTTTCATGTTTTCCAGCTGTGTAGGAGGCCTGTATTATCTAATGTATGAGAAATACGTTTAAAGAAAAAATAGAAGCATTTTATTGGCCATTGCATATAAAAGAAAATTAATTATATGCAGAAAATTTTCAGATAGTCTACTAGGTAGGCAGAATTAATGTGAATAACAAAAAATTTTCTTCTGTGAATAATAAAATCATAATTATGTTGAAGAAAAAGATGTTGGGGATGGAGATGAGGTGCAAAGGGAACTACAGGTCACGATTTAGCTTTTACAAAAAACACATAGCATTTGAAGATGGGAAGTAAATGGTAACAAAATTTCAAAATGCTTTACACAAAATACTTACAAACAAGCAAGTGCTCTTGTAATTAATGAAAAATAATTTTAGAACTGTTTCAAAATAAAAAAAAAAAAAAATACAGAAAGTTTCACTGTTTTTATACTATTTTTTTTTTTTAATTATAAGAATGATTTATTGATTAAAAAAAAGAGAGAGAGAGAGATAGGAATAACAATAGTATACACAGCATAAATATGAGTCAAGTAATATAATGTTAAATTTATGGTTCAGTAATTAGTAAGTTTTATTACACACTTAAATTTTAAGACATTTATCGATGGGAAGACAAATGCATTTTAAAATTTGATGCAGAATACAAAGTTTTTATGGTAAAATATCCATATTAAGCATTTTTGAATTAGTCCAGATACAATAACATTTTTGAAGACAAGTTTTCTTTATTTAGTCTTCTTATATACCACCACAACAAGTATTGATATATTTGTGCACAGAATATTACTTTCAAAATGTATCAAACCTTATAAACTGAATAAAATTTTAACAATTAGTATATTCTTATGTTGAATAAATACAATTTAAATCAAAAGTTTCCAATTTGTGGTTTATGAGTCCACTGAAAATTCTGGACATTAATTGCATTTTTTGTGTTTTATAATTAATAAAACAAATAATGTTCCAATAACAAATAAATTCTTATTTGTGAAAATCTATTGCTGAGTAGAAAAGCAATAAAAATTTTGATTCAGTTTTCAACAACATACTTGTGTGAAAAAATATTATCATCTACCACAAAAATTAAAACTCAGTATCAGTTTCCAATTGAAATAAAAATGGTTCTTTGCCTTGTAGTAATGTCATTGGAGCCAAAAATCCATAAACTTATTTTAAACAAGCTGAAACAAATATCACATTAAAAATGTATGAAAAATAAGCTTTAATAATTTTATAATAATTAAACTAACTTTAATAATTTTGCTACTTAAACAACTTAAGATTTTTGTTATGTTAAAATAAGCATTTACAATTTGCTTATAATTAAATAAGCATTTATAACTTTGTTATATTAAATAGGTGCATTTCACATTAATAAAATGGAAGTTCTTTATTAAATTTTAAAAAAATTTCATTAATAAAATGGAAGAAGATTATTATTAAAGAAATCTACTTATGTTTAAAAATATTAAGATTAGTTGTCTGCAGGATTTAAAATTATGAATTTAGTGGTTCATGAGATTCGAAAGGTTGGCAACTATTGATTTAAATAAATAAATTAGTATTCACCGAAGCTTTAATTACATTCCGTTGTAAATGATTGACTGAATAGCTGTGATCTGAAGTTGAAGTTAGATCATAAAACCACAGCTAAACTTATTTCTAAAAAACACATTTTAAGCACAAAGGAATTCTAAAACTTAATAAGTTCAATAAAATGTCTGAAGTTCCAGAGTTCCACTAGTGCAATTTTTACAGATGCACAAGAACAGATTTCATGATAAAATTATAATTGTCTTATTTACAATGAAGAAACCATACATAACAAACACAACTAGAATCACATTTGACATCAAATAACATGATCAATGATCAAAGTCTTATAATATTTCCTGTTTCCTATGGAGGTTCATATTTGATTCAGAAGGTGTAGTAATCTAACAGATTACTTGAATTCTCACAGAAGTACTGATCAAATAGGCATTAAATGTTTATACCAATCATTTTAGATTCTTGTCACATCATTCTTTTACATTTGAAAAATGCAAGATGAAATACAAATTTATACAGTTGTTACAGTCAGTTAACTACAGCCAACTCTCAAAAATCTGCTACTCTGAAATCCACAAAAGCCTACATTCCACGAGTATGCTATTTGCAATGTAAACAAACAAACAAACAAAAATTCAAGTAAGATTCAGCGCAAAAATCAAGATGATGTTTTGATAGGTAAATTCTAAGATGGGTAATTAATTCATGGAAGAAGTAGCAGTAAATCAGTATATCACAAATAAAAAACTGTAAGAGTTATAATGCAGTCATCAGAGCACTCGCAGAATCAGAGGGACTTTTGATGGGAAATTTATTCATAAAGGTAAATATTTGATTTTTTTAATAATACACTTCTGTAACAGGAAAATAACTTCTGATTATTTGCAGGTTGCAAGAAAAGATTTTAAAATAAAACTTTTAAAACTACTATTGATCATATGTTTAACAAATTTAAGTTATGCTTTGTAATAGTAATTATAATTTATCAAAATTATTCATTAAATATGATTTTTTTAAAATAAATTAATTACATTTTCATTAAATATATTTATTTTATTAACATTTATTATGTATAACCTACTTATTTCATAAAGATATGTAAACAAAGCAATGATCTAAAATCTGAAAAATCCTTGGCCTAAAGCTGTGTAGATTTTTGAGAGTCTACTGTAAGATCACACTGAAGTCAAGGAACCCTTTATTTGGCATTAGAGTCCATAAGAAATGCAAGTTTTCTACAATTTTATGATGATGATGATGATGATGATTAAGACAAATGCAATTAGCTGCTTTACATAATTTTAATGTTGAATGAAAGCAGCAGAAGCCAACAAGTAACAGAAATGCAGATTTTCCATAAAAGCCTTACAAAATGCATGACACTTGAGCAACAATACTAAATAAGGAGTAAAATAATAGTATAACTTTGACATTAGTTCATAAAACTGATTGTTCTTAACTTGGGAGTCCTTTCTTAAAATAAAATTTATTATGCAGTTTACTAATTAAAATTTTTATAAATTATATTTCAGTCACATATTACATGCATGAAAGGATCATAACCATAATTAATGTATAAAACTCCATCTTTTCATAACATAATGTATTTAATTCTTAAGTGTGGTGTAGAATATAAATTTTTGTTGATAAATATTAATTTAAAATTTTATCAATTAGGCATTTACTTCTTTATCTATTTTTTAATGTATATAAATAAAATGGATAATCTAGATTCTTTTAAATATTACACATCCAAAATGTCCTTAGTATCTTATTGCTTCCAGTAATGATATGTATTATGTTTTGATTGCCATTATTAAGAACATTTAAAATACATAACAAGTATTCTTGACACAATAACGGTGCTTATAATCAGCAAGCATAAAGAGTAGCAACTTGAATATCAAGTGCTAAAACGTATTAACAGCACAACAAGATAAACCATCAGAATAAACTTTAAAACATCTTTCTTAACAACCAATATTAACAAGAAACATACTAGGCTAAATTCTACTTTTTGAAGTATCTTTCTTCTTTGTATAAATCATAAGGTCAAAGAAGTCTTAAATAACAATCTTAAATATTTATATATTTAAAGATTAAAACATTATAATATAATGAAACGAGCAAAAGTGGTGTAAAACTTATTCAGGATCACATAAATTATATGTAATAAATAATTTAAATATCATAAATTTTACAGTTTATAGAAGTAATATTTTCCTATTAAAACTGAAAATTAATATAATCAAAGAACCTTTTACCATTTGATAGGCTATTTACAATTACAAAGTATGGAAAAAAGGTAAATTGCATTTTTTAAATGCAAAAACTCAAAGAACATCTGGCTTAATTTTATAACAATAATGCAATAAAAATGATAAAATTATTTAAATTTATTCTAAACACTTTGGTTTTTAAATAAATCTTAAGGTAAAATACAATAAAGAATATATTTTCTCACAAACAGATATATTATAAGACTTCTCGACCTTTTAAAATATACTGCAAATTCTTATCACATACAAATTATCACAATTTACAGTATTTAATAATAATTTTTTAAAACTCTTAACAGTTGAATGAAATACATAATATTTTGTTTAATGGTTAACAAATAATGTTAAAGATAATACTTTTATAGATTCAAATTTGCTTAACTCCTACGTACCCATGCATCTATTATTGAATTTAAATTACATAAACACAATTTATGCGTCTATAAGATTAATATCTATAACAATGAAGATACATATCTATAAAAGATGTTGCCATTCTAATCTAAAACCAGTAATTACAAGGAGTTAAATAGCCTAACCCCCCCACTCCTCTGGTTATCAGTAAAATTTTAATGAATATTATATAACTGAACTTAAAATCTTGAAGATTATTTTGGAAAAATAAAAATTTTAAATATCTAAATCTAATTTCATTTTGTGGACAGATATTCCGATCAAACTATTTAAACAACAATATGACACAGATACTAATTTAATTACATCACAGTACTAATTAATTCTTCCGTAAATTCTTTTGCATGCTGCTTTGATAAATTTCAAATTTTACAGTTTTTCTTAATATCAATCTGAACATATCTTATGGTTTATAACAAGAGCAAGGACTCAAACCCAGATTAAAAATTTCATTACACTAAACACATAAAAACAAGTAATGATGCTTAAACTATTATCATGATGCCCAGAAAGGAAATAGTACAGGTCTGAGTGGATTTATACCAAATTTTGTATCACAGAAGTTTCTACATACAGGTAGATATAGTTTAGGATGGCCAGCATCTGACTTATTTCTTTTCATTTTCTCTTCATTCAACAACCTTAAATCATTTTAACCGACTTTGCCAGAGCCATTTGGACAGTTCTGATTATTCTACAATCATCTTTTGCAACTGCTTTTTAGAAATCCTACTGATATTAATGAGTTGATGATAATATACTGTTTGGGGAAGTAATAGTATGTCAATAACTGTCACAAAGTTACTAATGATATACCATTATAGATTAAGATTCTTTAACAAAAATATTAATTAGATCTATTGTTACCTTGATCTTATTATAAGTTGGAGTTTGAATAAATATGCAAATTATAGTAAACATATATAGTGATTTAAACGTATATTCATATGCATGGATCAATACAATAAAAATGCAAATCATTCAAAATACTATTTGCATTCCGCTACATTTGATGACAAAAAGATAAAATGCTGGTTCATTAATTAAGTTTTAAACTACAAAAAAAAAAAAACACTTTCTCTTTCTAATTCTTTAATAGCCAATTTTGATGACACATGTAAACTTCGAACAAAATTTCATGATTTTTCAGATTTATCAAATTCTCCAATTTTTTTTCTCTTTTATATGTTCCGAAATTAGTTGGCCTCCCTGAACTATTACAGACAAAATTATAACTTAGCCTCTCACATTTTTGATTAAATATATTGCATTCATGGATGCCCAACTATGTTAGATCCATTAAAATTGCTAAGTATCTTATTTTTGTTGAATCAAGTTCCGCAATGTGTTCAACAAGCACTAAAATTCACTATTTCTAAATTTTTTAAACTTACGTTTATTTCTTGTAACATGGACATAAAATCTCAAAATGTAATTAGCAACAAACTGGAATAGACATTATTTTATAAATTTCAACTCTTTTTAAAGAAAAGCAGCATGCAGAAAGAAATCAGAAAAGTGCATTTGCTAAAGTATTTCAAAAAGCAGATGTGGCACTTATTTTTTGTAGTTGTTTTTGCTAGTAACATGTTCTAAAATTAGCAACAATAGATTGGCACAAACAAATAAGTTCGTTTACTATCACAAAAGACTAAAAACAATAAATTTTCCCTTAACTCATCTTTTTTGCCAAATCTAAACAATTTACTTCATTCAGACAATCTTCAATAAGAAAGCTAGAAAGAAAAGAGGATGCAATAAAATATTAGCTACAATACCTTTTAAAAAATCAAATGAAAATGTATTTCATAGGAGAAAAAAAATCATGATAACAAAAACAACAGAATAATCATAATATTCATAAAATTTTATGATACTGTATTATAAAAAATAAACTTTCACTACTTATTTGAAAAATAAGAAGGAAAATAAAAATAACAAAAAACAATGAATAAGCTTAATATTTTTAAAAATACAGTAGCGTCCTGATTACTTGGCACCACTGATTATGATTCATAATTGATACGGGCAGAAAAATGACATGATGCATTAAAAGCAGAATTTAATGTTTTTAACAGGTCCATCATGTCATTTATCCGACCAAATCAATTATGCATTATAAACTTAGTTCAATATATGTCAAATAATCAGGAGTCTACTGATGATTCAAAAGTAACAAATTTAAAAATATATTTTAATCCAGTTTTAGACAAATTTTGATATAAGATTATTAAATGTTACTTAACAGATATTAAAACTTCCAATTTGAACAAATATTAATTTGTAAAAAATGCTCATAATAATTTTCTTTATGTTTTAAATAAATCTTTTTAATTTTTTTAATTTTTTAATTCCTAGGCATTGGTTTAAAATGCTTCATGGGTAAGATAGCAATATTGGCAAATATTTGTAAATATAGATCTAGCTTGCATTCTAATAAAAGCTTTTACAGGATGCTTTGCTGATTCTAATAAAAGACACTTTGCTGAAATGTACTTCAGAGTGTGTGGAAAAGGAAAAAATTCAAAATCAACATTTTAGAAAAATTTTAAATTTCTGAGCTATTGATCTTAAATAAAAAATTCTCAAGTTTTTTAAATATTATATACAGTGAAACCCCGATTTAACATTTTTCAAGGGACCATAAAGAAATGACGTTATATGCGGGAAAACATTAAATTGAGGCAAGACAAAAATATAACGCTGAGCATAAAATAAAGACTAGTTTCGGTAAAAACCTTTTGTTTCTTCATTTAGAATGGCCTAGACATTAGTTTTCTAAATTATGCTTTAAAAAAATCGTTTTTTTACCGTGCAACATGTTTTTAGTAGGTAAATCATAAATCGCATTCTGAATGTATATGAGTTTTTGAAAGTTTTTCTCTGGGCCTTCTCTATTTCAAAGGTGCGCTTTCACTGTTTTCAAAGCATAAACGACTTCTTTCACAGATGTAATTCGTGTTCCTCATCAACATCTTCATCGATATCAAAACTACTCGATTCCAAGACTATGAAATAGCTTGCAGTCAGAATTTCTGATGTCACAACGCGACATTTGATTCACAAACTAGATAATCCTCGTGATCTGTATCCGAGAAAGAATATAACTCAACAATTTAATTATAATCTTTATTTTCTTTTTCACGTAATTCAAATTCATCATCTCTGTTCCCTGGAAAACCTTCTTTTGCAAAAGACTACATTTTGTTGAGGATTTCTCCCAAGCTGAAGAAATATGAAGATCTTCTAGAATGTTTATCGATATTTTTCTGCCTTCAGATTCTATACTAAGAGATTTTTTTTCAAATATTGGTTTCTGTAGTTTACTGTGAACGATCATTGATCACAGAAGAAGTTTTCAAACCAATTTTGTCTCGCTAGTGTTGAAAATGTCTTTACAAGAATAGTGTTGTATCAAAGACGCCACCACTCTCAGAATTGACTCTCATCAGTCGATCAGTCTCTGAATCGATTCCAGCAGACTGGCCACCAGGGTTCGTGATGTTTTTTTTTGTTTTTTTTTAAATCAAATTAATCGGATTTTTTTTTTAATTTAAATCAGATTTTTTTTTTTTTAAACCTCACACAATATTATTTTATGACTTTTAATTTATAAAATAAAAATTATAAACACAGACACATACATGCTATATATGTATTACCATATATATTAATATTATTACACAATTTACATAAATGATTAAAATTGTAACATTTTAGGCTATCAAAATATTTTAGGTATTATACAAAATGCATGTAAAACTACAAATCAGATGTCAAAAATCAATTCCACTTTGCATATTTTAGAGTTAAAAAAAAACTGCAGCACATAAAAATTTTAAATAATTTTGGAAGCAAGTTAAGATGTGAGCTTTTATTTTTTGTTAAAGTGCTGGTACAGAAAAACGAGTTTAGCAACTTCATGAGTTCCTAATTTTTGAATATACCAAACAGAAAGACAAATTGGAAATTGTTTGTCAAAGGTGGCAAATGTGGTGCGTCCATACTATAACTAGTTTTATAAATATTTTTTGCACCGCATATTACACTGAATGTATATTTTAATGCACTTCAATAAGTGCATATCCATTTCATTCTGTTTGAAAGGCTGTAACATCATTAAAATGCACTTGAAATATTTTTTTTTCCTATTGGCCATCATGTAACGGAAAACGTTTGACTGTCCATGTAATTAAAACTATACATCTGATTTTCATAAAACTTGAAATGACTCGACAAAATTTTGCATTTAAAATTTCAGACCATTTGGAAGGCTGTAATATCATTTAAATGCACTTGCAAATAATTTATTCCCATTGGCCGTAATGTAACAGAAAACTTTTGACTGTCCCTTTCATTAAACTATACATCCGATTTTCATAAAATTTGAAATGACTCAACAAAATTTTGCAACAATTATATATTTAAAATTTCAGACCATTTGGTTGGGTAGTTTTTGCTCTGTTATATGCGGACAGACAGACTGAACGACGACCATAGGTGCTATGTAGCAGAGGCAGTTATTGCAGTAAAAAACTGGTTGATTATGAATTCTTTAAGTTTTTTAGTATTATCCTTTTCAATAACTATAACATGTGTCTCCCATCATTCTAAAGGACATAGTTCTTCTACTATATTAGATTGAGACAAAAATTCATGGAATGGTT
The DNA here is from genome assembly GCA_963932465.1 of Maratus speciosus. Taxonomy (NCBI): domain Eukaryota; kingdom Metazoa; phylum Arthropoda; class Arachnida; order Araneae; family Salticidae; genus Maratus; species Maratus speciosus. The sequence goes on along the minus strand of OZ010791.1, from coordinate 182,488,922 downwards.
CAGATTTTACTTCAAACTTTAATATAGGCATCACCAAAGTACAGAATTTCTCTTTAGCAAACAAAGAAACAATAACGCTGATATTTTTGCAGAGCTTGTTAATTTCTCTCCTGCATAATGGGGATTCAAAAGATAGGATGATAAATGTGTTGCACTCAATGCTTGTTAGTAACGAGCGAAGTCATACAATTTTATTTTACTTAAGCTTGCAGATGTTTTTCTAAATACTAAATAATACACAAGTAAAAATTCCTATACTTAATATGTTCCTGCTTAGATTTCCTTACTGCTGAAAGTTTATTTTACAATTTGATTCAAATGAAATTTGAAACCATTTTTTCTAAACTTTACATTGTGCTTTACTTTTTGACAAAACTTAAGCTTTATCTTTCTAAAAACGGATTGATTATCTGTATTATATAAAACTAAATTATATTAAAGTGCATTAATATGTTTGTTTACACCTTGAATTTATTTAAAAATAATTTTTAAAAATCTGATTTAAATTAGAGATGCAACGAATATTCGGCCGAAGCCGAATAATACTGTAATAAATGTTTTTATATTTACACAGTATAACTTTTTAATTTGACAATTTATATTCATCATGTATAATGAAAATTTTATTTGAAATTAAGTAACACTTTTTTCCATTAACTTTCATACGCTGAATGGGTTTTATCTACCCATTTTTATATAAAAGACTAATTTAGGAATCATGTTAAAAAAAATTTATGCTGTATCAGTAAGTACAAAAAGTATCTGTAATAAGCTAACATAATCTGTTAAATTTAAAATTAATCCAAAATTGTTTTAATACAGCTGTACAAGCAATTCTTTTTTTATTTATTTATTTATTTTTTTCATAATGGGAAGTTTAACATTTATCCCTTGTTACATAAAAAAATATTTCTTTCAATAATATTTTGAATTATACCTATAAAGAACATAAATATATGATTGATTAGATATAGATGTATTATATGTATAAGATATTTAAGTCGTATATGTTGCAATAATTAAAGGGTTTTTTTAAGTAAAATATGTTTAAAAGTTAAATATAATTTAAGTGATTTTTTTTAAGTGTGTTACTATTTCTTAATAAATAATGAAATAAATGTAAGTACTAAATTCTTTTAATTAGTATGCATTTACGTTTTAGATATTCTTTTCAAGAATAGCATTGTAATGTTTATATTTGCCTTAAAAAACAGTTAAAATGTTTTCAATAAACGTAGATTGTGATGCGGAAATAATAATAATTCAGCATTCTCAGGTGATAGTCTATTTCTCTTTTTTTTTTTTTTTTTTTTTTCCATAAATGTTATCTGCTTCTGAAAATAATCTCACACTATATATGGTATTTCCTGGTGCAGAAAGGTACTTTTTGGCTAATTGTGAAAGGTTTGGAAAGTCTTCTGAATTTTTCGCCCACCACTCCAAATGACACTGTTGTCTTTCTAGTAGTGGCTGGCAAAGAAAATTACTAATTTCTTTTTCTTCTTCACATTGAAAGAAACCTTCTATAGAGCTTCACTCTGTGATTGGCTTGCAATTTCATTAAAGCATGCCCACAAAGAATTTGGAACTTGTGAAGATGGAATGGTTATGTTGGAAATATTTTGTTCACATTCTGTTACTGGTTTCGGTACTTTTCGGTTAGCCGGGCGCCAGTGTTATACATACATGGGTATGTATATCTATATATACATATATATGTATATTTATACATATATAGAAGCTATATGTATACATATATATATGTGTGTGAGTGTGTGTACATATACAATATATATAAATGTATATGTATATACACATATATATAACACTGGCGCCCGCCTAACCGAAAAGTACCCTGGTTTCATACTAACCTTTCTTAGTCTTACTAAAGCAGTTAATTTGGACTTTACTCCTACATCCTTTGCTTCATCTTTGTTGAAAAAGAACATTTTAAATCTGGTGTCCAAAACCGTTGCAATGGAATCGTGTTCATTGTCTTGAATCGATGCAAAAGGCTTCTCCAAATTTTGTAGAAGAGTGTCTTTCATGGTGCCTACACCAAAAAAATCTCAAAATTTAGATAAATATGATTTTAATGCTGTAACTATTGGGATGACTTCAGAAATTAATGATCTTGATGTGACAATTTGTTTTGTTATTTCTTCAAATGGTTGTAATAGATTGAGCAATTTTTCTAAAACAATCCACTGGTTTGCTGTCAGATTATTTATTTCTCCAAATTTAGTTGCATATAGAGAAAGTGCATTTTTTTATTCCAGTAATCTCTCCAACATATAATAGGTGCTATCCCAGTGTGTTGCCACACTTTGAACTAATTTCTTCTTAGGAATTTTTTACTCATTAATTTGTATATGTTAATCTTGAACATGCTAATGGCGAATGATTAAAATGTGTAACGATTTTTCCTACCTACAACAATTAAATCATTTATTGATCTTTGGTATATTAGAGCATCAGATACTGTTAAATGCAATGAATGTAATTTGCTTTCCCTTACAGATATTTCCTTCCTCTGAATCTGAAAACATTCACTATACACTTCTTAATAGTGCTATCTGCTGACAGCAAAGAAAAAAAAAATAATGATTATAATAATGATAATTTTTTTTTGTTGTTGTTGTTAATTGTGAGCTTTATAAAGTCTACAATGATCTCTTTCCACCATTTTAGAAGATATTCCTTTCATCCTTTCTATCAGTGGTTTTTCTTAAGATATTAAGATTTCTTATTTTTTATTTCATTTCATCTGAAAGCTAAAACTTATGTTTCCTAGTACTTTTAAAATTTTGTCATTATTTTAAAATGTCACAACAACACGCATAATATCTATTAAAATGTAACTAGACAGTGCCTGATGAGGAACTTTTGCTAAGAATTTCTTTTTTTCGCTGAATTATATTATTGAGGCAATTTTTAGGCCAAACATAGCCGAATATTTTTTCAGAGTAAAATAATGCTTTCAAAAATTAAAAATTTGTATATGAATAATTTTTTTAAAGAAAACAATACATTTCAATTGTGAAATATACAAGAATTGTGCATATAGTGCATACTATATTTTGTTTTTAGGCAAAAATAAGTTCATTATTCGGCTGTAACTTGGCTGAGTATTCGGTTATTCGGCCAAACCACTATTCGTTGCATCATTAATTTAAATCAATGATTTTTTTAAATCGATTTAAATCATGATTTTAATCGTGATTAAAATCAATGAACCCTGCTGGCCACAAAGAAATTGTGTCTCTTTTTAAAATAATCTGTTTAAACTTTTGAAGTGTGATTCTTTGAATTACCAAGTTAGAAGTAATTTCTGTTGCTTTCTCTTTCAAAACGGGACCATTTAAAGGAATGTTTGTTAAACCACTGGAAAACAAAATTTTCCAGTTCTTCAAACGGTGAAGATTTCACATCTTTTGTTAACAAGTTTTCACATATTACCCAAATTTAGCTCCAGTAAATCTACTCAGTTTAAACTTGCTTGCAAAGTTAAACATAGAATTCTAATTAAACTAGCAAAACTAGCTTTACTACCACTGTAATCTTTGGCTTTCCTGCTGATTTGTGTTTTTCTCAGCAAAAAAAAAAAAAAAAAAAAAAAAAAAAAATGCTTTCTCTTTGAAGCTTTATTTTAAAGTCTAAAGCTAACTGAAATTCTCTAATGATGATATAAGCTCAGTTCTACTAAAGAAAGCATAATCCAATTAGATAAAAGGGAATTTATGCAGATGAAACAGAGGAGGGGTTTCTAATATTGTACCTGCAGTTGATTAAAAAGGACAAAGAGAAGGGAGATTCTGAGTTTTGCACCTTTTGATAAGAAAGTTTTTTTTTTTTTTTTTTTTACTTACAATTTCTGGCTATTTTAAGAAAATTTCATTGAGTTTTTGCTGCAGAAAACGTTAAATGTGGGAAATAATTCAAAATGATAACATTAAATCTGGGATTTTTTAGCATTACTAGAATATGACAATAATTGGGACTAACGAAAAATGACGATATATGTGGGAAATTGTTAAATACGGGTTACATTAAATCAGGGTTTCACTGTATATAAATTCATTTACATAGCATTTTCAGAATAAACAATCTGAAAATAATAACAATATGCTCAACAGAGCTCGATGATATCAAAAATTTAATACTGCAATATATCAACCAGTTGATATTGATATTGCTGATATATCGCGATACTAATTTAAAGAGGGGGGGGGGGGGAGTAACTTAATATTTTTGAAAAACAAATGATATAGTATCAAAAATTTAAACACAAAATGTAGTATAAAACAATGAATCAAAGTTTTTATATCTATTTGCTAATACAACATAATTTATATATTTTTAACAAAATATAGAAAAAACTGAACCGATTGTTCAATAACTATTTGCATTTACACCATTACTTTCATAAAGCTTTTTTTTAAAGGTAGTATTTTACCTATTTTCCTCATTTTATTGTTAATCTTTTTTTAAAAGGTCTCATTTTGATATGATAAATATATTATTAAAAACAAAAAAATCATTTGATTGTTTTGATATTGAAACATCATTTTAATTGTCCATATAAAAATGTATAAAATATTCTTCATGGAATTTTAATTGCAGGTTAATGTTTGTTAAAAATATCAAACTTTTTTTTAATATTTGGTTCAAGTTGAATTCGGCCAGACTGAGCCTGATTTAATTTATTTTGTACATGGTATGAGCCTGGGACAAACCACTGATGCATCTTGATCCCTTTGAACATATGCCTTTCATTTAAGCTTGACATAAACAATCATTCCATCCTAAAAAACTTCACTTATCAATGAGCAATATCCTTTCTTATTTTTAATTTAGCAAACGATTGTCTTGGGTGGTTAAAAATATGAATTGAAAAAATTTGAAAAATACTGAATATTTTAAGTCTTATATTACGAATTACTACAAAAATTAATCACAGAAACCATGTAATTTAAATTTGTCTTAAATTTTTTGAGCTAATTAGTATCTAATGTTGTTTAAATTCTTTAACCTTTTGCACTCCACAGACACCTATACGGTGGCAAACTAAGTTTCATCGCAAATCCACTGACACTTATACGGTGACATACTAACTTTAACTACAAATCCACTGACTTCCATACGGTAAACAACAAATAAACATACTTTTAGGGAGTTCCCCACACATTATTTCAAATTTTCAAATATGTAAGGATGGCAAGGAGTTGCTGGTAGGTGATTGAAATTTTGGTGTGGAGTGCAGGGGGTAATGTGTCTTTTACTTATGGAAAAAAAAAAATCTTGTTTGCTGAATAGTTGACAGACATTTCCCTGCACAGAAATTTAATTTTGTAATAAAATCCACTAGAACAAGCAATTAGTTCATTTTGATAATCTATTGGGTGTGATCGCAGTTTAATCTCCTTCTTGGTGCCATTTTAAAAAATCGCCAAATTGTTGCCATATTGGGAGAAGTCCAAGGAAGCAGTCTGAAAAAACAGGGTTGCCACGTTTGCACTAAAAAAATCGCCTTGGCGAAGGATTCTGGAGAAACCACGCTCTAGAAAGCAATAGTATTACTATCAGCAAGAATCAGCATTCTGATATCGTCCAGCCATAACCAGCACATACTCAAACTCACCTTATTGGATGCGATATATCAATATCTTAATATACATATGCACCAATCAAAGCAACAGAACAAGAAATGGATGACAGGTGTTTTTCAGTATTTATCTCTAATGGACAAGGGAATTTAGATTTGCAGGGATAGGAATGAAAATAGCATGTGCATGTATTGGACTATATTAGGATATTTCTTACTTAGAGATCTTAATGAAAAAGAGATAAACAGTAGACATAGATTTTCTGTTTTGGATGAAGCAGGCTAGTGAATAAAGACATGGATTGCATGAAAAAAGGAATTGAAGAAAATATTTGTATGGAATATTTGGCACTGTTTTCTGGACTAGAAATTGTGGTGAGTGTATAACAATATTATAATTATTGGGATATATTGGCAGAGTCAGTATTGCAATATCAACATTTAAACGATATATTAATAAATAATCCAGCCCTAATGCACAATTGAAAATTTTAAATCATCAGAGCCAGAGTAAGGGTGGTGTGGAAGGTGCCCTGGCTGCAGGTGCCAAGCTGGATAAGTGCTTCTTTGGCACTGTCAGTTATCACAACCAAACCACAATGATTGGTAAAATAATAATAATAATAATAAATTTGTCACAGCAGGCATTGAAGAGAATTTCTGCATCTATGTTAATCTTGTGTAGTGGTATACTTCTAAGTAATTGCACTGATACCAGGAATAATTTATATCATATGCTATTTCTCTTTTTGTTTTAATTAAATTTGCAATAGAGATAGATGACCCCCCCCCCCCCAAAAAAAAAAAAAAACACCAAACTCCCTTCATTAGAACATTATTTTGTGAAAGATAATTTTTTATAAAATACTACTACTAATAATAAATTAAATAAATGCAATCTGAGATGGATTTTTTTTTTTTTACAAAAACAAGGAGTCTAGTTTTCAGGCTTGCCACTGGCTGTAATGGTTAAATATGATGGTTACCATGGGGTATTTCTCATTGAAAAACTTTTCATTGTTACAGTTATAATTAAATCTCTGAAAAAAAAAAAAAATGTCTCATGCTCACTAGTTCAGTTGCCTTTAACATTAGCTAAAGTTATCACCATTTACAAGTCCCAAAGTTTAACTTTGTCAAAAATTACCGTGGATATTGATTAATGGGCAGCAATTTATGTCATTTTGAATGCTCTTGCTAATAGATTAGTATTTCAACATTATCTGAGGCAACTGGCATTTGAAAATTAATTGTAGAGTAAAAATTCAATAGCCGTTTGATGCAAATTTTGTTTTGTACCACACTAAACAGTACACAATATATAAAATATTTTTTTTTATTTTTAAATATTCTGTTGTTATTATGTATGGTTTGATTCCATCCCTGGTCTGTTTGATGCTAGTTATTATTATATTTTAATTTAAATATTTATGAAAAGGCTTCATTTAATTCAGTTTCTCTTAATTTTAGTTATACATTATAATACTGGAAAATAACAATTTTTATGATGTTTTGTAATGAGATTCAAATAAAGCTTCAATACAAAGAATATTTTCAACATGCAGGTTACTGAGTCCAGCATGGCTGGTGCTAGCAACGAGGTGACAATACTACATGGATGGAGCAATACGGTTCCATCTTAAGAGACATGGGTTAAAGTAACATTTTTCAACAAACATTCAAACAAACCATTTTTGTTTGAATGTTGTTCTGCCCATGAAAGGGCAGAAAAATGGCATTCAAATCAGAAGCAATATTGAGGGGGGGGGGGGGTCTTTAAGCTGTATTTTTTGTTAGAACTTTGGTAATTATTTTCTGATGAGGTTGTTGCATTTTTAGAGCTACAAAATTTATATCATTATGCAGCAAAAATTTTGTAAAAGAACTATTTTTATCTAATGCAATTTTGTAAAAGCCCTATTTTTATGAAATAGAAACCACCAAGGAGTTTTCAACAACAAAAAACAAACATCATCAACAAAAAATAAATAATACACAAAAACTATTTACCTGTACCAAAGCAAAGGCACTGGAACTGTTCCCAGATGCCACAATGCATGGGCATCAATAAGAAATTTCCAAGGAGGGAAGTCCCAAAGCTCTAACAGGAGTAATACATTAACAACTATTACCGAAGCAGCACATTTCCAAACGTAAGATTTATATCGATGTTTATGACACCATAAAATCCACCCAAAAGAATTCAACAAGCCTGAAATTATAAACAACAAAATTTCTCTTAAAAATAGATATTTCAGAAAAATTTTTGATCTCCAAATTGAATCTTTCACAAATGGAATGATTGAAGAAAAAGAAAATTTCATGTCATATAACAGCTGGCGCTAACAAACGAATCTTATCTAGTTGTATACAATGTATACAACTAGATAAGATTCAACAATACAAGTATGGAGGAACTTATTAAAAATATCTAAATAGGAACCTAAATATAATGATAATTTCTAATTCACCAAATTTGGATTACATTTTGTACAAGTATATAAAAAAGTTCACGATTTCACAAGAACAGGATAATGTGAAAAAAAAAAAAAAATGCAGAAAGATGCCTGGTAAGATAATTAAATTTGACTTCGCTTGTTAAAAATGAGTTTATGTATAAAATTATTAACAATAAGCCAATTAATGGTAAAGTTGAAAACCTAACATAAAATTTGAAACATACATTCATTTTTAATGCTATAGCTGCAATTAATCATGTAATCAGATGGAAATTGATAAAGATATTTAACTAATTAGGGAAAAAAATATTTTAAAATAACAACATGCATTTGAAATTACTCTGTTCAAGCACTTTTACTTAAATATAAATTCTCAGGTGTATTTAACTCTCTCTATATTTTTCATATACACATGTATATTAAATAAATTTTTCAAAGAAAATGCAAACAATTTCCTGAGCAAAATTTTGTTGAAGGCAATTTTTATACTTATATAGAAATACACCTGTTTTTATAACTTTCACTTAAAAAATTCTATTGCATTTTTATTACTTTCATATTAAAGAGAAAAAAAAAAAAAAAACATTTTTAGTTTCTAATTTCTCAAACTTATTGCAAAATTTTAAAGTCTCCATTCTGAGTCAGAATCTGAATTAGCTGATTCTGCACTGCTAACACCGTGTGTCTCAAGTCTGAACTTAATGTTTGGAAAAATATGTATAAAATGTTTTGATAGTTTTATAACACAGGTCTGAAAAATCAGCTGCATGGGATATTTTTGGTTAATTTTAAGTTTTTTATGGTGCTGAATCCAAAAATGACCTCCATTTCCCTCCATCACATACAATAACGTTGAAAAGGGGAGTTTACATTAGAAAAGCATAGTTGCGATGAAAAAAATCTATATTTTATTCTAAATAATTGTGTTCCAAATTACTTTCCCCCTTGCTTTTCACACTTTGTATTTCAGTAGTTGTGTGAATCGTAGCACAAGCTTATGTCTGTGTGTAACAGTTTTTGTTCGTTCTCATTTTTCACGCATTTTCTATTTGTAGTGTTGTGTTTTGTAGTTCATATCTCTTGAGTGTCATTGAAAGAAATGTGAAATTAGTATATGCAATCATTATTGGATATGGTTTTCTACTCAAGAATAGGATACCAGATTTCAGGTTAAAAAGAGAAATTTTACGCTTTAATTAAACTAAAAACATAAGTTTTGCAAGGGAAACTGGTGTGATGGAATTTTTTTTAAATACTAAGCAGTTTCTTACTTGCAGGCCAGTGTAATCCAAACTTAAACTAAAACTTAGTTTTGGTTTGACTTTAAACTGTAAAACTAAACCCGAACTTTTTTATACTTGTTTTGAGTTTAGAATAGAAAGCTATACCAAAAGCAAAACTAAATATGTATTTTGACTGGAAATTAAAAGTATAACTGTGAGAAAGAAAAATGTAATATTGGAAAAATTACTATTTTTTAAACAATGGAAATTTGAATACTGATATGTATAACAATAACAGAACTGCAACAATTTGTTTCTTTAAACTAGCATCATTTATATACTTAAAAATCAATACTATGTAGATGGAATGTATAATACATTTGATTTCAAACTGCAGGGATATTGGCTGAAAATTATGAGTTTTTAGAATAGCTCTACTGGTAATTAAACAATTGTAACTGAAAAAATCATTTCAACACAGACATGATATAATAAACAACAGCGTTATATAAAGCGTGAATGTTACTGTGAAAATTCTGAGACTGAAAAACTAATTTTTTAAAAACAGGTCTTGCCCTTTTTTTTCTTTTGTAATATAGTCATATAAAGTGAAAATAATTTTCTTTTAGTGTGGATAAATGAAAAAAAATGCTTATTATTTAATATTTTCTAGGAAAATATAATTTATTTGGGAGAAACATTTGTAAAAAATGAATTTTTCCAATTTTTTTCCGAAAAAATCCACTTTTTTTTCTGCTTCTTCAATTTTCCCGGAAAATTTACATCTCTAAAAATCTATACAGCTATACAGTAAAGACGGAATCACATAGGAAAGAAAAAAAAAATGCGTTAAAGATAAGTTCCCTTCTTAGCAGGTGTAAATGCAGTCTATTCCTTTTTCAGATATTATTATATTCATTTTGTATGGAGCAACACATTTAATCGTTTCAGATAGGATTCTGTCACAGGCAGGTTTTTTTTTTCACTAGTTTTACTGCATTTAATTTTTTTTTTTTTTTTTTTTTTTGGCCTAGAAATCTACTATAATTAAAAAAAATGAATTTTTAAGTTTAATTGTAAAATAATGGTAATTTAAAAATATATGCATTTTTTGTTAAAAGTTTTAGGTTGAGTCAAATTTTAATGATTTTTGCACGGATCAGATCAGTCAGAGACAGTAATTTTAATATGGGTTGGTTCGAAAGTGAAAATTTCTCCATGAGCAGACACAGGCAGAAGGAATCCAGTCCCGGTTCGGTATAGAAAAGATACCTTGGGCCTGCCCCGGCCGAGCCTTCAGGAAAAAGTAAGGTCCGGGACTGGATCAGCCCTAAAATACAGACTTTTTTTTAAAAAAAAACCTCACTGGGACGATTTAAAATCTGAAGTTGTGAAAGCTAAAATTATGAAAAAACTCTTAATCGGCATGTTGGAAAAAGCCTTGCTTTAAATCAACTGACGGACATTTAAATAGTACAGAAAGAAGGTGGAAAGGGCAAAAGTTAAACTGAATCAGAAGTTTAAGCTACAGGTAGGAGTTACTTTACTCACCTGCAATTTTTTAAAAGGTATTTAAACATTTTTTTTAAGAGGAGACAATCTTTGTTTAAAAATTTAAAGGCATTTTTCTGCATGCTGGGTTTTTTTTTTTCACCAATTCTCGTCTTTAAATTGTTATCAGTCAAGAATTGTTAAAGAAAAAAGATGCAAACTTGGAACATGTCTTTTATGATTAGTTTAAATTAATTTTGGTTCGGCAAATTTGAAAAAAAAAAATATTTATTTTTGAAAATATGATTTTTTTTAAAATAAGTTGCATCATTTTTTAAATTTATATTTTAATATTTTTAAAATTAATATTTAAATAAATCCTGAAACAAAATTAAAAATATATTTCCTCTTTTAGAGGTCTGCGTGGGCCATGGGCATCTCCAGTGGAAGACACTAAGCAACACATTTTTAAAATTACACCTCATTATTTAAAATGCTTCTAAATTTTTAAAAATTACTTCTAAATCTTGTTAATAGATGACAGCATATTATAAGCATTTATTTATTCACTGAAAAATAATTGGAGCTGTTTTACAGTCATTTGAAAATTGTTTTTTGATCTCAAGACTGGGGAAGTTAAATAAAATGGTACTTGATGATTTAAAATTATGTTATGTACTGAAATAAGTGAAGATTCTGAAAAGGTAAAGGTAAATTACATGACTAACCTTCTTTCTAAAACACAGGTCAAATTTAAACACAATGTATATTAAATATTTTAAATGGATACTTACCAACAAAAATATTGACTTTAAGATTATATCCATAATCAAACTGAACAAATGACAAGTAATAAATATGATAACAAAAGTATGCAAGAAATGGCACACCAATGGTAAATGGCATCCATGATTTTTCATTACAACATAATCTGGAAATATAAATTCAAATATCATACTAAGAGAGAGAGTAAAAAGCAGCAGATATTATAAAGACGATATCAAGAAACAGAAAATAATTTAAAAACAAAATAGATCTAATGTGAGTGAAAATTGCAAATTGAAATTCATACAGAGACCTTGACAAAAGTAGTGCTAAAATCCAAAATATGAAAAACTAACCATTTTTTAATGTGTTGTATGATTAGTCTCCCTAAGTACAACAGACAAAGTATTTTTATATATCAGATTTTTTTTTTTTTTTTTTTTTTTTTCGTATCTATTTAAAATGAAAAGGTAAGACAGTAATTTTATAACAATAAGCAATGAAATATCATTTTGTGACATTTAAGATGCACTTACCAAAAAAAGTCATTCTTGACAGCATTAGAAAGTATATCAGCTATGTGCAGATTTTCTAAATTTTAAATATGTACAGTAATGATTTCCATATTAAAAAATCCTGAATAAATTCTAGTGAGTGAAGTCATGCATTTTTTTGTAAAATCTGATAATGGGAAATGTAACAAAAACACTGCTATTACATATTGTTCAAAATCAGATATATTATCTCTGTAAGCACAAATTTTCTATTTTTTATGAAGAAAAAAATATTTCTTAATGTTATTTTTTATTTTTTAACAAAAATTAAACTTTATTGCTCTTGATGTAAGAGGTTCAATGTACAATTTATTTATTTAAAGAAACATGACAGGTAAATAAGTAAAGTAACATATGTTAATGGCATGTTCCTTTAACCCGTAACTGGAGACATGAATTTTCTTACGCGGTCAGAGATATAATGTTATTTTTCTTTTTCGTCATTTGTAAACAGCATTTGAATTTTTTTTTAGAAACGCAATATATTTTGGAAATCATGTAATGATAAAAGAACTACTTGTCGGTACTCAGGAATGATTTTATTCAAGATAAAAAAACACATGATAATCAGAGCCAAAGAACAACGTGGAGTCATTCTGACTCCCGTCTCCAGTTACGGGTTAAAAAAAATAAGGCAGATAAATGTCATAAAACCCAATCCAATTAATAAGAATAATATTTTTCACGTAATCTTTTCTAATTTATATTTTTGATAATTTATTAATAAAAATAGGAAGAAATATTTCTTCTAACACTTCATTATATATTTTTATTTTTTTTAGAACAAAATACGGTAATTATAATATAGTGCATGCTGTAAAGTAAACAAAATCATTGCCATTTGATGCGCTGGATTGCTTCAGAAGAGTGTACAACTTCAAATTGTCGCAACCTTTTCTCCCCAATGTAAAAAAATAAAAGATAAATCATTGCATTAATTTTTCTTGTAAAACGCTGCATTCCTACTTGGATATAAGAGGAAAAATAAGTGATTTTATGAAAAATCTTGTTACTGGGAATACTTGGTATGATTAACCAAATATTTAAAAAAAATTATCAAGATGAATTCACTTTTTTAGTATTCAACCAAATATTTCATGTTCTCAGTTTTAAGTTTAGAAAATATATATAGATATATTTCCTTTAGTTCGATTGGCTATCTGGGTAAGATGCATACTTTAAATTTGGTATCTTTAATAGAGTAACAAAAAAATAAAATCCCATATCCAAAATGTTCATCCAGGTACAGCTAATTGTCAAATAGAATTTTCTTATTCTTATTTCAGTCAAACTCTCTTCTAGTGAGCTTGAATGTTACAAGAACCTGGTTTTTAACTAGCAAAAATGAATGAAATTATTGAATACATTGCTATTGCAGAAAATTTTGTTGCAACAAGGGAAACTTTGATATAATGAGCAAACTTTTTGTAAAAATACAATAAAATTATCACTTTATTAAACAAAAGTGTATTTTTTATTCGATGCTTTGCACTTTTAATGAAATAGAAACAAACATATAGAAGCACAGGCAATCTTTTTAAATAATTTAGTTTCTTAGCAAGACAGTGAACAAATAGTAGCACTTTCTCCTTTATCAGTTCATTGAATTAATTAGAAAAAATACATGATCTTAATGTGGCCAAAGGGAAACAACCCTTAATAATAATATTAATGTTAAAATAAACAAATGGTAATCCTGGGTCTTTCAAATAATTTACAGAATTTTTCATGTTCATAAATTCAGAATCGAAAACTTATTTCAAGAATCAAGCTGGCATTACAAATTTAATTTAGTTCAGATATATATAACTATTTGTTTTATAAATTTTTATAATTCAACTAAACTTTCACAAATTGTATTACTTGTGAAATCTAAAATTTGGTTACTGCAAGAACTCTGTTATAATGAGCAAATGATGTGGTTCCTTTGTTCTTGTTATAAACGAGTTCGAATGTAACTACTTTATTTCTGCTGATTTTTTTTTCAACTACCTTATAAAAGAACACTCTAAAAAAATAATGGTTTAACATGATACAGAATTAAAATACAAAGAGTTATGATTAAATTAATGACCAGACATACCTCACAAATAAAGAATAAAAAGAATATAGCACCAAGGAAAATGCACAAAAGTAATCAAGTTTCTGTAATGAGAAAAATGAAATCACAAATTAACACAATAAAACAAGATTTTATTTTAATAAAATAATAAACAAGTTTTCTCCATTTATGCAATCTAAAATTTTAGCCTTTATAAATTATTTTGATTATATTTTACAAGATATTCAATGAAGACAAATAAACTGTAGTGTCCAAAGATATTATCAAAGCTGCCAACTTGTACAGTTTGACCACACAATGTATGGTTTTGGTTCTAAATGTACAGTAAACTTATATGGTTTTGCACAAAAATTAATAATCAATTGTAAAGTATTTTATCCATCATGTAAAAGATGAAACATCACACATATGCATCATGTTTCCTTTTCTTTCTTTTACAAAAAAGAACATAGTAAGTAAAAATAGGCCTATGATGATCATATATTTATAAATTAAATTCATTCTAAATTATCTACTCTTTTATTCCAAATTTATGATCCTGTTTCATTACTAAAAGGCTATAAATTACTTCTTGTCTAAAATAAAACACCACTATAAATTATTTTCTCATCTAATTATTTCATAAAAATAATAATAACAAATAAATTATTTAATTTATAATCACTAAGGGTATATCTGTTATTATAAAAATACACTTTTAAAAATAAAGATTTATGTCTCTGTAACTCATCCTAAATGAATTTGATATTCATTTCAATTCCTATTTAATATATAGCTCTTTTTATCTCTTGCACATCTTCAACTTTCACTAAATACATATTAAACACTCTCATAGATTTAGATATAATCAAAAAAGTCATAATTCAGTCAATCATTTTTGGCCATTAGATATAAACAATTTATTATTCATTTTCTATCTGATGGATGCCTTTTATTTGATTAGATGTCTACAGACATGTCATTTTTGGAAAATCTAAAAACTTAAATTACCCCATTAACTTTTAATGCAATGTATTTTGTTTTTGGAAGTTTTCAACTCATGATTAGCTAAATCTTTGGCATTAAAAAATGAAAGTGTTAGACATTGGATTGTGATTGTCCTACCAAAAAGGTCTCAAAAAGAAAAATATATGAGGGCCATCCATCAATTTACTTTATATCTTCTGATCCTCTGCCATGTTATCAAAGGTAATAAAACCTCTCTGGATTATTTTCACTGTCTTTGGACATTTTAAATATTTACCTGAATGTGTCTCTATGCCCAGAAAATGAAATGTGGGGTACTGCTGTATAACCTCAAAAGCACAATTGAAATAAGTACAAATTTTATACCAAAATGGCTTCTTTTGCAAACAAAACACCCCACCACATCAAATATAATTTCATACCAAAATGGCTTATCTTGCAAACAAAACACCCCACAGCATCAAATATAATTTCATAATGCTAGGGCAGAAAAGCATAATTCAACGAGGGAAGCAAGAAGCAGAAAAATGTCCGATTCCAATGCTGAGATGTTGTACTAAAAATAATCCAAAAGGAAGTGTACCGAAAGTGTCTCTTTACACAACAAAAATACTCTTTTTAATAAATCTGCCCTGGCCCTTTTTAAAAGAAATGTGAACACTATTCTAAGGTGATAAATATTTCTATTCAAAGTTATAAAGACTGATTTACTGTCAAACTCTTATTGATATAGATATTGGTCAAATTATACACAGAAGAATAATGCTGAAGAAATTTTCTTAAAACTTCACTTGGATTTCATAGTGTAACTATTTTAGTTATTTGATATCCAACTGGGATTAATCAAAATTAGTAGATTTCTACATTTTATTTCATATGGATTTATTTTGTATCATATAAAATAAAATATAGAACAATATAAAAAATTGTCCTTAATTATGAGTTTTAATAAAATTTCTAGTTGTTTAGCAAAAGAGAAAATGGTTTCTCTCCTCGCACCCCCTCGCTTTCACACAAAATAACACAAAATAATAATTTCTTAAATATATATATATATATATTGTATAGTGAAACAAGATACCTAAAAATTTTCTGTTCAGCCTTTAGACAGTTTCATTGGTCTTTACTTATTTTTTAAACAAATCAGATAATCATAAGCACTATTAATAATAAACCTTTTGATATCCATTATAAAGTTTAATCTATGGATCTTTTTCACATATAACTATATTTTTAGAAATTTAATATTTCACACTTTTGGCAAAAAACTTGGTAATCTTAGCAAAATTTCCCATTTTTTAAAAATATTTCTCAAGAAATTCATAATCCAAACTGATTTCTTATGAATACATAAACCTACATATTTTCCTTAGACCTTCACTATATATTTTACTTACCTCAGTTAATGGAGTATCACGAGCATGAAACACAGCAGACCAAAACCATGCATTTATGGAGAGCTAAAAAAGAACAAAAATGAAAAATCATGCATCAAGCATAGCTTATGAAACACTTCCAGAATACTTAAGAAAATTTCACTATTTAATAAGGTGAAAGATGATGTCTAAGTAAACAATTTCAAAAATACATAAAACATTTGACAATTGCATTTCAGGAATTACCATCAACAGTTGGTCCAAATTCTTTAGTGCAGCCCTGCATATGATATATAGATTTATATATATACTATATAGTATACTAAAATTTAGTTCAGTAAGAAAACATACAGCACAGTTGAAAATTCGCTTCTGCAATTACCGTCCATAAACAGAAATGTACTCAAGATCTTTGCTACCCTGTATATGATCTAAAGAATTTATACACACCAAGTAATAGGCAAAAAAATAGTTACATTTAAAGATGTGTATCACAAGTGAAGATACACTTCACTTTCAACAATTATTGTTAATAGACAGGATTGTAACCACATTCTTTTGTGCATCCATGTAAATAAATGATGAATGCTATGCCTATTCTATAGTAAACCTCTTGTAGTGCCCCTGAGTGATATATATTCAGGGATGTATTGGAGGGTATACGCCGTATACCTTCTGGATTTTTTTAAGGAACACCGTATACCCTCTGTTTCTCAAGAAAGCTATAGCATATACACTCTAGGGTATACGCTCTGCCTTGAGCGTATACCCTCTGCTTAGAACGTATACCCTCTGTTTTTTTTACGACTACACCACTGTATATATTAATTTCAATATGTTTGAAATGATGTAACAGAATTAAAGCACACCACAAACGATTTTCCCTCATAGATCGTAATGCAACGGAATTCAAGTGTCCTTGTAAACGAATTAAAAATGCTACATACTTCATTTTCAGAACCGAAAACTCTATAGTAAACCTCAATAACATATATCAATTGCATGGAAATCTGACTATATTTATGATAGTTAGAGCACAGACAGACAGACAAACTGAATTCATAAATACTTTTCAACTATGTGAAAAAATGTTAAAAAGAAACAAAAAATAAATAAATAGCAAACATATAATAGAAAAATTCTAAAAGAGAATCACTATGCAATCTTAATTATATAGTCAAAAATTACCAGACACTTTCAGTTTGACATGTTTTGTCAAATATCTAGAGGAATACACTAAGAATTCTTCTGGAACTGTGTGAATATAAAGAAAATGTGTGGCTTCATATTTTTCACCAAAGGTTTGATCACGAGGGTAATTAGGCAAGCAACAACAAATTGAAGAAAAAAATAATATTTGGGATCACAGTTTAAAAAAAAAAATGCATGAATTGATCTGTAGCTGCATCATTTGACCATGTGGATATTGTGCAATATATGCGTAAGAATAGCACATATATTAATGAAAATATAAAGGTTTCTTTAAAAATTTCAAGAAATTTTCACCTGTTTTTTGTTTATAGCATGCAAAGTTTTCTATCAAATTCAACGTCACTTTCAAAAATTTGACAAAGAAAGTAGAAACAACATACTGCAATTAAAATATAAATATATTAAATATTTGATGAAATATGAGCATTTGTATAAATAATCTTTAATGTGTGTCGTGTGCGCAAACAATATCAAAGATTTTTTTTTTTTTTTTTTCATGATTTGGCAGTCCATTCTTTGAACAACTCATATAAAAAGACAAGTCAAGTATCATGAAAATTCAGAAAGATGTCGGCACTAGAGTGACCTGAATTTCAATTGCTTTTTAAAAGTAGCTGCATGATAAGGGATTTTCCACATTATTATTATTTTTTTTTTTTTTTTTTCATTCAAAGTAGTAGTTCTTGAAAAAACACCAGAATCAGCTTATTTAAAAAGAATTATCAAAACCGAAGCATCCAAAGCTACTCTTTGACATTCATTAAGTAGTAACTACTCTTTTGTTGGAAGTCAGTTAATAAAAAATAACAATTTGGGGGAAATCCTTTATCATCCAGCCACTTTTTGAAGACAACTGAAATTCAACTCACTATTTCGTCAACGTCTTTATCAATTTTCAAGATATTCCACTAGTCTTTTTACATTAGTTGCTCAATAGAGTTGACTTCTAAATAATGAAAAACAAATCTTTGGTATACAGTTAAACAGCACAGTTAAAATTTATTTCATACTCACATTTCATTAAATATTTAACAAGTTTATATTCTAATTGTATTGCATTATTTCTATTATATTTTGTGAAATTTTCTGAAACTGGGATTAAATTCGGTTGAAAATGTTGCATACTATAAACAAAAAATGTGCAAAAATGTCTTGAATTTTTTAAAGAAATCGTTATATCTATGAATATATGTGCTATTCTTACACAAATAAACAAATGTTGTACAATATCCAGTTATTGCTGAAGCAACAGATCATTTTGAGCATTTTATTTTACAGGGTGATCCCAAATATTATTTTTTGAATTTGTTGTTGTGCTCCTAACTAAAAGAATTCTCTAGACATTTGATGAAACATCTAAAAACAAAAGTGCCCAGTGATTTTTGGCTATATAGTGTATATTAAAAAGCACAAACTTGTCCATCAATAACACTAATCTCAAAACTAATATTAGATGTCATGACCTGCACTACTGCTTCGATAGCGTATATTTTCACCTCTAAGTATGATATAATTTCAATCTTTACTTTATTAAGTAGGACAAAAGATAGATTTTCAAATAAGGCATTTAATAAACTCAATGATTTTTTAAAGGTATTTCAAGTGTATATTTTCACCTCTAAGTATGATATAATTTCAATCTTTACTTTATTAAGTAGGACTAAAGATAGGTTTTCAAATAAGGCATTTAAAAAGTAACTTAATGATTTTTTAAATATATTTCAAACATGGAATTTTTTAATCAATCAACATATAGGCAAAAGTAACAATAAACATTTATTGCTATGATAATGTAAAGTAATGTTTGCAATAGCATAATTAAATATGCAAAACTGGGGAAAAAGTGACAGAATTACCACAACTAGTGATTTTTATCACCCAAGCTTGGTGAGGGTACCTTCATAAAGGGGTTAGGTTTTTCTTGCATGAAACTAATATTTCCCATTTCAATATCCCATTTAAATGAACTAAAAGTAACTGATGAAAATTTTCTCATCTCATAATCACATACAAAAAAATAGTGAAGATCTTATTGTTTAATTCAGACAAATAATTGATAATAAAAATAACAGACTACTGAAAAATGTGTCAAAAAATCAGGAGAAATGTGTCAAAAATCAGGAGACTTGGCAGGTGAGCCTGTATTTAATATATAGTTTATAATATGTAAATACTAATATAGAACATTTTCATAAAGAAATGAAATCTAGTAATGAAAGTTTAATTAATTAAACATAATAAATTTAATCAAAACTTAAATAATTTCATTTTGAACTTTAAATTTGTAAATATTGTAAAAATAAAATTAAAAAAAAAATCAGATTTAAATTTACAAAATCAATTTAATTTTTAAAAATCCAATTGTTTTGACCTTTAAAAAAAAAAAAAAAAAAAAAAAAAAAAAAAAAAAAAATCATGAATTTAGCAACCCTAGGTTTTAGTTTCCCTTTATATTTAAACATCTTTTAGAGAAACATATAAGTATTATTTATTTTCTTAAACTATTACAACATGACAATGAAAAAAATTGCCCCAACATATAATTTCATTAAATTGCATATTAAGATCATAACAACTTGTTTTTGTTGAAATATTCTATTAACTTTTGCAGCAATTTTCAAAAGTACGATTCAAACATAAGGTTGAAATTGTTTGCTCATTCAAGTTTTTTTTAGTTTGGTAAATACTAGTTTTTACTGTGGTAATTACAGCGATGAATAACACTCTGTCATGGGTTCTTGCCTATCTTCTTTTGCTTTTTATAATTCAGAAATTTTTAAGACAACTGCCAAGCAAATTGATGAAACAATGAGTAAAAGAAAAATAACTATTAAAATTAGAGAGAGAGAGAGGGGGGGGGGGGGGCAAAAAGATATACAACATGAAAACCAAATATAAATACCAAAGCTGGTAACTTTAATTTAATAAGGTGCAGAATAACAGGAAAAAAAAAAATCAAAATTCATATAGAAAAACATTATTAGAAATGAGCTTGGCAACTGCTCAGCTATTACTATACAGTACAAAGCCTCAAAGTATGGATGTCTAAAATTCAAAATTCTCCAAAATCCTAAATTGTACTTTTTGACCATTTAAAACACAAAATCTCAACTCTTCCGGGAGAGATATCTCACTGCTCCAGGAGAATGTCCTCTTCGGGCCACCCCTTGAATTCAACACTGAATGCAGCTATCCAGTATCAAATAGTTTATGAAATTGGTAAAAAAATGAGTTTACTTCATAAAAAAAATATTTCTTATAAAAGAAAATTCATGAATAACCAATTCACGAATGTTGAAATATTCTTCATTTTTTATTTTGCGGATAATCAAAACTTGCGAATGTTAAGGGATTACTGTATTAAACAAATAGTTTGAAACTGAATTCCTTTTGTGAATGTCAAAAACTTGTCACGGAATGCGAATAAACTCTAAAAATCGGATAAAAAATGTCGTTAAAAATTAAAAAATCTTGTATGAATTACGGATAAACTACAGTAAAACGTCCCTAAAGCGACCACGTTCTGCTCCAATAAAATTTGGTCGCTCCAAGAGGTGGTCTCTTAAGGGAGGTCATATTTAAATCTAGATTTTAATTGTTTAAAAAAAAGTAACAATTAATGTTACTAAAATTTATTCTTCACATTAGGAAAAAATATAAAAATTTAATTATCAAAACGAAGTTAATTAAATAAGTTAATTACTTCAGAGTTTAAAAAACATTGACGTTTGAATATATTACAAGTAGAATACATTGACGTTTGCTTTGATTTTACCATTTTTTCTTTGATAACTTTTATTTCCAAGTCCTTTCGAAGTTCAGTAAATAAATGCAATTTTTTTGGACGGAAACAAATAATGACAATTTTATTAATTTATCTATTTCTTTGAGAGTTTCCTGACAGAATAGAGCAGGGCAGTTTATTGACTGTCATTCTTAATTTGTCATCAGAGTTAAATTCATTGCCTAAAAAGGCACAAAGGGGTTTAAACACTTAAATGTTACCGGAATAAAGAAAAACCTAAAATTAATTTAGGAGTTTGATGAATAATGCGCCCTCCGGAAATAAACCCTTCTTCAAGCGATCAGGAAAAAAAGGAATTTGTTTCATTTCATTTACTTCAAAGAAACAAGTCGCTCGTAGAGGGAGTTCAACTAGGATGGTCTCTAAATGGAGGTAAAATTAGTATTGAACCTATGGGAATAAATTTCGTTCAAAGAAAAAATTGTCGTTCAGGAAGGTGGTCGCACAGGGAGGTTTCACTGTATATTGAAAAGATGACAACAATTACTATAGATTGGGCTAAAAGATTAAAATCCGAATCCCTTTACTAATGTGGAAAAATCACCGCAAAACGAAAAAAACCTGCTGAAAATTCAAAAATTGCAGAAAACAAAATTTACTATAGTAATCCAAAACATTGTAACCGAATTCTTTTACAAATGACAAAAAATCACTACAGAATGTGAAAAAACGCTTACATCACATTAAAAATTCAAAAATCATGGATGACAAAATTTCCTATACTAGGCTAAAATTTTGAAACAGATTCCCTTTTATGAATGTTGAAAAAAGCGAATAAACTCAAAAAATTGCATAAAAAATTCATGATACATTCCTAAATTGCTCTACAAATTCCGAATAAACTTTATTGAAAAGATATCAACATTTATTATATTGGGCTAAAAGATTGAAACAGGACACATTTTAATAATATGGGAAAATCATTAAGAATCACATAAAAAATTTGTTGTAATTGGATAAAAGTTTTTTTTATATCTTTTTAAAAAAATATTCTTCATAAAATATTTGCCTTACCTTTTTTTTTTTGTAGTGCAAATGCTACTGCAAATGCTTTCCTGATGTTAATAATTTGGGGGAGGAAAGGGAGGTGGGAGGGGTGATTTAGATTATTATTTTTCTTTTTTGACAAATAAACTGCAAATGATCCAAAATTTGTAATCATCGAGGTCCAGACAATTCCAACTTTGTATACTATATACAATCTTTATCACAAAGAATAGAATTGAAACTTTCTATAAATTTAAATACATAAAATACTGGAACATACTAATGCTTGAATGGTCCACAACTTTTTAAAAGGACATTGAGGAACGCTCTTTTTAAACTTTATCCACATTCCATAATGAGTGATGCCATTCAACACAGAAAACAACACAGATGCTGGTTCTTGCAACCCCAAGAAGCGATAAAAAGGCCACTAAGAAAGAAAATTATACCAGATTAATCAAAAGACATTTGGAAAAGCTAATACATAATTATGAATAAGAAAATTTGGAATAACCAATAGCAAAAGTGAATGTCAAATTTAATGTGATAAATTCAAAGTCTGCATTAAAATATATGAAAATAAGCATCATGTCAATATTCTTTATGCACCGAAGTAGATTTTTTTTCTCTCCATATAATGATTGAAGAAACAATTATATTTAAAGAACAATTAATTTTTAGCTCTAATCATAAGTTGAGACAATGTATAGACATTTTTATTAATTGGGGCATTGACCTCCCCATTTTATAATTTCTTACTTACATCAAATATTGAAATATGTTCGAAGACAATTACAAGCTCTCCTCAACACCGTATTCATATTTTTATTAGTTGGGGCATTTACACCCTCCCTCTACTACCTCTTTTTATTTCTTTTTTACGTCAAATTATAAAATATCTCTTTGCAGAACACGTTTTTTTTTTTTCTTGCTGGAATAACTACTGCTGCATTTAATCACAAGAAGATGAGAACTGATACTTAATTGCTTTTACTACCTGTACCGCACACATACAACCACTGTTTCTGAACTTTAAAGCATTAACAAAACAAAATTATTTAGTCACATGTTTCACATATGTGTTGTGTATGTTTGCAGCAGAGCATATTTTAAGGAATTTTCACTGGGAGACAATAGGTTTGATCTCTTGTTCGAAACAAATGTTTATAAATAAGCCCCCCTTTCCCCCAATAACTGCAAACTGAATAATAAGAATATCGACTGGCTGACAAACTTCTGTACCTTATTAGTTATGTTTATTGTACTTCTTCGGTTGCCGGTTAATAAACTACAAAATCTTCAATGAATCATTTAAATATCCTCATTTATAGCTTGGTGATATTAAAGAAAAGCTATTTCTCAGTTCAGACAAATTGTTAATCGTTATGTTAGTAATGGATCAAACATGACGCTCAACTTACCAAATCCGTATGCATTATTAAAACTTTATGCAAGAAAATTATCATATAAATTGATGTTAAAATGTTGCTTACTTTTTTATTAGTTTGTACACTTGACTTTTGTTCATAACGATAATTTATCAAACTATTTAGATAATTGGAGCCTGGGATAAATTCTAAAATTGAAAAATATATTTGATCTGAATCATTAAATACTTATTTTAGTGAAATAGTAACCAAAAAGTGGAACTAATCATAAAATAATTTTTCTCTTGATGTTTAAAAAACTTGAAACTAAAAAAATAAAAATACCACGTTAAATTTTAAAGCATCTTTGCAAAATGCCAAATCAATAATATTTATAGATGAACCAAATGAGGAAACCTATTTTGCTCTTTATATTTTAAAAAATTAAATTCTTTTATCTTTAAAATATTTCTAAAATGCTATGACAATTATTACTATTGTTTA
Source organism: Maratus speciosus (assembly GCA_963932465.1). NCBI lineage: Eukaryota > Metazoa > Arthropoda > Arachnida > Araneae > Salticidae > Maratus > Maratus speciosus. The sequence continues at coordinate 182,464,546 of OZ010791.1, read as the reverse complement.
AAATTTTTACACAAAAGACTGTCTTATGCAAATAGTGAAATTAATCACGCAAGGGAAACGATTTTGTTCTTTGTTTTACAAATTTAAACTTTATTAAATTTTTATAAAGTTTTCAAAATGCTACAATAATAATTACAATTGTTAAGGGGTTTTTTTTACAAGTTATTGTCTTTAGAAAAGAACTTTTTGGCAAATTCATGATTTTGATAGGTATCCATATCTGCATGTTTTCTCTTTCTTTCTTTTCTCTAACCTTGTAACAACAGGTTTTGGGTCATAAAAAGCTTTTCCAATTCCATTTAGAGCAATGAACATCTTTGGTTGGTTGGTTAGTTGATTGGGGTTTTATGGCGCAAAGTCCCTTTAGGGACATGCTGCGCCAAGACAGAGTCAGAATGAAATACATATACTTATAACAAAAAAGTTGAGTAAAAAATCACTAACAAAAAGATAAGAAGAACAAAAATATTAAATGAAAAGAATAATATGTATAGTTAAAAACATTTAAAAGAGTCAAAAGTATTAATATAATTAAAAACTGTGAAGTTATAAAGTAATATTGTTAAAATATAAACAAAGTTTAAGATGATGTACAAATACTACGTAACAACAAGTTTAAAAATCACAGAAATAAAAAACAATGTAAACTTAATTAGGTACAAACTCTTCGAAAACTGTATTATCTTCTTCAGCAGTTGAGTCATATGATTCCGATTCCATTGCTTCATCCACATAGTTTTGCAGTTGTTTCGGATCCTTTATATTATTAACTGATGGGTTTAGACATTTGTTCTTGTTCTTTTTCTTCACAGTTTTCCACTGTGAAGAACCCCAAATTTTCTTTTTCTCTTTCTGTATGCAAGTTTTTTTGCTTGGTTTGTCAGTTTTACTAGTATCAGGTCTATGTGATGTTTTTGCAGATGTAAACAGCCTTAGTCTCAGTCTGGAATTCAGATGACTTTTTGGATTGACTTGGAGATTTTTGAGACTGATTGATTTGGTATACTATTTTAACAGGTTCTGAGGAGGGTTGCCAGCGTTCTAATTTTGAGGTCGCATAGCATTTACTACCACAGCAAACATCATTTATTTGAAGTGGTGGTTGATTGTGTTTTAGATGAGTTACTTGGTGTAAAGGAAGTGTCGGTCTGGGTGCTTATGTGCCTTACAGGTTTTGATTGTACTGTAAGTACACTAGAGTAAGATACCCCAACAGACAGGGTCCTGGATTCAACAAGTTTATGGGCTTCATGGTACGAAAGTTATTGAGTAATCTTAACAGCGAGAATTTCCTTCTCACGGGTCCAATTAGCCCAAAAGCGAGAATATGATGTATGGTCACCTTTACAATTTGCACAACGTTCTGGTTTTTCGCAAGTTTTACCGTTGTGGCCGACTTCTGCACAACGTCCACGGGTAACAGTGCCACGACAGTTAGTATTGGTATGGCCATAACGCTGGCAATTAAAACAACGGAAAGGATTAGGGATATAAGGCCGGGCTGGACAGTTTAGGTAGTCAGCTCTAATTCTAGTAGGTAAAATATGGCTATTTAAAGTTAGAATTATGTGTTTTGAGGGAAGTACTTGCCCATTTCGACGAATAGTAATATGGCATACATCTATGATATTTTGATCACTTAAATTAGTCAGAAGTTCTTCTTTTGTGGAAAATAAAAGATCGGGTTCCGATATTACACCACGGCAAGTATTCAGAGTTTGATGTGCTTTAACAGAAACAGAAAAAGTACCTATAGTATTCCAATTTGACAGAAGTTGTGACTGGCTGGCTGAAGAAACCCCAACCAGTGACAGAAGTCAGCTGACCAGCTGATCGATGCATACGGGACCAATATGCACCTCCCGTTTACCTGAAGCAGAGGCCAAAGCAGTGTGTCGGTTTCCCTGAACTGATAGGATCCCCCTTTCCAGGAACACGGGTCGCCACACACGGCAAACACGTGGGTGGTTTACAATTTTCCATGAGCCGGCATAGATCAGCATCTTTCAGTTTAAGACTTCTCTTGATAGTCCCGACTGTTTGTTGGATTTAAAAATTGTGTGTATGGACAACAGCTCTTTCTGGGCCAGTACTGTGAGGTGTCAAAATAAACATATGACTCCACCAATTTGTTAAAAACAGAGTGAGGTTGAGATGCCGTAAATTTGTAGTACAGTCTTGACGTCGATGAGGTCATGTTTGAAGAAGGATGCAGTTTTTCAGCTCTGTATAAATAAATTACATCCTCAGTAAAATTGACGACTTTGTCTTTACCAAAACAATTCGAAGCATCATGGTGGGCTACACTAACAATTTATGTTGGTCTTCTTGCCTTTAAGAAAGCATCTATGCTGTTGGAAATGTAGATCTTCTTCTAATTTTTGAAACAAATTCTTTACAACACAGTAAAGTCTCTTTTTTCACTGCAGACCAGAATCTCTTGATAAAAACTGATGAGTTGTTAACTTTACGTCTGCGAAGATTTTCTTCAATATCCGAATCACTTTCACATTCCTTAGTGCCTTAATTTACTTCCGTCAACTGTTCTTCGTATCCACCAGCATAAACATCCACTTTCGATAAGAGTCAAAGGATTCATATTTTTTTTAGGACTTTATATCAATCCTATATCAGGCAGTGTAATGAAAGACCTTTGACTGTCTTTCTGAACTTTCTTCTATCCTTTTATCTATAATCAGAGGAAGCCACAAGCAGAAGCTAGTTCAGTTTTTGATGAATCGAATTGATGATTCACAATGTTTTCTCAATGTTTTTGCATGGGAGGAAAGATTGTGCCATACTGCTTCTGCCAATTTTTTTAAGTATTCCACTAACCGTACTTCAAAATTTGAAGAGAAACAAAAAGCGTTTGGTTTTCTGTTAAAGCTATTTTTACAAGTTCTCGAAAGCATAGAGCATAAACTCGATAAAATTTTACTACAGATTTTATATTTGATTTCAGTGCTGAACTTCGGTAACTGATGATTCAAAATCAGACATAGTTAAGTCGGACTTCTGAGCAACGAACCACACGCAAAGCAATTAATTCTCTGTTCAAGTATCGTTTCATACAAGTGTGGAAAGCACTGGCTTTGCCTGTATTTACATTTTCCCATTTGTAGTTAAGCCTGTGAACGTATTTTTTGTGACATTCATAATGCCGAGTTATCAGATACAATTTTGGCAGAATTCATGATGCCTTCTGCTCCTCGCTTACTTGAATTACACTCTCATAGAAAAACTTATTTCTTGTTCTTCTGTAATAAATCGTGCTGTAACAAAATTGTTATCAATGCCATAATTCTCAACAGAACCATTTACTTGGATAGCAAAAGAATCAGTATTTTGTAATGGGGATACTGCGTTTCTTTTACTTCTCCTATTTTCTTTTACTACTATGATGACAGTTGCCATTCTTTTCATTTGCTGGGTCACAGATTCAACATATATGTTGTTCACCTGTTTTTTACTTAAAAATTGCCGGCACCATCCCTTGTCACTGGGCAACAATAGCTTGGTACTGGGTGACACTAATGTCGCCTACTTTATATGTTATTTTATGCCCTGGTTTGCAGCCAGACATTCATTAAATTTAAATTAATCATTAAATATAATCGTCAAACAATACATTCCAGTTACATTATTGGTGGAAATTAATAATACATGTGTAAAAAGCTGGCTAACTGTCATGATAAAAGACAATTTACTTAATACTTAATTCTGTTAATGGATAATCAGTTACAACTTTGTTTCAAAAGTTCTAGATATGGTAAATTGCATAATTTGTGTGGATGGGAAAAGTTTAGGTAACCAATTACTAAACATCACAAGAATTATTTTTTCTTTCTTCCTCTTATGATGAAGTAATTTTATTTTTTAGAAAAATTGGTACTACTTGATTATCCCGTCGATCAAACAACTATCGCCAAACTAAAAGATTAAATGCCAATAACGGCTGATCGTTGATGTCACATTTACTTGACACTAAACACGTTACAAGAGTTTGTTATCTCATCAAGTGATTTTTAGTCTGATGTTTTATTTGTACTTTTATTAATGTTTTACTAATTTATCATTATTTAAAATAAAAATTGTCAATTTGTATAATTTGGCTAGTAGTTTGGCGATTTATATAATTTGGCGAAATTGGTCAACAGGATAATCGAGTAGTACCGAAAGATTTAATATAGTTTATATAATTTGGCAATTATCAAATGATAACAATACTGCAATTAAATACTTACAAGACAAAAGTATTAACACTTTGATATCTTGCTTACAAAAGCATATAAAATTGTATTTCTTGATACTTAAGCATCAAATTGGCACTGGAAAAAAATAATAAAGGCATCATAGTGAAACCTGCTTGCAAGACTCTTATACTTCTTTACTAACTACTGATCAAGTTATTTACTTCTGATGGCAAGAGCGTAGTACTTATTTACAGATGTAACTCGTACTTTAACTGAAGGTATTAGATGTCATTTCCATGGAATAAAAAGCAGATAACTTTAGCAATGTTAAATGAAATTGTTCATTTTATGCTGGCTGTGCAATGAAACATCGATTTCACTTTAATTATTTGTGAATTTTCTTTATTTTGTATTTAATAAAACAGTTATTCTTTTCATTTAACAATACATATATCTTTAGGCTAACCATTCCTATCATTAGTCATCTTTCACTTATCTTTTCCTAGTACTATTTGCAATTTGTAATTGACATTTTAGTTTTGGTGCTGGTGTCATGCTAGTGGAATGGTACAGTCGTGGAAAAAAAAAGTAACCCCCCCCTGCCCCTACTAACTCCTCAACAAATTACCGTAGAAGAAAGTTGCTGGTACCGAACGATTGGAAATAAAGTCTACTTTTAAATGATGTATGTAAAATTTGCTTAGGGGGCCATCTACATATTAAAACAAATCCAAACTCCATTTTTTTCAATGGCAATACCCAATTTTAACAAAATATTTCAAATCTTCGGTTCAAACTACGCCTAGACACCAAATTTCAAGTCATTTGAATGATAAGTTTTTTGAATTATAAACATTAAAAATTTAGTGTTTCTAATGTTAAATTACATTTTCATATTTTTATTAATATCTCCTGTAGTTATACTCCTAATGTGCTAATTTTTTGTGCAGTAATAATACTAGGATACCCAAACATAAATACGTTGAATTTGCAATTTTTATAATTTTATGATATGAATTATGAAAGTAATATTCGAAAAAATTATGAATTGCAACCTACCATTTTTTGATGGATTTAGATTTATTAAGCCCTGCCTCATGGAAATCCAAAATTTGACATTTTTCTTCCAAGTAGTTTTCAAATTATGCTTAAAAAACGGCAAAATAATGGTTTAAGGGGCCGTTTATGATAGAAGTGACTAGATATTTTGAAATTTCTTATGTTATCCTGTAATCTAGCAGTCTTTAATGGCTGCTTGAGTGGTTCTTAATATGCCTTGATCAAGAAAGGGGCTCTCTTGGTCAACAATCGAGTACCGAACTTTAATTTGAACACAGTCCCTAAAATATGCTCGTTTTAAAACAATTAATTTCTCGGAAACTTGTCATACAACTTGCATAAAAATTTGTTTTTACGCTAATTGAAGGGTGTAGAGTTCATTTATGCTGTCAGAATTGTGTACTGCTACTGAAAAAAATAAAGTTATGATTCGTTTTAATATGTAGATGGCCCCCTAAGCAAATTTTATATACATCATTTAAAAGTAGACTTTACTACCAATCGTGCGGTACCAGTAACTTTCTTCTATGATAATTTTTTGCAGAGTTAGTAAGGGGTGTTTACTTTTTTTTTTTTTTTTTCCCCGACTGTACCATTTAATCTAATATTAATTTCATGAAAATGACAAATTTTAAAGTTTTAGGAATCTTTTTGATAAGTAATTGTTTTGTATAAATATCACCAAATTTATTTTCATATATTTTACATTCATAATTATAAAAGGGTCTAGTATGTATTATCAGTTTTAGTCATAATTTTCTTGTAATTCGTATTCTGGAAATAAAGTATGAGTATGAACATAGTTCTAATGCCAATCTATTCTATATAATCAATGTATGCATGCATAAGGTATTTACTCAAAAGAAATAAGTATAAAAGTAAAAACAATTTTTTAAAAAACATTCTTTTATAAACATTCAATGTTTAGTACTTTAAAAAATACCATTTCATGACTGCAATTCGTGTTGTTCCAAAAAATTTCCATTGCAATACATTAATTTGGCATGGGCCTCAATTATGGAAAATTCCCCACTTTGATTTATACTTGATTTAAACACAAACTAGTGAATTTATTTTTAAAAATTATAATTTTTGCTCTGTTTCTTTTTTAAGATATGGCAACAAAAAAGGAAAAAAAAAAAAACATTATTTAAACTACAATAGAAGGTCTTTATATAATGCAATTCTCCATATCACATAAAATTTCTCTGATGTAAACAATAAATTTTGCAGTTAAGAAGCACCTAAATTCACACATACCCACCTAATATCAGAGTGAAAATTGTTGTATAACTTCTATAAGCTATTGACTATCCTATCCTATGAAAAATCAAATTTCCGTACAAAGAATGCACTTTCAACAAAAACAGAAATTGGTAACCCTGATGTGTATAAGTGGAATAATAATTAAAACACTCATATTATATATAAAGATAATGAAAAATATGTTTACTGATTATTAGGGTGTGAACGATTTTAATCAGTTGATTTAAATCAGCGATTAAATCATGATTTAAATCAACCGTTTTTTTTTTTTTTTTTTTAATCATTGATTTAAATCAAAAATTTTCTAAATGTTTAAAATGTCAAAAAAAGTATTAAAATCTAACATGAACATAATTTGAAAGTTTATACAGGTATTTTGACTTATGAATAAACAAAAAAAAGAGCTTTTAATTGTTTGTCAGCTTAATTCATGAGTATTGTAAAAAATTTAAAAACAGTTGAGTTTGTAAAAAGCATTGTTTTTAAGTTTTTATCCAAATTAAAACAGTTTCATTTAAAAATGATATCTAAAGCCAATATAATTTGCAATGTCATAATTTCCTTTAGGTAATCAATTTATGCATTATTTTATATAAAATACACATAGTGTAATATATTTCTACAAGTAAAAGAATAAATAGTAATTAATAGCAATCTCAAGTTAAATAAGAATGACATCTGCTCAACAGCTAAATTGTAAATGAATGCACAAGAGAAAAAGAAATAATTGGTATAAAAATGCTAAGCACAGCGAGAGCTTCTTCGGTATAGGTTGCATAATTTTATTTTTATTTTTTTTATTTATTTATTTTTTTTTTTTTTTAACTTTGTAACTCATAGATACTAAATAATAATAATAAAAAAAATTAGGGATTGAAAAGACAGCAAAACTTTTCTTAAAAAGAAAAAAAAATGAACCATTGAAAGCTAATAATCCACACTGAGAGGTAATAATGCTGTTACTTAAATATTTTGAGGATTTCAGATTTTTGAGCTAACTTATATTTATTCTATATGAATGGGTTTAACTCATTTTCATAATTTTTTGGGTTAGCATACACATACATGTATATAAGTTTCGATTTTGGTGGTTTACAGTAATTTTCCTAAATACAAATGAAAAACTAAAATGCAAATAATATTTGTTAGTTTTGTTATTTGTGCTACTAACTAATGAAATTACTTATCTGGAGTTTTTATTAATTCTGTAATTACTCATACTGTTTCTTCTAGGCCATTTTTTTTAATGGTGCTGCATCATGCCCCTTTTGAAATTGGCAAAATGCAACCTGCCTTAAAAAAAAAAAAATAGGAAATTCACCTGTAGTTGTAGCCACAGATTTCTTGCAAAAAACTTCCCCATTCAACAGTATTTCTAAACTCATGTGGCCAAGATCTTGCAAAAATATAGAACTTTATTTCTTTCGAAAAAACAGGATATTATTAAAATATGTATTTTAATTGTATTTTTCAATTTGCTTTTCATAAAATTATTAAAAATTAAGGACACTTTATTTATCATACTAAAAATTATTTGGAACGACATCCTGTCCCTTTTTCTTTCTAAAATGAATACTACATTATTATCATTTTAATAATTAAGGCTTAAAAATGTATAATATGTTCCTAATTAGAGTGTTAATTGTTTAATAATTATTAATTTGAAATGTTAACTATTTAATATAAAATGCAATTAATAATTTTAATAAATGTTAAATATCACTAGATTTATAAAGTTTTACATAATTATTACATTACTTAAATGTATATAACATTATTGTATGATACTACCTAATGAAACTACTAACAGGGTTGGCAAGGTTTTGGACACAATGGTAAAAACCACGGTAAAATTCATGGTTTAAACCGTACTGTACAAAACCCTTCTGTCTAAAACTGTACAAAACTATATTTTGTAGTAAAATTGTATTTATCAGAACAATGCTAAAAATTTAAAAAATTGGCAAAAAGATTACAATACAAAAATACCAATTTAGTATTAATAACCTAATTACCCTACGTTATCCTACCTAACAATTTAGTAGTAACAACCTAATTGCCCTACGTAACAAAGTAATTACATTAAAAAGATATTAAATTTAATTATGTATCATAATTTTAATATTATTCATTTAAATAATAGTAGTTAATAGAAGTTCTGACGATTTTTATGAAGAATACATTCTGATTCTGTTACTGAAAGTCCCGAGAGTTGTTACTGGAAATAATTGATAAATGGAGTTCAGGTTCAGCATACTGATTAAACCAGCTTACTGCTGGCAACTTTGTATATGTGTATATTAAGAAATAATATAAATAAAAATACAGTCGAACCTCTATTTAACGAACCTCTATTTTGCGAATTTCTCTATTTTACGAACTTTTCCTTGGGACCAAGAACATTTCGCAAATTTCTTCGTAAAATAACCTCCAAATTGCGAAGTGCATTCTCTATTTAACGAACTTTTTCTTGGAATCTAAAATTTTTTTCTCCCTATTTGTCAAAATATTACTGGACATTTCAAACTTATTCTTTCTTTTAACACATTTTATGATGATCAATGACCATGAACAGGTCTTACCATCACCTAACTCACTGAGAGCAGTAAAATCGCTGCGATTATTTGCTTTTCATCCAAGAAGTGTCTGATCATTCAGTCGTGCTGCTAATTTCGGTTCTTTTAGCTCGGAAATGTCAAAGAGAAAGTGCTTGGCATAAAAGAAAAAAAAATCTTGATGTGGTGGATAAAAGCGTGAAGAAAAAGAATATTGCTTTAAAATTTGGTATCCTCCAAACAGCTTATCGACTATAATAAAAATCGTGATTGTAATGTAAAATTCTTTTTTTAACTGAAAATACAATGTATTTTCAGACAATGTTTTGTTTCATTCTTATTTCCCTTGAAAGTTTCTTTTTGAAGGGTAAAATATGTAAAACAAATAGATATAATTTATACAAAAAGTGTGATTAATTACTTTTTAAAAATTATATTTAATGTTTATGGGTTTAAAATATGTTTTATGTAGTTTAAAGTATTTTAAAAGGTGACTCTCTATTTTACGAATTTTCCATATAACGAACTTTTTTTCGGGATTTAGCGACTTCGTTAAATAGAGGTCCGAATGGAATTGATTTTGTTTGATTATGAGACATTTAGATATTGACTATTATTATAACACTATATTATATGACTATTATTATAACAACACTATTTAACTCTTAAGAAATAGAATGTTCACTAGAATTAGATTAAATTCATAATGAAAATACATATTTTAAAAAATAATTTCTAGATTTTAAATTAAATATTTGTGTTTTCTTTCATTGTCCTATAATCTAGAAAAGATAATTTACAATGAAACATTATTTAAAAGAAATTTCTTAGTAACATTTTCTTGCACAAAAATTGAAACAAAAGCACTAGTGTTAAGCAAATCTCCCCTCCCTATACTACATGTGTGGTATTATAAAGAATTTCTTTTTATAATAACTCAATTTTAACAGAAACAGAACTTTTTATGTTACACAGATATTAGAAAAATTTGAACTTTTTTTCATTTACCAAAGAATTAAATGGAATGTTAGTAAAATAGATTGTGAGATATTTATATTTATTAATATGTTTAATAAGTGTGCAGTGGTTACATGTGGAATGTTGCTTTTTTTTTTTAAGGTTTTGGACACTTTAGTACAGTTTTGGACGCTTTAGTATAGTTTTGGACACTTTAATACAGTTTTGGACACTTTACTACAGTTTTGGACACTTTACTACAGTTTTGGACAGTAAAACACACATGTCCTGTCAAAACTACTTTTGGGCGACTAAAACGCCAACACTGACTACTAATTTGCAGTTTTTATAATTTCTGTAATTACTAGCTAATAATTATAATTTTATTAATTAAAGTGTAAAAACATAGATTATGTTAGCAATTAGTGATTTAATTGTTTTGGAAACCTAAAACTCTTGGTAGCTATTCAGTATTTGAACGCTGGTAAAAAAATCATAAAAATCTGATTTAAATCAAAAAAATTCAATTTAAATAAAAAAAATCAGATTTTTTTTTTTTTTTTTTTTTTTTTTTATCATGATTTTTTTACACCGTACTTATTATCAAAACACAACTTTATAATCAGTTAGATCTCTCGCACTGACATTTACCGATGAGGGCATCTATATCACAATTAAAACTGGTTAATTTTAAGTCTACACACAGTTTGTTTCTGTACTCATTTTTCAAAAACAGCAAAACAGAAAAAGCATATTCAAACAAATATGTCGTGTTGAACAGAATCAAGGTCCTCAAAGCTGATTTAGATATTTCCAGATATTCTGCTTGTATATTCATCCAGAAGGAAATTAAGGATTTTTCCAGGGTTGCCATGACGAATACGCAACAACTGCCATACCTCATAATGAGTTCATAACTAACATAATACCAGTTGACTGATTAAAAAAACATTGTCTTCTCACAAAGTTTTAATTTAAGCTAATGACTTTCATGATTATTTATAAAATATTGTATTTGTTATAATTTTTAAACAGATGAAATAAAAGACTTGATTGCTCCGCGATCCACCAAAACACTTACAGGTTGGAAACTGCTGCTCTAGAGGGCTAAATTTGATATACTAGTAAACTTTACCTACTTAATTCAGAGCTTTTTAATGAAATAATTGCTATTATTACGATACAATTTTTTTAAACTGAGTAATCAGGGGTGGAAATACATCATTTTACTCGCCAATGGCGAGTGAATTTTCTGACAGGGCGAATGACTTTTACGTAGTCTTTGAAAATTGCAAACTATAGAGGTATGCCGAAAATGTTTTTTATTTAGTAGTTAGCTATATTTTTCAACTTTCCTAATTACTGCGATGTAAACATGGTATGAAGTTCTACTTTACATTAAACTTTCATCTCTTGTTTATATTTCTTAATTTTATAGGAAAAAATATATGAAAATGCATTATAGTAATAGTAAACAACTGTTTTTGAGTTGCATAATTTCTGGTAAGATTTTCTAGAAATTCCCCACCCCTGTGAGCAGGGTTGCCGGCTTTTAGCCAGGCCAAAAAAAGCCGGCTGGCTTTTTTGGTTTTAACCACTTAAAAAAAGCCGGCTTTTATTAAAAAAAGGCTGGCTCTTATTTTTTAAAGTTGGTTTACAGTTAATTTGTTTTAAATTTGGATCAATTAATTTTTAATACACTTATAAATATTTTCTACTAAAAAAATTATAGATTTCTATTAAATTTTGTCAAATAAATAAGTCTATAACTTCTAGAAGGCAAATGTGAAGGCATTATGTCTGAAAAAAAAAAAAAAAATATTTATATATATATATATAAACATTGAAAATAATATAAGTTAGGCTCCAAACTGGTATTTTGAAATTCTATATTACATAGCTTCACATACACTACACATTTTAAAGATTATATTTAATTAATGACAAAATGTAGCACATCAAAATGGAAACATTCTTGTGTGTCCATATGGAGAGATTAAGTAATAAATGTTAAAAGAGAAATTAGAAAGGATATAATATTTGAGGAGAGTGGTACATAAGTGTATGAAAAATAGAGCATTTAAACAAGAGGAAAAAATTCTCTAAATAAAATACTAGAAAACAGGAATTCTGCTTTTTCAGAATTTAGTGTCGCCCCAGCATTTCCATTACTTCATTTTCTTCTGGTGGGTTCTATTATTATGAAACAGCCATTATAAATGAAGCGTTAAAAAAAATTTGGCCATTTTTTTTTTAAATTCTGACCAGAAAATCAGAGTTTTAACTTTTTACGGCAGCTCTTTCATCTTCACCTAACGCTTCATTTATAATGGCTGTTTCATAATAATAGAAGCCACCAGTCCATCAGAAGAAAATAACTCGGTTAAGCGTGACTCGGATAATCAGGACTCTACTGCAAAACATATTTCAGTTTTAAGACTTAAAGCACACACTTTTATTTTATGTAAAATGACGTCATTTGCATTAATATAGAAACTTAAAATTAAATATGGTTTATAATAGCTCCCTGTTTTATCATAAATCTTTCATTTATATTTTTCTCAAAGTAGCACGTATTTTAATTAATTTTTTTTTCAATTTAATTTTTTTTAATTAATTTTTTTTTTCCATTTTATGAGAAAATAGCAACAAAAAGATATAATTGCTATTTTTCAGCAATTTTTTCTTTACTTTCTACAGAAATGGCGTATTTGAGTTGCCAAAATGAAACAAATGTCGCTAAAAACTACAAAAAAATTAATATTTCAAAAACAAATAGAGATGCAGTTTTCAAACAAATTGCATTAAAAAGTACTTTTTTTTCCCAATACGATGGTATAAAAACTGAAAATGTGCGATGTTTAGAAATTTTAAAAAGGGCTATAGAGCATTTAATTGTACAATGATACATACATCTACTTTGTTTATTGCTAGCGTCTGTAAGCTAACGTTATTTTTTAGACACAAAATAAGCTGGGAGAAAGAAATAGCATACCGTACCGGCTAATAAAATTTTGTAAAGCTTGTTAAGCATATTCATGCATATGTTGTTCGCAATGTTTTTAATAGTGAGAAATGGTGTTTTTATTAATATGACTATACTATGTATAATTTTAAATGTTTACTAGAAATAAAATAAGACTTGTATATTAATAGCTCTTAAAATTAAGTAATAAAACATGTAGCTAATTAACCATTGTCCTCTTTAATTTTATAAAGCAGTAAAAATGAAAAAAATGGCAGTTGGTATGGCCCTTTTAAAATTTAGCTGGCATATTTGCAATTCTGACTACAAATCACTAGCAAAACCATCTAAGTTTTATTCCAGTATTAATGTCCTCATTATTGAGAAATTGGGTTACTTATTAACCCTTTCACCGTCCGAGGGTTTTGCAGTAATTTTATAAGAATGCTTGTAAATCCCAGGATATATACTTTTTAAATCTCAGTTTGATGCTATAATATCTTTAATATCACTACTTTCTATATAAGGTTAAAAATAAAATTCTGTTTAAAATATTTTGGTCTACAGCCATTTTAACATGATTTCTAGGAACGGAAAAATCCGGGCCAGACGGTTAAAGGGTTAAACTCTAAATCAATCAAATGTCATTAAAACTAATTAAAAACACTTTAAAATGTGTAGTTTATAATTACAATGCTTCATTGTATAAAAGCCAATTATGGCCAAAAAAGGCCAATTTTGGCCAAAAAAAGCCGGTTAAAACCAATAAAAGCCACCGGCCTGGCTTTTTTTAAATTTTAGCCGGCTTTTTTGCAACCCTGCCTGTGAGTAATATAACAAATAACTTGATCCACGCATATTTGGAAAATGCTTATAAAGTAAATTTAATATTATAATCTGCATAACTCCTGGTGATAAACAATGCAATATAAGATATTCTGCTATATTTTGATACATTTCTGACATATTTGGACATGTTTACAAGGTATGTTTAATGATGTGCAGAAATGTGTTCTATACAATGTAGCATGTAACGCACAACCTCATGTTTTTAGGTTTCTGTTATTAAGATCTTCTACTGTATTTATTCAGAATCGCTAAATTGTTTTGTCAATGTATAATCAAATTTAATTAATATTATGCAACTAATTGATAAAAGCATACTTTAAAAAAACTTATTAAACAATTTTTTATTTATATTTAATTTATAATATAAAATTAAATATAATTAAGGATTTTTCCAGGGTTGTCATAATGAATGCGCAACAACTGCCATACCTCATAACAAGTTCATAACATAATACCCAGAGTTCATTCTAGGATCAAGGGCAGGCAGGGTGCACTTTGCCATAAAAGGACACTTTAGAGAAAAAAGGGGCACATTAATGTAATGATAAATAATCAACTAATAACTCTTCCCCCCTGACCCCACACCCCCCCTAAAAAGTCTTTGCTACTACCCCTTTACACCATTCATGAATGACACTTTGCAGTGCAGGGGCGATTCTTTTCTGAAAATTAAAAAAAAAAAGAAAATCGGTCATAAATCTGAAAATTTGGACATAAACTATATAGCAAATTTTGAGAAATGTTCCCCGAAAAAAACCAATTTCGTCAGAGAATTGCGAAAAACTGCCAATTTCGTCAAAGGACCTTTCCGGGTTTTTTTCTTTCTTATTTCGGCTGAATTTTCACGGTAGCCGAGAAACAGGGTATAGAGACAGAGAGAGAGAGAAATTTACGACTGCGTCGGTGCTGGAATTTTACTGAAAATAATTGGTGTCTGTATGAGGATGTTTGGGGGAAGGGGGGGGTGAAAAGGAACAGATTAGGAGAAAAATGGGGCTAGGACATTATATAATGTTTACAAATAGTTTAGAGTTTGCTTGAAATAAGCGATGAAATTAACTTAAACACTTAAAGGGTGCTAATTTTCGCTCGGTTGATTTTCCGAGTGATAGGGCTCGCAGGGCGGGGATTTCGGACAGTGGGGGCATCGGGGCGTCAAATTTTGTAAAGAAGACAGGCAGGGCGGCCCGCCCCGTGAAAAACGCCTAGAATGAACTCTGTAATACCTACATAATTTTTACTGTTTAAAATAATTCATTGTTTCGGTTTCACAGTCAGATGGCATATTTTAGTGAGCATTTGGTGCATAATTAACTCCATTGTATTTGTACTTGTAACTCTTATAAATTTGTAACCATAAAGGTTATTTGGCTATTTATGACCTGCACTTAGCTAATGAAAAAAGGCCTTAAAGTTATTTTATTAATTTATAATTAATTAAGTTAAAAAATATACAATGTTGCATTATAATAGGAAACATACCTGTGAACACAATTTTTATAATTCTAGCAAATCAAGAAGTGAGTGAAAAATCAATTACAAAATTCCATCTTTGCATACATGAATCGAGTTCAGTTAAATAACAGTGAGTAAAAAAAATAGATAAACATACACATAAATTAACTATTTTGCTTTTCTTCTCTTTATTCACTAGTTTAATCTGCTAGAAAAATTTTAATAATCTTGATCATAATTTCATATTTAATATCCTTACCACTCATTAAAAAAAATCATATTTGTTTTTTACTTTTTAAATAACCTACTTTTCTATCAGGATTATTCTGCGTAAATTTATTAACCAATACTACTTGTATATTTCTGACCATTTTAAAAGTTTATATTTATGGAATGTGGAAAATCACAAGAATTTAATAAGTGTAAAGATTTTTTTTTATCATACATGACTTCTTATAATTATTATTTACTGGTGTATTATTTATGATACCCTATATTAATTATCAAATTAACCAATTAAATAAAATAATTTATATTAGTTACAGGAAAGGCAGAAAACGAAAAATATATAAAAACTTAAAATAATTTTACTTAACCCTGAATTACCACCCTTGGAATCCCATCGCTTATTACCACTCACATGTCAAATCGACGTATAGTACTCCTAAAAAGTTGCTATTTCTATGGAAATATTCAAAGGAGTTGAGAGAAAAATTTAATACTATTGTAAAAACACTTTAAAATTTTATTAAGGTAACAAAGGAACTTCAAAAGTTTTACAGGACATCGAATTGACGCAGAGGTGGTAATCAGGGTTAAAAGTTTAAATGATGTATTAGAGATGCGAGTTCTTATAATAAATTTCTAAATTAATGAGAAAATATGAATAAACTGAACAAAGTTATGTGAAAAGAACTTACTTTTCCATGAAACTGTGGAATAGCTTCTCCATGATACTGAAAAACTTTCACCGCATGCCACATACAAAAATAATCACACTCATCCCAACATTCCCATTGTAGAAATGATAAATACCAAGGTCTCGTTGATTCAAATTGTGCTAATTTAGAAGAATTTGTGCAGTTTTTAATACCACACCAATGCATACAATTTTGAAATGCATTTGAGCGATCACCAGATGAACATAATACAGCTTGATAAATGCAGAAAAACAGCACCACAAGAAAAAGGGATTGATAAAAATTCGTCATACAAGACTTTTTTTTTTTTTTTCAACAGCAGTACCTGAAAAAAAAAGGAAAATATTATTATGAAATATTGATTAGAATAAAGGCATGATGCAATATCATTAAAAGCTTTAAATAAATGAAGGATTTTTCATAGTTCACATTTCTAATTAAGCTAAACATTAAGTAATAACACCACTTTGACACCCTAAAATTTAAGGCTTTTCTGTTACTTTTTTAAAAGAAATGTAAAGTGTTTATAAAAATCTACCTACACTAGTTTATTATACATATATTAAAGTAGAAAACTATTTTTTTCAGTTGATCTATTAAAAATGGTGACTTGGAGACTGATGAACAGGAGCACTTAGAAAAAAGAAGAGCAAGTGGAGGACACAAAAATCCATGACTGACTTAAAATAGAAAAAGAAAAATTTTTTAGTCTAAAAGTTGCTGATTAGGTAGCCATTTTTAAAAAAATCCATTTTAAGGGAAATGATATCAATTCAACGTAAAATGTAAATTTTCAAACAAAACTTTGTTACTTAAAGTTACACAGAAAAACAAGATATCAATATTTCGAAAAAATCCTAGACATTTCAAAAGACAAATATGTAACAATTAATAATTAAAAAAAAAAAAAACAAGTTAATTGATTGAAAATTGATATTAAAAATGCTATTCTGAAAAAAAAGTAGGGCAAAACTGAGTAGCCTGTTTTTTTTTTTTCTTTTTTATGGTGGGTACTGCATTCTGGCTCTAACTGTCTTAACTACATCTCTTAGCATCCCCAAGCAGTGTGTTGTCGGCTTTTTGAAGTGAGTCTGTCTCTGTTCCATTTTGCTGGAAAGAAATTTCTTTTAAGCTCTTCAAATAAATTCAGCCAGGTAAATTAATTTAGGTAAGTAAACCACTTTTTTATAGCTTTCCCATGATACTTTGATGACAAGTGTGTGTACATCTGGCTTTCCAGGAGAATGGCCATGTTGATTTTTGGTCATATATCAGTGCAAAACCGTGTAGTAACCAGTCTTGACTATCCTACTGGATTATATCCTTTCAACATTTGTTTATTCCCTCTGAGACCACCGATAGGCCCCTGGGTGCTCTTGAAAGTGAGACAATGCTATTACCCAAAGATTCAGGAGATGTAAACTCCAATGCTTAGGCCAACACATCAGGAAATGATAAACTCCTTTACCACATTTTTACGAAGCTCAGTCACCAGCTTCCCCAATAGCAGAAAATTCTCCAAGTGTCTGCGACAGATCTTTCAGGGACTGAAAATAATCTGCAGGTAAAATGTTACAAATGAACCTTTAATTAATTAATCCTTTACTTTTAATGTTTTTAAGCATTTTACTCATTTTTATTAATAATAATCTTAAGTTTTAGTAATAAACAATAAAGAATTAAACATAATATAAAGTTGGAAAAAGATCCAATGGTAAAAAAAAAAATCTGCAAAAGGGAAAAGAAAATCTGCGACGCACGTCACCCGTCAGGAACTTTCTGCTACCAGGCCAGCTTCCAAGAGTGTCATAGAACCATCAACATCAACAAGTGGCAAACCCCAGACATCATGTGACATTCTCGCAAACTGATTATATCTACACCAAAGAAAGAGAGAGATAAAAAGAAGGAAACAAGAGAAGAAAAAAAGACTGCAATTATTACATCCTCATCATACCAGACAACCTGAACTAGAAGAACCTCACAGAAAGATAAAAAAAAAAAAAAAAAAAAAAAAAAAAAAAAAACAACCAAGCGATCACAAACTATTCGATGCCTCAACAAAGAAAATAGTTTAGAAAAAAGCCAAAAACATCAAATCACTTCAACATCACGTCAACAGGAAGAGGAGATTTGATGAGGCAGATGACTAAAGTGGCACTTGTTTAATCTGTAATGAATTGTTTCTTCACCTCAACAGATGGTAAAGAAAGATGGACACACATGGTTTAGTCTGCAAAAAGTGGGCACACGAGGAGTGCAGCAGATACAAGAAGTTCAATGTTTTTGTTTGGGATTTTTGCGGCATGTTTATTAACAAAGTAACATTAAAAATTGTTTAAAACTTGAAGAAAAAAAAGTTAATGACCATAAAAAATGTACATATGTTGCAAAGTTTGATTCAAAATTTAGGTACTTGTTAGTTATCCCATCGACCAATTTCACCAAATTATACAAATCGACATAATTTTCATTTTAAAATAACGAAAGAACAAATAAATTAGTATAACACTGATAAAAATATAAATAAAACGTTGAAATAAAAATCACTTGATGACGTAAACATATGTTGTCAAGTGAATGTGACATTTACGATCAACCATTATTGTCATTTAATCTTACAATTTGGCGACAGTAATTTGGTCGACGAGATAACTAACAAGCCTACCAAAATTTATTACAACAAAGTATTTTGTTACTCCAAGTATAAAAACTTAATTTCTGATTACTACCTGGTTTTACCCTATCACTAATGCTCAGAGTTGTTTGAGATGATCCTGGAAAACGCATTTTCACAAGTACAGAAAAATTTTCTTGTGACTACAGATATGATTTTTCAATATTTCAAATGTCCCCAAACACTTTTGTGAGGGGTTCCAATTTTTTGGCTTTCTGGAATTTTGTCAACAATGGTAAACTGTTAGGTATGTGGATTTTACACTGCTAAAAGTTTCAATTACCGTGTACACTAGTGATGCAACGAATAGTGGTTTGGCTGAATAACCGAATACCGAATATTCGGCCAAGTTACAGCCGAACATTCGGCCTATTCGGCCGCCGAATAATGAACTTATTTTTGCCTAAAAACAAAATATAGTATGCACTATATGCACAATTCTTGTATATTTCACAATTAAAATGTATTTTTTTCTTTTAAAAAATTATTTATATACAAATTTTTAATTTTTGAAAGCATTATTTTACTCTGAAAAAATATTCGGCTATGTTAGGCCTAAAAATTGCCGCAATAATATAATTCAGCCAAAAAAAGAAACTCTTAGCAAAAGTTCCTCATCAGGTACTGTCTAGTTACATTTTAATAGATATTATGTGTGTTGTTACATTTTAAAATAATGACAAAATTTTAAAAGTACCAGGAAACATAAGTTTCAGCTTTCAGATGAAATAAAATAAAAAACAAGAAATCTTAATAGCTTAAGAAAAACCACTGATAGAAAGGATGAAAGGAATATCCTCTAAAATGGTGGAAAGAGATCATTGTAGACTTTATAAAGTTCACAATTAACAAACATTTTTTTTATCGTTATTATTATCATTGTTTGTTTTTTTTTTTCTTTGCTGTCAACAGATAGCACTATTAAGAAGTGTATAGTGAGTGTTTTCAGGTTCTGAGGAAGGAAATATCTGTAAGGAAAAGCAAATTATATTCATTGCATTTAACAGTGTCTGATGCTCTAACATGCCAAAGATCAATAAATGATTTCATTGTTGTAGGTAAAAAAAATCATTTACACATTTTAATCATTCACCATTAGCTTGTTCAAGATTAACTGATATACAGATTAATGAGTTAAAAATTCCTAAGAAATTTGTTCAAACTAGGGATGCACCGGATATTGATTTTGCCGGATATCGGATACCGGATATCCGAAGCTCCTTCGCCTGCCGGATTCGGATATCCGGCCGGATATCCGATCGGATATCCGGCACTAGATATGTTTTTAATTATATAGTGAATTATTTCTCTATATAATGTCATCTCAGAACAATAAATTACAAACATGTTTCACACATCATTAAAACATTTTAAATGTATTGAAATATAATTTACAAAAACTATATCTCTTTGAATATCAGGGCTTGTAATTCAAGTTTTCCCAAGGGGAGTTTCATACCCAAAATTTATAAATGCAGGGGAGTTGAACTGTTAGAAAGGAAAAAAAAATCTTTAAACCCCGTTATTTTTTATGTGCTACTTAAATAATTACATTTATACAGACATGACAAAATACCATTGAAACAATTTAAATTAACAACTCAAGATAAATATTCAAATTTTTTATTTTATTAAAACAAAGGAACAGAATCAAGTTTTTTATATATCATGTCTATTTTTCAACCTTCACTTAATGTTATGGGCAATTAACAATCGGGTTGCTAAATGAATTTCTTAATTTAGATTTTATTCCATTTTGCGTACTTTAGCCTCTTTCACAAGTTATACTTTTGACAAACGGCACAGAGCGACTTTTCAGGGTTGGTAAAAAACCTGTTTTTTTTTTTCAAAAAACCCAGGTTTTTTTTGGTTTAAACCGGGTTTTTTAAAAATATATTTTTCTATTACATATACATACATATTTATTGATAAAAATAAACATTGTTGAATACGTAAGTAATATAACTTCATTTAAATAAATTTAAATTAAATAATTACAATAATTATGTAGAAAATTGAAATAATTTAACATTTTTAGTAAAAGTTATGTCTTATGTTCCATGAATAAAATGCTCTACATAGTGAAACATTGATACCTTGAAAATCTTAATAAACAATTTTTTGGTTACTATAGTCCTATAAATAAATATATGGTGTAGTTTCATAAATACAACATAATTTCCCATGGCTATTCAAAATCATTTCTTTGAAATATTTGCAATATGATATGTCTGATTTTTCTGTTAAAACACTACATGAATAATTATTATCTTTTATTAAAAGTAAAGCTTTTAAGCTTTTTATAAAGAATTCCTGGAATGATTTGAATTTAGCAGTAGAGTCTTTACACGTTTCAAGAAGTATTGTATATTGTCATTTGACACTTCTCAGAAACTGCCCGGTAAAAAAAAAAAAAAAAAAAAAAGGGCGACAGTAAAATAAACAGAAATACCTATTTACCAGCTTTTTAGACTACTGAAAACATTGATCTTAAAATGGAAAGTAGATTTATAAAAGTTGTCAATCTTAAAAAAATTCAGAAGGTATATGTCGCATACCTGCATATACCCTCCACTACATCCCTGGTTAAAAGTAGAAATTATTTATATCCGATAATTTGAAACACTTAAATTACAAAAAATGAGAAAATGTTATATTAGATTTTTTTTAAAAAACCAGTTGGTTAACCAATTGATTTAAATCGTGCTAACCCTGCTGGTAACAATAAAATAAATCATAATGCAAAACCTCAATCCCAATGTAGGAATGAAAGAAAAAAAAAAAAAAGCTTACTAAACCCAATAGCCATGATACAACAAAGAAAACTCACCGCCAATCCTTCATTAGCATACAGAACAAAGAGTAACCAATGGAGAGAATTACTTATGATTATGTCATCATTGAGGCATAATGTAATCCTTAGTAAATCTTAACTAATCAAGCAATCTAAGTAGTAAAAGTGTATTTTTAGCTAGAATCTGCCATTTTGGCTATTTTTTAAAATAAAAGGCTTGAAAAAGAAGAAAGAAAACTAACTACTTTTTTTTTTTTTCCCCCAGCTAATTTTAGAAAAATTAGTCTGCCATGCAGACTTAAAGCTTATAAGAAAAGTTTAACTAAAAATGTTTGTTACTTTACAAGTTTATTAATTCATCATTTTTCTAAAGTTTTGGTTGTAGCTTCTGCATAACTTGGATTTTGCATTTTTTAATAATGTGTAAAATAAATGAAAACAATAGGGAAAAAGAGAAAAAAAACAGATGAGAAAAAAACCAGCATGGTTTTTTAAAAAAAACCACGGTTTAAACCAGCGTCGTTTAAACCAAACAACCCTGCGACTTTTATAACTTTAGAAATTATCGGAAACACATAGTTATGCTCTCTTAAAAAGTTTTAGAAAACTTTGCAAAATCTGATGTGCATTCATTTTTAACTTACACGAATAATGCATATCGGTGATAGTATGTCACTTCTGAACAAATTTGTTTTATTATATCCTTAATGGAATTATATTCAAAACTGTAATCCCTGGTATTTTCGTTAATTGAACTATGTTCTATGCATTGGAATTTTAAATCCATATCCAAAGTTTGAAAAGGGAATAGTCAGTTGCTTTCTTCTATTACACGAGAAAAGGTTGATTTCAAAAAGTCATGTCATAATTTCTGTTAATTGCGAGAAACAACTAGTTTGCTGTTTCTAAATATGTTTTTTTGAAGTTCATCAAAGTTTTTTTTTTTTTTTCATGTGCACCACAAGTATAATCTCATTTTGTTTAGTGCTGACTATTGTCCAATTTGATAGAGCTTGGTCTCCGGTGGCCTTTGCTGCCCTTTTAGTTATTTCCAATTTTGGGCACACAGGAAAAACATCGCAAAATATATAAAACGGTCATAGGAAAAAATATTGCTGATTTTGTCAATCATGGTGAAAATAAATAAAATAATTTGTCGATTGGTTGCGAGAAAAAAACTGAAGTTCATGGGAAAACGAAAGTGGGAAAATATCACGAAATTCGTCAATCGATCATGGAAAAGTATCGTGAAATTTGCCAATCCGTCACGAGCAAATACCGTGAAATTCCTCAGCCGGTCGCAGAGAAAAAATGCGAAAATTTTCAATCAGATGCAGAAAAACAATCGTTACTTTCATCAGTATGTCACAAGAACAAATAGGGAAATTTACCAATCGGTCACAGAATAAAATTTCTAAATTTGTCAGTTGATTGCGAACATTTTTTTAATGAAATTCACCAATCGGTCTCCAGAAAAAAATCAAGAAATTCGTCAGTTGGTCGAGGAGAAAAATCGCAAACTTTTTTGGTCAGATGCAGAAAAACAAACACTAATTTTGTCAATTTATTGTAAGAAGAAACTGTGAAAACTACAAATCGATAGTGGAAAATATCATGAAATTTGTCAGTCGGTCCCGACACTTCATCGTCGTTTTACAAAGAAACATTTTCAGAAAATGATTTTTTGGAAACAGGAGCTTCCCGTCCCCAATGTTCTTTAGGGCACGAATCCTGCCATCCCATCCCGAAATTCAAGATATGTATCTACCATTCAAGCCGTGTAATGTATATTAATAATGTTGTATAAAAAATGTAATTTAAACATTAAAATATTCTGTTTATTTGTACAATAAAATGCAAATGCTGATAATTGCTACTGGATTTGGATATGGCATTGACTATATTGGTAATTGCTAATAATTAATTTGCACAATGAAATGCTGATAATTTGTGTAAAAAATTTTAACCAATTAATAGGCTTTATAATTGAAGAGTATTTTCACAAAGAAATACATACGTTCTTTTTATAATTTAAACATAAAATATCTACTAATATTATCCATGATTAAAGAGTTATTTTCTCCAAATTTAGGTTTAGTTGATGTCTTTTTTCTGTTTTAATTATTTAATACTGTTTTGCTTTGAGTCACATTTAGTTTTATTTTAAGTTAAATTACTGTGATATTTATAAGTAAAAAGAAAATTACTATTAATTTTAATTATTTTATTTATAATGAAGTTAAAAAAATAACTAATTGGATGTGCCAATCCCAAAACATTTTTCTATCTCATACATCTTAATATTTCAAAAAGTAGTTCCAAATGTTAATACTTCGATATTATTAGTTCAATATTATACCAACTTTGATTTTGATCTAAAATTTCTATTCGTCAATAAATCAAAATAAGAATAAGTTAATCTCGATCATGATATTTATTAAAATCAATATTTTTTTTCGTTATTCTGCTGTACATCAGCTGATTGTGAGTAGCCAGCTTAGCAGGATGCGAAGTTCCCATGGCTTCACGAGCCACCAATATACAGTACAAAAAACTGAGAAAATTTTACAAAAAATGCTGTCACAGTGCCACCTTCTGGCAGAATATTTCCAAATTCAAGAAAAAACTGCCGGCCATAGCCAAAAAATGTACACAAAAAATTGGTTCAATTGTATGCTTAGCTTCATACACTTTTCGATGATAAAATAATGGAAATAACACAAAAATCACTATTATAGCGCCCCCTTCCAGCAGAATATTTTCAAATTGAAGGAGGACCAGTTGGCCATAGCCAAAAACACCCCCCAAAATGGGTTCAATTCTATACATAACTTCATACACTTTTCGATGGCACAAGAATGAAAATGGCACAAAAATCACTATTACAGCGCACCCTTCTGGCAGAATATTTCCAATTTAAAGGAGAACCTGCTGGACATAGCCAAAAACATACACAAAAAAAATTGTTCAATTATATGGATAACTTATGATTACATATTTAACATACACTTTTCAATAGTACAATAATGAAAATGGCACAAAAATCGCAATTACAGCACTTTCTTCCGGCAGAATGCTTCCATATTGAAGAAGGACCTGCTGGCCACAGCCAAAAACATACACAAAAAATTTGGTTCAATTCTATGCATAACTTCATACACTTTTTGATGACGCAATAATGAAAATGGCACAAAAATCACAATTACAGCACCCCCTTCCAGTAGAATGTTCCAATATTGAAGGAGGGCCAGCTGGCTATAGCCAAAAACATTCACAAAAAATTTGGTTCAATTCTATGCACAACTTCATACACTTTTTGATGGTATGATGACAGACAGACAATTTGTATAAACATGTTTTGGGATCTCTGACCCCTAAAACGTCTAAGACCACCGAAAACCAGAAATCGAAAAAATCTGTTACAATACTTTCTTCTATTGAAGATAGAAGAAAGAGAGAAAGAAAATTAATAAAGTCATACTTTAATAAACAATTTCAGATTTTGTTTCACATTCTGAAAGTAAAGGTACAATTTTCTAAAAGATGTAAACATAAATTCTGAAATTTATTATAAAGAGTTCTAATACCAATGTTAGGAAAGCTGACAATTCTTTAAACTTTTGAGAATTACCTTTTACTCATGAATAGTGGACTTACTTTCATATTTTGCATTATAAACAAAAGTTGTTCGGCATTGTTTGGATCAAACGATTTCTCTTATCCTTATATATTTACTTTGCTACGTATTGCCGGATATCCGGCAGAGAAGTCGGATATCCGGTGATTGTGATTCGGATATCCGACGGTATTTCGGATATTGAAAAATCAGCCGGATATGCCGGATATCGGATATTTGCCGGATATCCGTTGCATCCCTAGTTCAAACTACTTAAAAGCAGGGTTGGCAGGTTTTTGACACGTGTCAGTTTTTGACGGTTTAAACTGCGGTTTAAACCGTCATGTCAAAAACCCCTTGTCTAAAACCTCGTCAAAAACCTCAAATACTACAGTGATCTGTAAAATTTCACATTAAATGTCACACGTTATATGTAATATTTAAAATTCACTATTACTGTAATTGTATAATTAGTATATAGTATTAATAATAATTACAAGGTTGGCAGGTTTTTGACATGTGTCAGTTTATGTCGGGTTTAAACCGTTTTTTAAACCGCCATGTCAAAAACCTCAAATACTAGACTGATCTGTTAAAATTCAAATTAAATGTCACACATGACAACATTACATGTAATATTTTAAATTCACTCTTACTGTATATCAGTAATTAGTACATAGTAAAAAAGTATTATTGTTAAGTACAACTTTTTAACAGGGTAAAATTTTTATTTAATTTTTTTTTCGTAAAATTGTGTTTTTCTAAAAACTAGACATTAAGCTCACCTGAGCTGTACATTTTTTCTCTTACTTAAAATCGTTTTAATTTCTCTTATTTTTGAGAGCTTAAAGCATTAGCTAGCTTTTTTTTTACGGGAAAAAAAACTTAGAAAAGTGCAGATTTTTTTGTATATATAACAAGATAATGTGCATCAATGTTATTCTGGTCTAGGCAATAACCATTCCATTCAAAATTAAAATTGGATTATTAATTTTAAACATTTACAAAATAAGAGAAGTAATTTAAAAAAAAAAGCTTAAAGTCAAAATCTTTTTAAAATATGCTTTCTTTCAATATGTAAAAATGTTTTTGATTTTAAAACTGAACAAAATTGGCTTGGTCATTTAAAAGAAAATTCCTTTAAGCCCATACTGAAAAAGTGCACAATAGAAGGAATCAAATCATGAAACCATACCGTTGTTTGGCTTATACTTTGCATCCTAACCATCAGGGGCAAAGGTTGACTGCTGTATCAGTTGATTCAGCTCGCACTTGAGCTACAGAGAGAATTTATGGATGCTTACCGATACTGATTGTGTATGAAGCTAAAGAATCCCCTTTCCCGTCTTCTTATTTCAGTGCTATAGGGAGGACTCCAGAGCTTGGTGGAAAGGTATCATTAAATGCAACAGCTTTTTGAGCCTGCTTCAAAACTTGCTCATCTAATCTAGCAATACTTTTGCTATCAAGTCCTACTACCAAAGCATCAATTAAGAGACAGACTATTTTCTAACGCTTCATACACTCTAAACTCAAAAATCTTTTGGGTGTAAATAAATGTGCTAAAAACGTGGTGTGCTGCAGCATGCTGTGGGGTAAAATTGATCCGGATTATTTAATTGTACAAAATTATTTTCTTCTGGTTGAAAAATCCAAAAAAAAAAAAAATATTTTATTGCAAATAATATATTTTTTAAATTATTAAATTTCAATAAAAAATCACATAAATCATTGACTTATTTAATGTTTACCTACTGTTAAAATGTTTTAAGTGTGTTACATGTATTTGGCAGTTTTCGATGGTTTAAACCAGTTTATGACAGTTTTCGACGGTTTAAACCAGTTTATGACAGTTTAAACCAGTTTTTGACGCTTGTCATGTCAAAAACCAGTTTTTGACGTCAAAAACCCAACCCTGCTTAAAAGGTGACATAAACATATAAAAAATATTATGTAATGCAACCCTGAGATCTATGAGATATGCTTATGTCACCTTTTAAGTAGTTATAAGTATGTTTGTATGTTATAAAGTTTATTAATAACAAGGTGAAAATTTCCTTCACGACACTAGTGTTTAATGCAGTACTATTGATTAATTTTAAATTTAACAGATTATGTTAGCTTATTACTGATACTTTTTATACTTACTACTGATACAGCATAAAATTTTTTTAGCATGATTCCTAAATTAGCCTCTTATAATAAAAATGGGTAGATAAAACCCATTCGAGGTATGAAAGTTAATGGGAAAAAAAAGTGTTTGTTAATTTCAAATAAAATTTTCATTATACATGATGAATATAAATTGTCAAATTAAAAAGTTATACCGTGTAAATATAAAAACATTTATTACAGTATTACTATTCGGCCAAGGCCGAATAATGGACTTGATATTCGGCCGAAGCCGAATATTCGGCAGACAGGCCGAATGGGCTGAATATTCGGCTTCGGCCGAATATTCGTTGCATCTCTAGTGTACACTCTATTTTAAAGCTCCAAAATTGCCCTTTCACTTTTGATATTGATTTCTAACTAATAAAAGATATTTTCATATATAAAAGAGTACTTTATGATTTAAAAAAAATAAAAAAAGAGGAGGAGAAGAAGAAAAAAGAAAGTTTGAATTAGTCAGAATGGTGCTACTCTAAAAAAGATTTTTTTAATTACAGTGAATGTGACTTATTATTAGCAAATAATTTATTTTGTGGCAAAACTTGAAAATATAATTGTCCAACTCTTACAAGATGGATCAGCAGAATCCAAATAAGGGTGTCTGGTGTGCAAGGTCAAGCACCTTTTCTGGAGAGCCTTACCAATATATTAGCTAAAAATTTTCTAGTGCAGAATTACAACACAAAGAATGGACAGTAAGTAAAAAAAGAATGTTCACAACTGTGCATATTACATATGATTTTTACAGGGTTGGCAAGTTTTTGACAGTGTGGCGGTTTTATCCGTCATGTCAAAACCCCCTTTTTGATGCAGTTTTTGACAACGACTATAAAAAACCTAAAATTGAGTCCAAAAACTGTTTAAAATTATTTTTGCAACATTAAATTTACAATCTTTCATAATTTTTAGACATTTGAGTAAACTTTTTGGTAGTTTTAGACATTAAAAACGACATACCCTGTATAAAACTCAAAACATGATACTGATTCAACAAGTTGCTTACAAAACAGAAAATAATTATAAGCTATAATATAGAATAAAAATAATTAAAAGTATCGTTAACATATAAACTAATCAAACTATTAAATACTTTAATTTTTAAAAATGAAAGTACATGGTGAAAATATTCATACAATTTAATGTATGAAATTACATATAAATAATATATATATTTTTTTTATATTGTCTTAATGTTAGTCTTATTCTAAGTTTTTTTTTCCATGGAGCATGCAATAGCAAAAAACAAAATTTGCTCCCTTTTTTACTCCAAGTTTGTTTCATAATTTGGAGTGAATAAATCCAAAATTCGAAAATATCTGCTCAATGATGCTGAACTGCATGGATTGGAATGCAAATGTACCATGAGACCGTGTATGAATTTACACTTGGTATATTATTTTTTATTTTTTCAAGCCTTATTTTTTATTTCAAGCTTCCACAGTATTGAATTCCGACACTTTTCTCCGGGAGGGACTTCTGTAGTTCTGGATGGGCGGGAGACATTATAGAGTTCTGGGGGGAAATTACACGTTTTGACCATTGAAAACCCAAAATTTCAAGTCTTCGGGGGGGGGGGGGGGGGGGGGGGGGGGGGAGACAATGTCCCCCGGGCTACCCCCTGAATTCAACACTGAGCTGCTTCCCTCTGTTCATCATTCACAAACTTGAAATAATATGCTAAGAAATAGGTGCTATTTTACAATGTATAAAAATAAAATTTAACATAAACAAATTGTTCTAAATAATTAAACTTAAACTAACATACTAAAACGAAGATATATTATTGATGTGTAAACATTGAAAATGACAAACCATCTTCTTTTAAGTTATTGATTTAAAGAACTTTTAATTATATATTGATTTCATATTATAAATCATTTACTCAGAGAACATTTGTATTGCAATAGTGGTTTATATCTAATGTTTATGTACAAAAACAAACATTTAGAATCATTAAAATACTATGTAACTTATGATCAGTCATAGAATAGTCGCCACAGCTTTACACAAGCTTTTTTTTTTTTTTTTTTAGCATAAATTAGATGCTAATTTTTTTTATAATAAACTGAACACTTAACAGTAATAAAAATATAAATAATACTTTTTAAAATGAATTTAATAGTACTTTCAATATTTTTAGCCTTTTTTCCCAAATAATTTGAATTACGATTTATAATTTTATTACAACTTAGTTATAGTATATAACTAAATAAAAATTATTTATATAACATATAAATTGTTACTTAATCAGTTTTTTGCTTGATTTAACATAAAATTTCACTAATGATTGCTAAATAAATGTGTATAATAAAGTTTTTGACACTTTTCGTCAGTTTTCGACGTCAAAAACAAAACCCTGGATTTTTATCATTAGATATTATGTACGGATGCCAGTTAACCAAACTTTTTTTTTCTTTTGAGCAAATCATTGTTAAAAACTGCATTTTAAAGAATTTTTTTACCTATTTTAGGGCTTCCATAAACTGTGAGAACCACAGCTATGGCCTAGTCTACCTGTGTAGCAATCAGGCCTTGGGCATCATCAATCTTAAAACCCATGGATTTTGATGAAATTAAAATAGGTTGTAGTGATCCTCGCATTAATTATCCTAATGAAGAGATTGCTCTTAATTTTTGAGATGTTGAAAGTTAACTTCATATTAACCTTTCTTAACTTACTCTGCCACTCAAGTTAACTGCCATACATATTGGAGGTAATGTAAATGTAAGTGCTTTTGAATTTACTTTTATTTTATTTGATGGACATAAACATTGTATGTCATTCAATAAGTAGTTTTTAAAAACACTCCTTTATAAGCATTCAATGTTTATCTTGAAAATCACACCTAACTCTCTGACTGCAATTCATGTTTTTTTCTGAAAATTTCCGTTAAAAGACATTAATTTGGCATGGAGGCCGAATACGGTTACGAAAAATTCACTGCTATTTTTACGCTTGGTAGAAAGCCCAAGTAAATGAATTTATTTTTAAATATATTTTTTTCTTTTTGGCCACTTATAAAACTCTTAATACCGACCACTAATGACATTTCCCAGTTTTTCTCCTTCATCAGGGACCAAACATTCAGAAAAAAAAATGTTTTTTATTTACATTTCAAGAACTTTTAAGAACTATTAAATATTGTTTTAAATATTAAACACGATTTCATGAAATGGTGTTCTTTAACTGGTTATACACAGAGTTGCACAAAATAGACGCACACGCGCACGCCGTGCGCGGAAAACTTTCTGCAAAATTCGGAACTTTGCGTAAAATTTTTTTGAAAAAAAAAAAAAAAAAAAAAAAAACGTAATTTTTGTTTTTGTAACTTTTTTTTTTTTTTTTTTTTTTTTTTTTTTTAAATGCCGAAATATTAGAAATATTTCCCAATTTTATGTATGATTTATTGATTGTTTGCCAGGGGTAGTTCTGTTCCGAATTTTCCGAAAATTAAAAAAAAAAAATCGGCCATCAGCCCGAAAATTCAGGCATAAAAAAATATCACTTAAAAATATTGCGAATTTCAAAAAATGGTCGCCGAAAAAAAACAATTTCGTCAATCGTTCGCAGAAAAAAATCACCAATTTTTTTAAAGCATCCTGAAAGAAAAAAGATAATTTTGTCAAAAAATGAAAAAACCGCGATCAAAAGATCGCGAAAAGTACATGGATTTTGTCAAAATCGAAAAACTTGCGAATTTTATCAATGAGTTATTTATCAATGAGTTATTTATCAATGAGTATTTTATCAATTAGTCAAATGATCACGATAAAAGTGGGAATTTTGTCAAAAAAAAAAACGCTGTCAAAAGATCGCAAAAAAACGCAAATTTCGTCAAAAGGTCGCGAAACAAACAGCAACTTTCGTCAAAATACCGGAAAAAACACGCGAATTTCATCGAAAGATAGTGAAAAATACACAAATTCCGTCAAAAGATCGCAAAAAAAAAAAAAAAAAAAAAAAACGTGAATTTTCTCAATGGATCGCTAGTTTCGTGAAAATACGAACAAAACGCGGTCAAAAGATAGAAAAAAAAAACCCTGTAATTTTCTACAAAAGATCGCGAAAAACAAGCGAATTCCATCCAAAGATCACAAAAAACACACGAATTTTGTCAAAAAATCGCAAAAATACGCGAATTTCGTCAAAAAAAACCGCAAAAAAAAATACGTGAATTTCATCAGAATACCGCAAAAGTATGCGAATTTTGATAAAAGATCGCGAAAAACAAGCGAATTTCGTCAAAAGACCGCAAAAATACGCGAATTTCGTCAAAAGATCGCGAAAAATAAGCAAATTTCTTCGAAAGATTGTGAAAGTCACTCGAATTTTGGCAAAAGATCGCAAAAAACACTCAAATTTTGGCAAGAGATAGTGAAATCACGTTAATTTTGTCAAAGGATCGCGAAAAACGCTAATTTCGTGAAATGATTGCGCTGATTTTGTTTAATTTTTATTTTGTGATTTGCTGAAATTAAGTCCCCAAAGGTGCCTTTTTATGCGAAATATATGGTCTTTTTTGGTCCCTTTAAAAAAAAAAAAAATGATCCCCTTTTGCCATTTTTTACTATAAAAATTGAGTGGGAGCCCTGTATGTTGTATTCATAGGCTTTCCTTTGATTAATTAAAATTATTGCTCTAAAATAATATTTTTTAAAGCCAAATAAACTGATTTTTTTTCTCCTGCTGCTAATTTTTCATTATTGCAATCTGTACCCAATTGTCGTTTAGTTAGCCCAGAGTTAGTAAAATGTGTGCAGAAATTTTATCTGAGTAATTATTCTTTCAAATGTGAAAATATTTTCAAGATAGCAATCATTTTAATTTTTAGGAGTTTATTAGCATAAGAATTCCAGTCTGCTCCAAAAACAGAATTTTAATTTTATTGCTACAAAATTAGATTTTTGCTCCTCCAAAAATGGATTTTACTGCTCCAAAATCAGATTTTTGCTGCTCCAAAATGGCTTTAGTGCACTTTCATACCTGCATCAGTTCTCTTTAACGGTGATACCTATGAATAGACTTCTCCCTATAAAATGCGATTCAATTGTTTCAGAAGCAATGCCGTATTCTTTCTGTGAACAGAGTGACTGGTACAGGGGCGTGCGAAGAGAAAACTGCGCCCGGGGCAGAGTTCCAATTTGGCGCCCCCCCCCCCCTTTTCTTTCAAAATTTATAAAGGCAGAAACAGAAATAAATTATACTGGACAAACATTTTGAGTTTATTTTGGAACTTTAAAAGGTTTAATTTTAATTCAGAAATTCCAAACAACTAAATAACATAAAAGAAAATTGCACTTATTTATTAATGAGATCATGATGCTTTACGACAGACTTTTTTCAACTTTTCTCACCTGTTTCTAGCCATTTTTAGTTCCAGAAAATTGGCAATGTAAAAATCACTAAAAACCAGGTTGGAAACAGGTGTTCCCTTCAACCGATAAGTAGTAAAAAAGCAAAACAAACAAAAAAACTGCAGTACAGAATATAAAAGATGAAAATAAATTATCATTTCAATATGTTAATTAAGGAAGATAATGGATACAATGTTTTAATTAACATAAAATTAAAAAAAATACCATAACACTTTTACTTCAATTTTATTTTTATCGCTTTTAGATCAACAAAATCGTCTATTATTTTTACTATGTCTAAAGACTGCGTCACACTGAATTTAATAGGAAGTAAACTTAGGTTGCTTAATCTCTCTTGACCCATAGTAGATCTTAAGCAAATTTTTACTACTTTCACGTTACTGAATGATCTTTGTGCTGATGCGGTGGTTACTGGAATGCATATAAAAGTCCTGTACGCTGTCTCCATGTTTTTGTAATTCCCTGTTTTCTCTAAGTTAAAATTATGGAGCAGCTGAATGATTTCTCTTTAATCCATTTTATAAAAGTGCTTCTGCAATAGTGGAAATAAGGTTTTTACATTTAAAACCTCCCTTAACAATTCAAGTTCATTTAAATCAGCAGTATATTTATTTGCAAGGTCCAGGCAATATTAACATAACAGATTTTAGATTCGTACCAGTCAGAAACTGAAATTCTTGTGATACATTTCCCAGTCCCGTTGTACGGTTATAGTGTCTCTATGTCTATGTATGTAACGCGAAATTCTTCACTTTCATTTAAATTTCAATTTTCATCAGGAGTTTCATAGTCAAATTTTTCTGTGAATTTTACATTTTCTGTTTTGCTCAAATAAGGGCTCTACATTTACAGACCTAGTCAAATCTTTGCTTTCTTGTTCAAAAATTTCCTCTCTTATTGTCTGAATTGTGTTTCAATCACTTTGCTCGCAATCAAAACATTGATAGGTTTTTTTTTTGTTGTTGTTGTTGTTGTTTTTTGTTTAGCAATATTAACTTTTTTTATTTCATCTAAAATGTTGTGTCAAACTACTAGGTCGGAAATAAAGGAGAAATTTTTTATTTGCTTTATTAAGATTTTTGCTCCTGAGTAAGTAACTCATTTTACACAATTTGTATAAGGTCTTCCACAGCTTTTAAAATGTATAAAATTGTTTGTAAACTGCAGATATAGCTTTATTTTTTATGACCATCGAGTATCGCAATGTTTCTTTAAAGAAACTGATAAATGGGACATAAGTATATCCCATCTTGTAGTAGAAAGGAGAGAAAAATAAATACATTTTATGCAGTTCAGGACATATACCAGAAACATGAACTCAATCTAAGTGTAGAGAATGTGGAGAACATGGTTAAAAATAAGCGAATTTATTTACTTCGACGCTTCGATCTTGCACAACTTTATATTGGGAATCCATATTTGTATCATTATCATTGCATTGAGACCTGTAGTTGTGGTATTGATATTGTTTATGATGACCGATTATCTACAGGTGGGATATATTAGGCCCGAGTGGGGATGTCCTCCATGGAGGTCTTTCTAAGGGAACCTAGCCTGTATTTACGCAAGCTTCGAAGAAAACCACGGACAATTTCGAACGATTAGGCTGACGGACATGATTGGGATCGAACCCAGCACATCCCGCGTACCATCTTTGAGAACAGACCCTCTCGGCTACTGGTGAGGTGCGCATGTGCATCTATTAATGTCGAGATTCTCGAGCATTAGCTTATCTAAAATTTCTTGTGCTAATGTTTCCTTTTTTTTTTACTCAATATAGTCAAGAAACCTTTCCTCAATTGAAAATTTTCCGATTTCGGTGTCTCATAATTTGAGTCATTTGTTCTTTGCAAGATGTGCCGGGTGTCTGAAACTAGACTGACTGTTTTTGAAATTGAATAACTGGCAAATGGTGACAGCCATTAAAAGAAATCCTTGGAAGAGGGTTATGTAAGATATCAGTAGAGTTTTTTTACTGCAGTTCTCGGTTTTCGTTCAAAATAGCAGCGATAGATGGCAAGCAATAAGCGCTCAATTGAGTCTAAACTGAAATACAGCACCATACGAAGGAAGGAGGTTAAATATATAGAGAGTAGGCCCCTAAGAATAATATTGTATTGGAGAATGACACCCACTCCATATATTAAACCTTCTCCTTTCGCATCAACGTTAGGTGATTTCGCTTTTGGCCTTGATTGAGTACCTATGGCACTAGATGTTGTCTTTATAGTATTTTGTGTGGTTATACATTGCTAGCCTAATTGCTAGTTCAGTATAAACTTGATTAATTTTCACAAATATGGTTTAATGAAGTACTGTTGTAACCTGAAATGAATATAAAACTGTTTAATTCTTCAACAAATCATAGAAATTTATGTTGTAATGTGAAATTGTAAAACTGTAGCACAGTAGACTCCCTCAAATCCGCACAGCTTGGTACCAGAGGTTGTGCGGATTTTAGAATTTTGCGGATTTCTGGTCATTGATTGGTTTACATTTTTAAAACATTAATTTGATCGGTAGTTAAGCAAGGGAAATTATAATGAATGCTTACAATAAAGTGAAACATTAAAATAAGTAAAATATCAAAATAATTTATTAGTTTAAAAGTAAGTAATTATTAAAATAATTATGTAAAATAAAAATTTAGAAAAATATTAAAAATCGATTCAATTCGATTCTAAAAGTCCTATGCTGCCGTCTAGTGGTAAAGCGATCGAAAGATCGATACGCCATTATTTGTTCGTAGCACTTTTAACTTTAGTAACTGTTTTTATTGTTATTTAGAGTCTTGAATGCTTTTCTTATACTGCTTTGTATGTTTAGAAATAAATTTGTGTATAATTTAAAAAAAAATTCCGTGAACAATAATTTTAAAATAGCGTTCCGGTTTGTGGATTTTTCCATTTCGAACCCTGGAATTTTTGACATAGATATGCTAATTTATATCAAAATCAAAAGCAATGTAAATTTATTTAGTAATAAATCAGCTGTAATAGCCAAAAGAGAATGATTAACAAAAAATTTAGCAAAAAATAAAATAAATAAATAAATAAATAAAAAATAGCGGTAGTCGCTGATTTTGGCGCCATCTTGAATTATCTTCCTGCAACTTAACTGTAGATTTTATTGTTTACATCTGAAAAAATACGCGGATTTTAGGGTTGCGGATTTAAGGGAGTCTACTGCATAAGAAATGAAAAAGTCATTTGTAACGCGAGCAGCTAGTGGATTTGGTCTATCTCTCGGGATTGCACTATCACTCTAAAACGTAAGCTGAGTTCCCGAGGTGGCCATCCCGGCTTGCAGCGCCATATTTAGTTGCTATTTGGAACTGAAATCAGGGATCTCGGTAAAAAAAGACTCTTTACATTTTATATTACCTTCCTGCAAGAAATTTTTTAATAGCTGTCACCATTTACAAGTTATTGAATTTTAAAAACAGCCAGCCCATTTTAGGACACTTGGTATATGAAGTGCGATCGAATGAAATTGAAAAATACCTTGTTCTATTTTTTCTTCTACAATCAGTTTTCTTACTTCATTGTAGACCGGGAGGCAGTTGCACAAACCATCGCCTCATGGAATTGACGGCTGAAATTCCGGGATTAGTTAGAACTCTATTCGCATATTAAAATGCAACTGGTCTGCCAAGCAATATCTTGGTGGGAAAGACCTGCAAATCCGATTTTAGAGGTTGATTGGTAGGTCTTTTGTGCTTTCTTGCTCCCAGTCCTCCAAATTTAATAGCTTTTGGTGCAGCGAAACTCAGTGGTAAATCTACCGATCAACTACTAAAATCGGGTTTGTAGGTGTTTTCCACCAAGATATGACTTGGCAAACCAGTATCATTTTAATACGCTAATCGAGTTTTGTCTAATCCTGGAATTTCAGCCGTCAGTTCGATGAAGTGATGGTCTGTGCAGCCGCCTCGTAGCCAGAAGGTTAATAAGATTTTATTTTTCCCAATTGGAAAACACACAATCTGGATTGACTAATTCTAGAGGACGATCATGATACTTTAAAATAAACAGAGAAAACAAAATATAGTGATTCTCTTAATTAAAATATCCATAAGCTGATCACGGTTAACAATTTTCCCACTAGGCATAACACTCTTGAACTTTAGTTTGGAAAATGTTCGTCCTTCTGCAACCGCAGATTTTATGTAAGTAGCATTTTCATCTGTGCTGGACCTTTTTTTAACAGCAAAGTAATCAGTGGCGTATCTAGATTTATCATTTCGGAGAAGGCTGAGATATAGCAAAAGTTTCTAAGAGGGAATCACAAGAAATAGGGAAAATTCCACTTTAAACAGGTTTTTATCATAGCAGGTAATGCATCTATTATACAATCAAACCTGTTAAGATGGAATCAGATAGGAGTGAGAAAATTTTTGTTTTAGGCAGGTTTTCGCCTTCACAAGTATAACTCCATGGTTGTAACACATTTTTGAAAACAGGATACTGAAATGTATCTCAATAAATAGTAAATAAAACCGAAGTAAACAGCAAATTTAAAATTATTTAAGAGCGTTCTCACTCTACCCCCTCACCTCCTTCAACGTATTCTAATACTCATTTTGGAGCAAACATTCCTTTCCTTTTGAATTTCATCTTAGCAGGTTTCATTACATTTTGCTAAACTTTCGTAATTAAACTTTATATTTTCTACAAATTTCAGAGAGGGCTGGAGCCCCATCAGGCCAACCCTTGAATACGCCACTGGACCGAATGTTTAAAGAATAATCCCATACAGTGAGATCAGAGCAAGCAAGTTATAGCAATTCGTAATCACTGAGGATGGATGGGAGGCGGTGCAAAGTTTCGCATGCGATGTAAAAGGGGCTGCAGAGTGCAAAAGTTTAAGAAACACTGCTATAAGATATCACAAAAGTATGTTATAAAATCATCAAATCTAACGAACTTAATGAAAAGAAAATGTGGGCGATACAATAACTTTGAAACGGAAAATTTACAAACTTTCATTGGGAAAAAAATTCCCGACATGAAAAAAAATATTTTTTTACAAAAAGAAAAATAGAATGTCGAAGAGAGGAAAAAAATTCCAAGGAAAATGATCAACAACTGTAAAAAACGAAAATTAGCAGTCTAAATTTGGCGCCCCTCATTCCGCGCCCGGGGCGACCGCCCCCTTCGCCCCCCCTTTCGCACGGGGCTGGACTGGTATTTTGTGCAAATAGATATTAAGAATTGAGCTGTTTCTAAAGGCATTGGTGAAATAATTGATAAGAAGTCCCCTTTTCTTATCATGGATTTTTAGCTTTATTATTTTTTTTCAACTAAAATAATTATACTTTAATTAATATCGATTAATTTTTAATTTAAATGGAAATTACTTTAAAACTACTGTTTTTAATTAATATCGTCAAAATAATGTAACACATTATTTTATTAAACATTACTTTAATTTGCAGAAAGTTTTTGACCCAATATTTGCGTGCGCAGAAAGTTTTTGGTTTTATACAAGTCTGGTTATACAGTCAGACATCTATTTAACGAACCTCTATTTTGCGAATTTCTCTATTTTGCGAACTTTTCCTTGGAACCAAGAACATTTTGCAAATTTCTTCGTAAAATAACCTCCAAATAGCGAAGTGCATTCTCTATTTAACGAACTTTTTCTTGTGATCTAAATTTTTTTCTCCCTATTTCTCAAAGTATTTTTGGACATTTCAAACTTATTCTTTCTTTAAACACATTTTATGATGTTCAATGGCCTTGAACTGGTTTTACCAGGCACCTTCTTTGTCAGCAGTGAGAATTTGGTAAGTACGGAGGACGAAGACGATAATCCCTTAGAGTAACTTAAAAAAATGTGGATACAAATGAGAAAAAAAGAAGATATTAACCATGATGTGCTGATTGATGATTGTATTTCACTTAATTCTGAAATTGAGACCTCGGAAACACTATCCGAATTGGATATTTTCGACAGTGTGAAAAATAAAAACTACAGCATTGAATTGCGATGAAGACGAATATGATGATGATGGAAATGATCATGATGCAGGAAATAACAAAACTTCGTATGATGAAATGAAAATCATTTGAAACAATCTGACCTGGATTATAGTTAGAAGAAAATACGCATGAAGGAGTTTTTGGCGTATTGCAAAGATACGAGACGTATTATGAGAGAAAGCACTTTTTAAAAGAAAAAAATACGGCAAAATTAAGAGTTTTTCATAAACTAAATTTAAGGACGCATATGTTAATGTATGGTTAAAATTATTTGTTATAATAATAATAAATACGTTAAGGTCATTAAAATTCGTTAATTTTAATGTAAACTATTTACTTTAAACAGAAAATACAGTGTATTCCCGGACAATGTTTTGTTTTCCTTGCAGATTTCAAAGATTTAAATGCATAGAAAAAATGAATTGATGATGGATATTGGTGGGTAAAATAAATAAAACAAATTGATATAATTTATAAAAAAAATATGATTAATTACTTTTAGTAAAAATACTTAGTGTTTATGAATTTAAAATCTGTTTTATGTAGTTGAAAGTATTTTAAAAGGTGAATCTCTATTTAACGAATTTTCCATATAACGAACTTTTTTCCGGGATTTAGCGACTTCGTTAAATAGAGGTTTGACTGTACTTGTAATTTTTTTTGGAATAAAAGTATATTTTTCAGGGGCCTTTGCCTCTGTCTGAACCCCTCACGCCCCCACCATAGTACCATCAACTTTACATTCACATTTCCCTATAATTGTTCTATATCATGAGTGTAGTATATCTTAAGTTACATTTAAAAAAAATCAGGATAAGCATAAGTTAGACAGGGATTATTTTATATATTATGTACAGGGTGTTCCTGAATTCATGGGCAAAACTGTAAGGGAAGGTAAAGTACACTTAAAGAAGCAATTTTGGTATAGCAATGTGGGATCGGAAATGAAAAGTTTCGGCGAAAAACAAGAAATGTGAAGTAAATGAAAACAATTACTTTATGGACATAACAATTACAGTAAGGGCTCAAATGTGCCACCATCAACATTGATATATACTTGGAAGCCTCTAGCAAGTGACTGGTGTACCCTTTTGAAGGTTCCAAATGTCTCATCTATGAGACACCAGTTGACTCTGATGAGGACCTCATCATAGTTCAGTCGTTGTTGCAAAGGTTCGTGAAACACTTGGGATCTGTGAAAAGGCATGCCAATCACTTGCTACATGCTGCCAGTGATACATTTGAGCACTTACTGTAATTGTTATATCAATAAAATGCTTGTTTTCATTTCCTCCACCTGCTATAAACCAAAATTGCTCTTTTGATGAAATTTGCGTTTTTCATGCGATCGTTTGGCGAAATCAGCTTTTTTTTTGTGGCTCTTTGACGAAATAAGCATTGTTTCCATGACCCTTTGACGAAATTAGAGTTTTATCTGTGACCATTTGATAAAATTTGTGCTTTTTTTTGTAACCCTTTGACCAGACTTGTATAAAACAAAAAATTTTCTGCGCACATAATATTGGGTCAAAAACTTTCAGCAAATTAATTTAATGTTTAATAAAATAACATGTTATATTATTTTAACAATATGAATTAAAAACAGTAGTTTTAAAATAATTACCATTTAAATTAAAAATTAATTAAAGAATAATTATTTTATTTAAAAAAAAAATAAAGCTAAAAATCTATTATAAGAAGGGCAATTCTTATCAATTTTTTTGTCAATGAATTTAGAAACAGCCCAAACCTTAATATTGTGACGTCTTTGAACAAAATGCCAGTCACTCTGTTCACAGAAATAATGCGACATAACTTGAAACAACTGAATCACATTTTTTACCGCAGCCCTTTAATGGAATTCCCATTTTTTCTGAAGCTTTTTGACTAAATTCCCATTCTTTTTTCTGCGATCATTTCACGAAATTCCCGATTTTTTCCGTGATCCCTTGATGAAATTCCTATTTCTTTTGCGATCTTTTGATAAATTTCATGTTTTTTTTTTTTTTTTTTTTTTTTTTTGCGATTCTTTGACGAAATTCGCACTTTTCTACTGTGCTTTGACGAATTTCCGTTTTTTTCATGATTATTTGACAAAATTAGTTTTTTCCGTGATTCTTTTACGAAATTTGCGTTTTTTCTGCGATCGTTTGACAAATTTAGCTTTTTTTGTGATCCTTTGACAAAATGTGTTTTTTTTTGTGATCTTTTTACGAAATTCACAAATTTTTTGCGATCCTTTGAGGAAATTGGTTTTTTTCTGCACTTGTTTGACGAAATTAGCTTTTTTTCACGTCCCTTTAGCAAAATTTGTGTTTTTTCTGCGATCTTTTTAAGAAATTCGATTTTTTTTGCGATCCTTTGATGAAATTCCTGCTTTTTCCACGGCCCTTTGACGAAATACGTATTTTTTCGTGATCCTTTGACGAAATTAGTTTTTTTATTCTGCGATTCTTTTACGAAATTTGCGTTTTTTTCGCGATCCTCTGACAAAATTCAGGCTTTTCCGCTATGCTTTTACGAAATTCGTTTTTTCTACGCTCCTTTGGTGAAATTTGTATTTTTTCTGTGATTCTTTGACGAAAATCTTTTTTTCACGACCTTTTGAAGAAGTTAGCATTTTTCCATGCTCCTTTGACGAAATTCGTGTTTTTTCCGCGATGTTTGACAAAATTGGTGATTTTTTCTGCAAACGATTGATGGATTTGGTTTTTTTTGGCGACCATTTGTTGAAATTCGCAATATTTTTCAATGATATTTTTTTATGTCTGAATTTTCGGACTGATGGCTGATTTTTTTCTAATTTTCGGAACCGAATGCCTTAAATTTTCAGAAAATTCAGAACAGAATCACTTTTGGTAAACAATAAATAAATCGTACATAAAATTGGGGAATGTTTTTAATTTTTCTGTACTTAAAAAATTACAAGAACAAAAATTGTTTTTTTTCTAAAAAAATTTCTGCAAAGTTCAGAATTTTGCAGAAAATTTTCCATGCACGGCGTGCGTCTATATTATACAACTCATCTTTTGACAAATTTTGCATTTTTTTCCCATTATTCTTTGACAAAATTAGTGTTTTTTCTGCGATCCATTGATAAAATTGCCGATTTTTCTGCAAACATTTCACAAAGTTATTATTATTTTTTTTTTTGGCAATCATTTGTCAAAATTCATGATATTTTTTATGTCCGAGTTTTCAGACTGACGATTAATTTTTAAAAATTTTCAGAAAATTCGAACAGAATCACCCTTGTGTGAGAATGAAAAGATTATCGTATTCGTGCAATATGAAATCAGAAACATCTGAGGTGTAGGGAAAAAGAAATGGGGAAAGATCAAATCAGAAAATCCTGCATTTGGCTAGTTATTTCCATATTTTTGATCGCCAGTTTTTCAAGTTTAATTGCCGAGTGGCAACTGCTTATTTTCATCTTTACTGCTTATGTTTGTAAAAAAAAAAAAAAATAGGGGAGAGTGGTAATAATTGGGCCATTAACAAAATATGAAAAAGTATTTGCATAAAATTATTTTAGATGCCACTAATAGATGGAGCTATTTGTTCTACCAAACTCATCAAATTTTCCATTGCTTGGGAGAAGCCATTTTCCCACTAGAGTAGGATGGTCAAGAATCTGATTGAAAAGTAATTTTTTTCCATTTTCAGTAAAATAAATAAGCTAAAAAGCATCTATTATTTCATTGCAGATATTGTGTATTAGCAAGTCTTTGCATATCTGTAAACTAATTTTAGGATGTAGTATTTAGATGTATAGCTACCTTTCTTTTCATAAGTAGGGGTCATAATATATAATGACGGACTCATCACTCCAAA
The DNA here is from genome assembly GCA_963932465.1 of Maratus speciosus. Taxonomy (NCBI): domain Eukaryota; kingdom Metazoa; phylum Arthropoda; class Arachnida; order Araneae; family Salticidae; genus Maratus; species Maratus speciosus. The sequence goes on along the minus strand of OZ010791.1, from coordinate 182,421,874 downwards.
ATTAGATCTGCCATTCTAAGATTTAGTACAAAACTTTTAAGAGATCATATAAAAGATACAAAGATACGTCATTTAACACGACTATGTACAATTATAATACATGTACAGACTTTAGGAACTTCAGGAGAAATCCACGGGAATCATTTTCACATTTCTTCCCTCTGCCCATAAACGAGTTCGGCGGCTGTTCTCTTAAAAGAAATAGACGTGCAGTTGCATTTCACAATACTATCATCATGCGCCATAACACTCTCTCTGCGGAAAAACTCCGGGAGGAAAATAATCAAGCAAGCAGCCTGTATTTCACACCCTCTACATTGTGTGTCTCAGAACACTCTGCAGAAAATGTATCGCAATGAATCATGGGAGAAATCTATTTGGCAGCCACTAAATTAGGGACTGTCGTGTGCTGCCATCTAGTGTAGCAATCTTTAAATATTTGTTACAGATGTTATTTGAATTTAATGTACTAAAAAAAAGCTGAATATATTCCAGAAGTATAGGTGAAGCTGAATGGGCCACCTTTGTCCTGATCATGAAAATATGTTTTTTTTTTTTTTCTGATTTTCTCTTTAATATGAAACATAACTACTGTCATGGATTTAGATTAAATTACTGTCTAGTTAGAATAGGCTTATAGTGATGTCTAAAAAATAATTTGCACATTTTCACCCTAAGAAATATTAGTTATTTATTAGAAACATAAGTTAAATTGTATAAATGATTTAAGGTGAACTGTCCAGTTGTTGACCACACCTACCAGTATTTTTCCATTTGATACAAAACTAGAATAATTGTTTATATTCTGAATATGATGGGTAGAATAAATAATACCAGAAATTTACACTAAATAGTCAATTAATAGGCCGTTCACCTGAATGAAGTTTTACCACTTAAAATTTAATTATAAATAAAGTTTTTCCTTTAGATGGGCCTTGTTTTTAAGTCAAAGACATAAATTTCGTTAAATCATAATGTGTATTATCTATTATTTTTCTGCTTTTTTTATGTTTTTACTTTCTTATAATCTCATTATTTTGTCATTTTTCTGCTACAATTATATGATTTAATAATACAGTAGACTCCCTAAAATCTGCAAACGCCTGAAATCCACATATCATCACAGATGTAAACAATGAAACTTTCAGTTTAGATGTAATGACAAAATTACAGAATTTTTTTTAGTTTTATATCATTCTGTACATATTTTAATATGTAATTCTCAATAGTACGACTAAACTCATGTTTTTTTCATAAAGGAAGTATAAATTTATTTTCTGAAAAAAAATCAAGATATTGCTGATATTACTGGTAATCACAATCTTTTTACCAAATATATTTATGTATTAATCAAGCTTTTGGTTAAGACTGGCTAAAGGCTAAACCTGAAATAAAACTTCTTTACTTTATGATTTCGATGTAATTTAATAGGGTATTTTTAAGAAAAAAGTTTCATTGAATAATTCAAGAAAAATGTACCTCATCTTTATTATGCATATTTAATTGTACATTAATTATTTACTTCACCTTTACTTAACAATAATTAATCAATTTTAAAATTATCTTACTTTTCATTATTTTAGTTTATCCCTTTACTGAATTATTTTACTATATTGGAAGCATTCATTATAATTTCGATTGCATTATTACATTAAAATTACTTTTTAAATAATGTAAACAAAGCAATGACCAGAAATCCGCAAAATTCTAAAATCCACACAATCTCTGGTCCCAAGCTGTGCAGATTTGAGGGAGTCTACTGTATCACTTTTGATGTTTATAAATTTTGAAAAGCATTGTGTATTCTTACTATTTCAGTATGCTTTTGATCATATCATGACAAGTGCCATACATTTTGTCATATTTGTTGAATAAAAGAATAATTCCACATTTTTTCATTGAATTCATTTAGTAGCCCATTCATTATCTTCAATGGCCCATTCAGCCCCATGGGTGGGATGAATGGGCCAAATTTCTACATTTTTATTTTCTATTTTATCATTCATTATAAACATTTTCTAATCCAATTTTTATGACTTTTTTATACAACCAAATAAATAAAGTAACTGAAGAGCCAAAAAAAATTATTAGAAAAAATTACAAAAATTAAAAACCATAAATTGGCCCTTTCATTACCACTCTCCCTTACATTTTTCAGGGATCTCTGCCTTCCCGAACCCTTACCACCCTTATAGTACCATCAATTTTATATTTTATATTCACAATTTTCTACAATTGTGCTATACATTATGATTGTGGAATTGTGGTACATCTTGGATTCTTTTTGGACAGTGATTTTATCAGGATAAAGCATCAGTTGGACAGGAATTTGATGTTATGAATACTTACCTGACAGACATGAATAAAATGTTATGTAAAATGTAAGAAATGTACATCAAAATGTAAAATGAATTTACTATACTTATATCGAATTTATAATTTTATAATTTGTCTTTAAAATTTTTATATGGGAAAAACCGTTTTGGTCTTAGATGTCTCTGTGGTCTGCAAAATGTCTCGAAAAAAAAAAAAATCTCGCCAAACTTGGCAATAAACATTTGTTTCTGGCAACCCTATCACAAATCATGCCAAATTCCCTTTATGGCAACTCTAGCCATTTTCTCAGCTGAAGGAAGCAATCTTGGCAGATAGAGAATTCCCTTTTGCTCATCTGACATCATTTGATAACGGACCTGCGCTGTTTTCGTTTTTTGACTTTTGCACATCTAAACCTGTTCATTGAACTGAATTTTCAAATGGAAGACTTTCCCGCATTCATTTCTTCTGTGGCGTCACGTCAGCTATGAGCTATGGCTGATACAATTTTGCGAGATTCCTTGTAATATTTTTTTTATTATTACTTTTTTCGATGTACTTTTGTTAATGGCTTCATGCCCATTTTATGTTCAGGTACAGGGATCTGTTTAGGAGGAAATTGGGTCCTTTAAAGGACCATTCACAAAATTTTTCATTTCAAAACAGGACCCTTCACAAAAATTTTATCTCAAAAAAGGACCCTTCGCAAATCTTTTCACCTTAAAACAGGACTCTTCACAAAATTCTTTATCTTAAAAATAGGTCTTTCACAAAATTTTTCCATCTCTAAACTGAATCTTTCACAAATTTAATCAATTAAAAGTAAAATCTGACCTGTCACTTTTACTCATATAAAGAAAATATATGTGTTTTACATAAATGTACTATCTTCTTAAAAATGTATAAACAAGAACCTGAATATAACTATTATTTCAAATTCACAAAATTATGACTAGACTTTTCACAAATGTGAAAAGCTGTTCACAATTTCACAAAAACAGGACCCTGGGAGAAAAGTCTGGACAGACCCCTGAGGTAGATTTATGATTCACAAAACGTGGATCGATATTGATTGCAAAGATTGGCATATTGTTTTAACAGAGGCAGCTGAATGAATCTTCGGTTGTTTTTTACCGCACACAACGTGTATATAGATTTTTTTTCTTTAGAATCCAAATTATTGTGCTCTGCTTTTTTTATTCTTCAAAATTTCAAGGAATCTGCAAAATGTAAGTACTATTTTTGTTTTATTTGTATTTTTTCGTGATAAAAATGTGTTTTCGAAAGTGATTGCAATTCTGAAGCACCAATGAAATTCATTTTCAAATATGCCGATTACTCTCAATACTTAAAAGCTTTTAAATTTCTCTGCTAAAATTGTGTGTTTTTATATTTTTTTAATGAAATATATGTAAGCAAAATTTTTCTTCCTGAAAAAATTGTTGTTGAACGGGAAAAAAATCGCCAAGCTTATGGTGCAGACCACAGACACATCTGTTCCCAGTTTTGCTGGTCACACATAACCATTTAAAAGTAAGATCTTATCTATATACATCAAATCTAATTTTATAGTAATAGCATAGTACTAGAAAAAATGTTCATCAGCAGATGCTAATTTCCATTTTAAATGCACAGAAACATAACCTAGACGCATTATGTCTCACGTTGACTGCTGAGATGAAGTGTTAAAAGTAGAAATTACTTCTATCAATAATTTAAAACAAATTGGAAAACAAGAAAATATTATATTAAATTTTTTCAAAAAAAAAAAAAATGGTTTTTTTTTGACAAAAAAACCAATTGGTTTAAACCATAGTTAAAACAACTTGGTTTAAACTGTGCCAACCCTGTAAATAAGTTCTTATTTACTTTAAATCTGGAGTAATTCTCATCATTACAGCAAAGACATCTTTCCGACAAATTTTAAAATGAATACCATCATCAAGCATAATATAGAAACAAATATGGTACTTTTCGGTTAGACGGGCGCCAGTTTTATATATACATATATATATGTATATATACACACATATACATGTGTATATATGCATGTATACATACATGTGTATGTACAGTCGTGGAAAAAAAGTAAACACCCCCTACTAACTCCTCAACAAATTATCGTAGAAGAAAGTTCTGGTACTGAACGATTGGAAATAAAGTCTACTTTTAAATGATGTATATAAAATTTTCTTAGGGGGCAACCTACATATTAAAACGAACCGTAACTTTGTTTTTTACAATAGCAGTACACAATTCTGACAGCATAAATGAACTCTACACCCTTCAATTAGCTTAAAAACAAATTTTTATGAAATTCGTACCATAAGTTTCCGAGAAATTAATTATTTTAAAACGAGCGTATTAAAAGGGCTGTATCCAAACTGAAGTTCCACACTCGATTGTTAACCGAGAGAGCCACCCTTCTTGATCAAGGCACCTTAAGCTCCACTCAAGGAGTCAATGAAGTCAGTTAGATTACAGGACAACAGAATAAATTTCAAAATATCTACTCACTTCTATCATAGACAGCCCCTTAAACCATCATTTTGCCGTTTTTTAAGCATAATTTGAAAACTACTTGGGAAAAAAATGTGAAGTTTTGGATTTCTATAAAGCAGGACTTAATAAATCTAAATCCATCAAAAAAATTGTAGGTTGCAATTCATAATTTTTTCAAATATTAATTTCATAATCTATAATTTATATCATAAAATTATAAAAATTGCAAATTCAGCATATTTATGTTTGCGTGTATTAGTATTATTGCTACAAAAAAAATTAGCACATTAGGAGCAGAATTTCAGGAGACATAAATAAAAATATAATTTAACATCAGAAGCATTAAATTTTGAATGTTTATAACTCAAAAACTTATCTTTCAAATGACTTGAAATTTGGTGTCTAGGCATAGTTTGAACTGAAGATTTGAAATATCTCGTTAAAATTGGGTATTGCCATTGAAAAAAATGAAGTTTGGATTCGTTTTAATATGTAGATGGCCCCTAAGAAAATTTTATATACATCATTTAAAAGTAAACTTCATTTCCAATCATTCGGTACCAATAACTTTTGTCTATGATAATTTGTTGAGGAATTAGTAGGGGTGTTTACTTTTTTTTCCACGACTGTACATATGTATGTATATATATAACACTGGCGCCCAGTTAACCTAAATGTATACCACAAATATTTTATTATTCATTGAAAAATAACACCTGCAACAATCTGGCAAAGTAATTGAAATCTACCTATTTTGCCCCAAATGAACTTATTTGTGGTCACTATAATTCATGAGGGATATAATAAATATACTTTAAACCGTAAAATTTTACAAGAAATACCTGAAGAATTGAAATAAAAATATATTGCTTGATAACTTATCCAGAAACAAAGATAATTGAAAACGTAAATATAACTTCCTATATACATGTACTTTAATCTAATAGTGTAACCTGAAATATTAAGAAAATAATAATTTTCCTAAAATATGATAAACAAACATACATACATTACTAAACAATAATTAGTTTTCATGGTTTTCATCATTGAAAATATGCAAAACACAGAGAGTAATAACAGTGATTAGTGATTAGTGATTCTTCCAGAATCGATTGCCATCCTATTACTCGACTCGGAGCGTGTTCAGAAGTGCACTTCGCGCCGCGCGCGCGCTCAGAAGTTTATGCCATGGAGTAGGTGTTATCGAAGAAAGGAATTTTAACATAATTCAATTATTTCATTATTTTTATGGTTCAAAAAAGGTAAAACCAACGACTATATTTCTTTATTCTTCCAAAACATGGTTTTCGTAACAGGAATACATGCCTATGTTCACTCAGATAAAATCTAAAATAGTCGGGAAAAACATCACGTGACCTTCTTTATCTACTTTAGCCCATTTGGCATTTAAAATTAGTTAACCAACCGCGCGCAAACTCCGCGCGAGCTGCTCAAAAAAATTGTGTGGGCGATTTGATCACGTGATTGTGCGTTTTCTGCTTATGTGTTATTGGTTGTGCTTTGTTTGGTAGGTTGATTGATACAATTTAAGAATTCAACTGGTGATCTAAAAATTTTAACAATTTTCTTTTTATTTATTTAAAAATGATTTATCAGTTGATTTATATCTTCCGTGATAAATAAAATGCTGTTAGTAAACCAAGATTGTGATATCAACATATGAGATTTGTTTGTAATCTACTATACTGGATGGATTTCAATGGAATTTGCACTGTTAGTTAGACAGTTTTTCAGAGAAGGTTTTAATATATATATTTCTTATTTTATGATTGCATATTTCAATACCGTGTGGATAACAGACCAAAATACATCATCAAACATGAGAAATAAATGGCATTCAAAATTCTGTTAGCATAAGCAAAATACTTATTTATACTTTCAGTAGAAAATTTATAAACATTCTGATCATACTTTATTCACTACAAAACTAGACAGCAGACCTATATATTTTATCTCTTTAAAAAATATATGTACAGGTATTTTTAGTTAAAATAATCTACAACTATTACATTTTATTTTTATAATGTTCAAAGTAAAATATGATTTCCAGCCTAGTCTCGATAAAAATTCACTCGTAAAGTACTCAAAAAAAAAAAAAAAAAAAAAAAATCAAGGAATTATCCTACGTGCGATATATATTATTTTTTCATTTGGATTTGCTTAATGTTTATATCATTATACATATACATACTTAGAAACGAAACTTTGAATATTTAAAAGGTGTTCAGATGTAAAACTTTCATCTCGAAATACCTCATTTTCTCACATTTAAATAAGTATTTTATTATTATAATAAAAATACACGTGCCTCTGTATAATAAAAATAAAAAATATATCTTCATCAAAAATATCTTATTCATTATGAAAAATATAAAACAACCAATAAACAAAACAAAAAAAAATTGTAACACAATGTGGGATCGGAAGGATTCGAACCCAGAATCTCTGGTCTCGAGTTCACGGCCTTATCCATTCGGCCATCTGGCACACGATGTTTCTGTATCAAAATATCTTTATAATTAGCACCTTAATTAATCAAATCCATGATCTGTTCCTGAACACACTACGTGCCTACCTGTACACTACCTGAACACACTACATCCATGATATAGACCCACTCCATGTTCCTGACTCCTGAGCTCGCGCGCGCTGCGCGCGTGCTTCTTGAACACACTCTCGGTCTTTGAGAAAAACTTAATCGAATCTTTCAGAAACTTTTACGATTAACTTTTAATTTTTATATCACACATTTAAGTTTTTGCTTTAAAATAAAATTAAATGAAATTGTTTTTTTCAAAATCTTTCAAAGAAATAAAAATCATTGCTGTCTTCTGGATTTGGGATTAGTCGAGAAATTTATGGGATAGATTTCACATTATTTTCAAAATATGCGCTTTTCACCTAACTTTCCCGTCACTACAACAAAACAATCTTGAGAAATTTTTACATTAGTGAAAATCTTTGGACTTTGTATCTCTCCCCCCCTTTTTCAATATTCTAGAACTTAGCAGCTGGGAAGCTTGACTTATAGGGGACCAATCACAGTCCGTTTTACCTTTTCAAGACAAACGCGAAAAACAATGGCTGACATTGGACGATTCTTTCAAAGTGAAACGCAAGTGTTTGCGCCGAATTGTAACAAGTTTTAAGGATTACATTTATGGCTTTAAGCAAAAGCTGCGCATTTCATTCTTGTACCCTGTGATCCTCAGAGGGGGGCAGTGTGTTTGGCAAAGCTTCTGCGATTGTTAACTATGATTGGTTGTTTTGAGCCAAGCTTCTCAGCTGCTAACGCTTAATGAAAACGAATATCAAAATCGATATCTCATATCTTCAAAATCAGAATACATATTGTTCAAAACGGAACCTTGAAAAGAGTAATAAAATAAAAGATAAAACTATTTAAAAATTTCAGTTTAAGATAATAATCTTTTAACGTCAATTTTGAAGGGATAAAAATTAAAGCACTTTTTTTTGCACCTCTGAAAAAGTTCTTAAGTTCAATGGTGGCAATATCGGTCATAAAAGTAGCTTTTTAAGCTTTACACATCTGTGTTTTGAAATTTTTTGGTTGCTTTCATGGTTTTTTACCTAACACCGTTTTTAAAATGAAAGAGATTAAATTAACTCGAAATTTTTTCTTATGGTGTGTGTCTGTTGTGTATTTATCTGCATTTAGCTCTTTATATATTCAAATTCCGGGTATGTATATTGAATTTCACTAATATATTTAACAAGATATATATTTGTTTTTGTTAATGCATTGAAATGTGGATTTTTGATTTTATTATGAGAATTCACTTTACGTGCTGTAAAGTTTTTCTAGATATTTAAGTGATATTGGATTGTTTTTCAGTACATTCCAGAGTAGTTTGTTGAAGATCTATAAATAGATATCTCGATACCTGTTAAATGCATGCAATATCAAATTATAAAATGAGTCTGAAAAATTAATCTAATCATTATTTTCCATTTTTTTTTTTTTTGCAAAAAACCCTTTGAAAGCCGCCAGCACAGCATCTTAATGTAAATATATTATTAATAAAATTTGATTTAACTTTTCCCTTAGGCAACAATATCTAAATTTACTACTATAGTACAAAATTTGAAAATGATCGTAATATCAACTTTCATATAACTTATTAATTGAAATATCAATTAACATTTTAGATTAACTTATTGAAGGCTATCTTGATTTTAGCTTTAGTAATTTAACGTGACTCTGATGAATTATGAATTTAAGTCTTAATATCAATTTCATCTTACTATTGTCTATTCATTGGTATAATATTTAAAAAAAAAAAAATGCTTGGAAGTTATAAAATTATTATATTACCAGGTGAAATTCAGAAGATCGGGATTTTAATTTTTTTTAATGGATAGTTTAGAATACTAAATATCAGACAATTGCAGCTATCAAATTATTGAGACAGTAGGGAATTTAATAGGTAATAATAATAATAATAATAATAAGTTCTGGAGTATTAGTGTAGTATAGTTTCGTCTCACTATTTTTAACTATTAACTTTCCAGAGACTACTTGATATATTACTTGTATTAATTAATATTACAAATATGAAAGAGATGATACTGTGAGTTGGATAGTTTAATTATTACCAGAATAAAACTAGAACTGACGTTTCAGGCCACTGATCTGCAGATTTACTAGTTTTATGATTACTATAACTTTCATAATATTACAATGTTTTTTTTTTTTTTTTTTTTTTTTTTAGATATGAATAAGCAAACAATTACAGAAAATAGATTTTTAACAACTTCTGTAACTTAATTGTTTTTATTTAAATCGGGAGGGATTAAGCCCTATGAGCCCCACTTTGACTGTGCCCTTTTAAAATATTTCTGGCTTAGATGTATTATAATCCCGAATCTGCCATCTTGGATTTTTTTCTTGCATGAAAACTCCTTTTTCACCAAGTAGTAAATGTCGCCAATGGTTAAATATTGTTGATAGATTAATATAATATTGAAAAAACTGGAATATAAAATTATAACTTTTAATTAAAAAACAATTTTTAATTCACAGCAAGAAAAAAAATCCAAGATGGCGGATGCGGGATTATAATACATCTGTTCCGAAAAAATGGATAAAACATTGAAATTTTATTAACCACATAAAATAACTTAAAAGCAGCTATTTATAAAAGTCTTGGTGTTTAGGGTAGAGTGGCTCACCTTGGGACAGCTTTATTTTTTGCCCTAGATTTTAAATTAACTCTTGTAGATGCAGATAGATAGCACAATCTAACCTTCAGACATGTTTTGATTCCATTGATGAAACAGGCAAGAATTTATTAAGATTTTTATTTTGCAAACATGTCTAGTAACTTTCTTGTAAAAGTTTGATAAGTTGAAAAGCGGAATTTGTTTGAAATAACAATTTTTTGTCAATTGTGAGCTTTAATAAAGTCTATTTATTATGTGATTTATTTCCACCATTTTAGAGGATATATCTTTCTATCAGTGATTTTGGTGCGATCGCAGTTTACTCTCCTTCTTGTCGCGATTTTCAAAAATCGCCAAATTGGTGCATTTTCGCGAGCTAACTCCCGGGGCTGCAACATCCGGGAGAGAGTACGCAAAATTATTATTTGTTTTCTCTTCTCGTATATTTTGAAACAAGTACCTATCTAGACAAATGCTTAAAATGTGGGAATAGATATTTGATCAATTATTTTTCTCTTATTTTAACCTGTATTTTTGAGTAAAAATAATACATAAAATTTCAAATTTTTTAGAAATACAATTTTAAAAAATACATTTCATATATTTTAAAATACATTTTATCAAATATACCAAAAAACAAAACTTTCACTTACCCAAATTATTAAAAAAGAACATTTGTTAACAATAAAGGGAGCAAGACAATGTTGTGGTTTTTTTAATCAGAAGGATCTTTTTTTTTTTTTTAATCAGGGGGCTACCGCCCCCCTGAACCCCCCGTTTTTTTATTCATAATTTTATCTTGTGCTCTAGGATGTCATTCAAAAGCATCACTCAATCTGTCACTTTTAGTCATTCATAGCTTGGAACAATCAGCATGTCTTTCGTACATAATTAACCCATAATTCAATCAACGCTCAAAAATACAGGTAAAAATAAAAGAAAAATAACTGATCGAATATTTATTCTCACCTGTCAAGCATTTATCCAGATAGGTACTTGTTTCAAAATATACGAGATTGAGAAAACAAATAATAAAAATACGCGACTGCAACACACAGATCTGGTCAACACGAAATCCATTGCAGCAGTAATAACGTTTTTTCCAAACAAATTCAAAATGATACCAGATTCTCCTCTTGTCCAATAAGAAAGCCTTTTACAAAAAAATAAGCATCCAATTAGAAAGGAGCTTACAAAAACAAGGAGTTCAAACCATCAACTCTCCAAGAGAAATCTTAGGGTTGCCATATTTAGTGACGTCAGAGGAGCATCCTGATAAACCAGGGTTGCCATATTGGCGCAGTTATCGAAGGAGAGTATATTGCGAATTAACCGTGATTTTTCTTAAGATATTAAGATTTATTATTTTTTATTTTCTTTCATCTGAAAGTTGAAATGTATATTTTCCAGTACTTTTAAAATTTTGTCATTATTTTAAAATGTAACAACAATACTGTGCTGTCCTCTAAAAAAACCCCACTTTTTTAATTTCTCACTATATAAAATTTAATAAAAAATACAAAACAATTTGAGGTAGCTACATTTTCACAGCCTGTCCTGACTAAGATTTTAATGTATAGTATTTTTTTTTCTATAAATACATTACAAAATGGCAGACAATTAAACAAGACTTTGAAAAAAACCCACTTTTTCCTAAAAATAACCCACATGTAAAAACACTTCTAGAAATCAAAATATTAAACAGCAAAGTTTTTCTTTCATTATTAATTAGTTTTAAAACACAATTCTGCAAAAAAAAGAAAAAAATAATATTTTAATAATTGTAAATTGAAGGATTTACAAATGAAAAATTATAAATGTAATTTTTTGCTTATTTTTAAAAAAACTAAATAAACATTTAAGTAATTTTAAATGCTTTTATTATTGTAAATGGCATATAGAAACAGGACAAAAAGAAATTTTGACTTCTGTGATATTTTTGATTAAGTTCTAGGGTGGGTTTTTTTTAGGATACATTTTCCTGTGGGTTTTTTTTAGAGGACAGCACTATATACCTAATATCTACTAAAATGTAACTAGACGGTTCCTGAGGAGGTTTTTTTGGTGTGGGGGTGGGGGTGGGGGGTGCGAATTATATTATTGAGGCAAATTTTAAGCCGAACATAGCCGAATATTTTTCCACATAAAAAAATGCTTTAAAAATTTAAATTTGTATATAAGTAATTTTTTTAAAAGAAAATAATATACCTTATGTGAAGGTGAAGTATACAAGAACTGTGCATATAGTGTATACTATATTTTGTTTTTAGACAAAAATGATATCATTATTCGGCAGCCACATATTTGGTATTCGGTTATTCGGCCAAACCATTATTTGTTGCATCACTAATGTACAATAGAGTTTTAAATTGCTTTCGAACTGCAGTGATATTAGTTGAAACTTATAAAAAAATTTTTAATTATCTCTACTGATAATTACACAAATGCTACTGAAAAATCATTTCAACAGACATATGAGATATTACAAACAATGATGTTAAATTACAGCAAGAAAAGCTTCTGTTAAAACTCTGAGACTGAAGGATAAACTTTAAAAAAAACTGGCCTATTTTCTCTCTCTCTCTCTTTTTTTTAAATATGTTCATGTAAAGGAAAAACATAATGTTTTTCAGTTTGCATAAATATTAAAGTTTATTATTTTATATTTTTTAAGAAAATATAAATTACTTGTGAGAAATCATTTTTTTCCAATATTTCCAGAAAAAAAAAAAAAAAACTGTTTTTTTTCCCCACTTCAAAATTTTTCAGAAAATTTATGTCCCTACTCTATACCCAAAATAAATTATGAAAATATTAAATTTCATAGACTATTATTAAGGATAAGGATTCTCATAAACAGAAGTTCATTCAAATAAAAAGAAACTGGATGTTATCATTAAGCTGATTTACTGATTGTCTATATCTAATTACAAACACATTGCATAGAACTGTACTCAAATACAAAAGGTAACATATCAATCTGTACATTTTAACTATTTTCTGGCAAATTATTGCTTTATATTTTGATTAATGAATTTAACTGTGGTGTTAAAGATACAAAATTTGAGCGATTTTAATTTAATGGATATAAACATAAAGGCTATAAGATAGACATAGGGATATACTTATTTTATATTTATATTAAAGAAAATACACATTAAATAAATTTAAATTGAAAAAACAATTCTAGAAAGAAATAATAAAAATTAAATAAGGGAAAGATGTTTCATCTTCTTTACTTTTTTTACTCTATTGCAGTTAGTTTTGATTTTTACCCCTATCAGGGATGCCGCGGACGCGCTATAGCGCGTAAATTACGCGAAAAATCGGAGATGGGACGCAAAAAAATAGCTCTTACGCATCCCGTGGGACGCGTAATTTCGTCAAAAAATCACAGAAAAAAGCCGATTTTCGACAAAAGAATCGTGAAAAAAGCGCAAATCTCAAATTATCGCAGAAAAACAGCGATTTTCGTCAAAAAATCGCGGCAATAAGCGCAAATTTCATCAAAATATCGCAAAATAAGCGCAAATTTCATCAAAATATTGCGGAAAAACGCGATTTTCGTAAAAGGGCTGCGAAAAAATAGCGTATTTCGTCAAAGGATCGCCAATATACTGCGAATTTCGTCAAAAAATCGCGGCAATAAGTGCAAATTTCATCAAAATATCGCGGAAATAAGCGCAAATTTCATCAAAATATTGAGAAAAAAACACGAATTTAGTAAAAGGGTCGCAACAAATTAGCGTATTTCGTTAAAAGATCGCGAAAAAAAGAATTTTGTCAAAGGATCACGAAAAAAGTGCAAATTTCATCAAAATATCGCGGGAAAAAGCCAATTTTCGTAAAAGGATCGCGAAAAAATAGCGTATTTCGTGAAAGGATCCCCCCCAAAATAGCGTAAAAAAGCCGATTTTCGTCAAAGGATTGCGAAAAAAGCATAAATTTCATCAAAATATCGTGGAAAAAATGCTATTTTCGTAAAAAAGCGGAGACAAAATAGTGTATTTCGTCAAAAGATCGCGAAAAAATAGCGAATTTTGTCAAGTACCGCGGAAAAAACACGATTTTCGTGACTAGCTTGTGAAAAAAATAGCGAATTTCGACAAAAGGATCGCGGAAAAAAACACGAATTTCGTCAAAGTAACGCGGAAAAAACGTGAATTTAGTCAAAGCACCAAAAAATATATACAAACTAAACTTATAGGTAGAACATTCATAAAATGGGATTTAATTTTTTTTTTTTATGAGATTCTTAAAAATACAGCATGATTTCAGTGTACTTTGATAATGTATTCAGTAGGTGGACCAGTGAAAAATCCCCCCCCCCCCCCCCCTACTTCTTACTGCATTGAAATTTCTCTCCCACCATCAGAACATTTAGGATTTGATGCTTATTAATGATTTAGATGTAAATTTCCCTTCCAAGGAAAATGTCTGATTCCAACACAGATCTATGCTGACAAATAATTCAATGGGAAGTATAATGAAAGCACCCATTCATTCAACAAAAAGTAGACCTTTACTTAACATAAGTATTCTTTTTTCAGCAAAAATATCTTTTTCAATAAACCCGTTTTGCCTCTTTTTAAAAGAATTGTGAACATTAGTGATACTTGTTAGTGGAACTTGATATCTTCTACTCTCAAATAAACATTATTTTACAATTAAAATTGTATCTTGCATTTTTACTTTTAAAAAAGTAAAGAAAATTTCTCTTAATACTTTTTTTTAGATATCTTATTTGAGTGCAAATAACACTGGTTTTAATTCATTATTTAATTATTATTAAAACAATAATTAATGCATTTCATTTATCTTTTCCAAATAAACAAGTTTCATTTATTCCTTTAAAATGTAAATTATTATCGATGGGGACCCGCTTTTGTAAAAAAGGGACCCAGGTTTTTTCAAGTACAGCGGCATCACTGCCTATATAGGGTAGATGTGCCAGTAATGGGCACCCTTCAAAGTTTTTGGGTTTTATAAAAAAATAACCAATAAAAATTTAGCTTTTATCATTTTTTTCATGACACCCCCTTGCATGTTTTATAATCTGAGTTATTGTTGACGCTCTGCATCAAACCTATCAGGAAGCAGAAAATAATGTTTCAAAATTCCACTGTTTTTCATTGAAAATCTTAATAAACATGCTAATGCCTTCATTTAATAAATTTATGTATTCTTTATTTTTTTGAAAAATTTGCAAGTTTTTGTTTTAGTAGTAATAGAAAACTTTGAATTTTATGTACCGTAATTTCCTGCATATCTGCCACAGCTCAGATAATTCGATTTTCTACCAGAATTTGTTTTAAATAAAATGTGACTTGCTTTTGCTTAGCATTTATTTGACTTCATTTTTTAAATAAAATTTCCGGTATGAAAAAGACTTAACTAAACTTTGGCGCATATGCGGGAAATTACAGTACTAATGACCGCTTAGAAAATTTCATTTATTTTTAAGGGTTTAAGACCCGTGTCCATTGCTGGAATACTTAATTAGTCAATTTCCAGTAATGGACATCCCATGTATATATAATACTAAAAATACTATTTCAGTAATGTTTATAGTGCATAAAATCTTTTGACTTTTCTGAAAACCTAAGTAGTAAAATTTAATTTTTAAATTGCACTTTCCAGAATGTAATAACACCAAAATTTTTATAATTAGCTGCTTTTAATTAATTTCGTGTGGGTGATAAAATTTTCAATATTTTAATCAATTTTTTTTATAACTGTGCCTTGCATATTTTATAATCTGGCAATCAGTAAAACAAATCAGGAAACAGAGACTATTACTTAAGGGCACAGGGAAAAGAAGGGCTCATAGAGCTCAATCTCTCTCCATTTAAATAAAAATAATCAAGTTACAGAAATTGTTAAAAATAAATCTATTATTTTCTGTCTTAAATATTTGCTTATTCATATCTGACAAAAGAAGAAAAAAAATGTAATAGTATTAAATTTACAGTAATGAAACTAGTAAATTTGCAGATCAGTGGCCTGAAACACCAGTTCTGCAGTTTTATTTTGAAATTATTTTAGTTAGTATTTAAAACATTCAACCTGCAGTATTATTTCTTTCATATTTGTATAATTTCTGGGAGTTTAACTCAAAAATAAGGAGAAATATATGGATCTATGCATTAATATTCCAAAACTTTTTTTTTTCCTGATTATTTTTATTACCCTTCTAAATAAAGGTCAAAATTAGCACTAGCCACCGGCCACAGGGCTAAATGAAAAAAAGTGGCTAGTGAAAAATTATCTATCAGTGGCCACCTTCCGGCCACTTTCTTACAAGGAGATAATAAAATTTGCTTTCATTTCATCAAGGGTTCTACTTTTTTTGGTTCCAATATATTTATACTAACATATTTATTTGGGCTACTCAGTTTTAGATTAATACTTATAGAAATTTTACTGTTTAGCATTTTGAAATAAAAAAGTGGCCGCTAGTTTAAAGAAAGTGGCCATTTAAAAAAATTACTCCTACCGGCCAGTGGCCACTAATGAAATTTCCCAATTTTGACCTATACTTCTAAACCCCGGAATGTTTCAATAATTTGATAGACTGTAATTCCCTGACATTTAGTATTTTAAACCATCTAAAATAATAAAACAGGGAAATTGAGGAGGCGCCAAATTTATACTGCCAACCTCGTTTGTTTCTTCTTTTTTTGTCAAATTTTTTTTTTATATGCATATCAATACAAAAACTCTGGTACTTCTTAGTTATCCCGTCGACCAATTTCGCCAAATTATACACATTGCCATAATTTTTATTTTAAATAACGAAAGAACGAATAAATTAGTACAACATTAATAAAAATACGAATAAAACGTCGAATTAATGGTTTTATTGGCCATTATTGGCATTTAATCTTACAATTAATTAATTAATGGCAACAATTATTGGCATTTAATCTTGTAATTTGGTCGACGGGATAACTAAAAAGTACCAAAACTCTTAATGGGTTAAAAGTTTGTGACACAGCAGTTTATCTTATGGCTCTAAGAATTTTAAATATGGATTTTAAAAATCATGATATCAAATTTTGAGTGATACTATGCCAGTAATTAAAAAATATATATTTGTATTATTTATTTCATCATTTTATTTTTGTTCTACTTGTAACCATGTGTGCAAAAGTTATCTTCTACATGAAAAGATGTATCAAACTTTATTCACTAATGCTTTTTCATCCACATTTCATAAATTCAAAATATAATTTAAATTGCTTTGGATTTGTTAAAATATATTTACACATCTAAAAAATGCTTTTAATTTTCCAATTCACTGTTAAATATATAATTTTCATTGAATCTATACTATGCATTGAACTCTATTTATTTCAATAAATTGATTTATCTTTTGTGTCACGTTATTCAAAATTGTAAGTAATATTTATGTAAATGGTTTCTTTGCGTCATTGTGTCTATTTCCATGCACTTCACTTAGTTTGGATACAGTGACACAAATAAACCATCCTATAATGAAGGCAGCTCTTAGCATGTTCATTTTAAGATTTTCACTCAATAACAGTGGAACTTCGAAACATTATTTTCTGCTTCCTGATTTGGTTTGATTAAAAGTGCCAACAATAACCCAGATTGTATAACATGCAATTGGGAGTTATGAAAAAAATAATAAAAGCTAAATTTTTATTGGTTATTTTTTTATAAATCAAAAACATTGAAGAGTGTCCATTACTGGCACATCTATACCATATATTTCTGACATTGTTATGCATAAAAGTAAAATCAAAAATTGATGAGCTCTGTAAATCTCTAGTGTTAAAAGGAATTTGATTTTATTGTATTATGTATTTTTTTTATAACACTACTAATTTAGTTTTTCTATTTTTTTAAACAGGTCTTTTTGGAGATAATGGAATTTTACCAGCCAGATCCATTATATCAATCGGTATGTTTGTGTGTGTATTTATTATAAATAAAGTGGATACTTTTCCATTAGCTGGGTGCAAGTGATAATTCATTAAATATTATTTTAACTGTCATCCTTTGCACTGCACTCATTTACTTTAAAATACAAACCTTTCACTTATTTTTAATTTTAAAAACATGCATGAAATACCTTTAAAATACTCATCTTTTAACACATTTCATTAAAAAAAAAATAAATCTGAAGGAACACTGTTTGTAATTTTGTGCCAAATCACCAAATGTTGTAAAATATTTTTCACATTGACAAATAATGTAGTAAACTCCTGCAAAAATATTTTTTTCATTCAAGATTTGTTTTCTCTATGAGTTTATTACTTTTAAAGAATTAATGTGGCTTTCTAAATTCAACAAGGGTATTATTAATATTGTAGCAATATTTTCATAAGAATAAACATGACAAAATTAATTATTCTTGATCTTGGTACTGATACATCAAAATGACATTGCAAACAATAAAAAAAGACGTATATACAGAAATCTGAGTTTTTGTATTAAGTAATAAAGAGCTAAACTTAATATAAAGCGAAATAAAAGTTTAACAGAAAAAGAATATTTGCAAGTCCGTCTCCCGTCTTGAACTTTCTGCTACCGAGTGTATAAATTTATGTTAATAAGAGGAGAGAGGGCTAATTGTTCCAATCAAGAATTAAAATCTTTCTAATAATTTTATATTTAGGTAATGATAAATTACTTGTTTGTAATAATGTGTTGCTCTTAAAATTCCTTTAAAATAATTCATGTATAGTCTAACATTTTTCATATTAAATGTCTGAAAATTTTTATTAATATAATTTTCCTTTCAGTCTTTTTATTATTATTGTTATTATTATCTTTGTATCATCAACCATACTTGTATTTAATAAAAATCAGATGCATTATATAAACATTAATTTTTCTAGTCAAAACCAGTACAGTAGGTTCCAGGGCCAAAACTTATGGCAGGGTAGAGGGGACATGTGCCCCCATGAACCATAACAGAAGGTGAAGGGGGCGTCAAATGAAGATTTTTCTCACGTCTATGTGTAGCATGATATTGTTAAAATCGTCTTGTCTGGGGCATGCCAAAGCATAGAAGAATCTAAGGATGATTTGATATAAGGATCCTGTATAAAGTGGATTTTTTTTTTCTCTTCCGTTTTCAAGGTTTTAATAAATCAATATTTGACAAAGCTGATTACGTAGTTCAGTGTTACATATTTCAAATTTTAAAATAAGTCGGCTATTAGAAGCTTAATAATATTCTCTTTGTAAATTTACTTTGCGGAGGAGGAGGGGTGGGGGGGGCATCAAAATCCATATTTTCCCTGGCTGCAAAAAAAGGATAGTTTCGGCTCAGGTAGGTGCTGCTTAATGTGATTGTCTTTGGAATCATGAGATTTTGATAATATTCAGCAATTTAGGAAATACTTAATATCTTTTATTTCCGAGAAAATTACAATTTAACATTGGGGAAATAATTACTTTTAAAAATACAGAAAACATTTGTTGAAAGAATTAAATAATTTTTGTTTGATTACAATTTTCCATTTAGAGATTATCGATAAATTGTTCCTATTCATATAGCTTTTGAAAATTGTCTTAGCATTGGTGCACATCTCATTTCAAAAATTCCAATGAATTCCTCATTTCTGCATTTGCTGGCTAGTTTTTCAATAAAGAAAAGCAAAATAGGGCTTGCAGTATAGTATAGGTGAAAACTGGGAAATTCAGTTAGTAGCCAGTGGCCGGTAGACCCAGTTTCATTAGTGGCCACTATAATGTTTCAAACTTTCTTGACATCTAGATAAACTATAATCGTATATATACGCATTTTTCTATAAATCAGAGTTTTATACCAGCCAACTATTCGTGATAAGAATAGGGAAGCAGTCGAAATTCAAGAAAATTACACTTTAAAACCACAAAATCTATTATCATATTGATTTTTTTTAGAATATATTTTTAGATTATTTGTATATGTTCATAAACACTATTATCAATCAAATTACTATTACTTTCTTTGTATAAAAAAAAAAAACTAAATCAAAATTCCAACAGTTAGGTGTATACAATAAAAAAATAATCAAATAAAACACAATAAAATGTTATTTGTATTTTATTTAATAAGTAAATGTGTTATTAACATACTACACACATTAATTACATACAGCTGAAATTAGTGTTGACTCTAGAAAAAAAGGGCCGCCGCCGGGCGGGAATTTTTCAAAAAGGGGACACTATTCTAAAAAAGGAGACAATATTTTAAAAAAAGGGCACACTTATACTTTGTTCACAAAAAATATTTTGAACTGGTTTATTTAGAATCCCTAGAATTTGTGATATTTTCCCGGGATAAACTGAATTGTCACGGGTTGCATAGGAAGTATTAAAAAGGGCAGCCGGGCGCATAGGAAAGGTTTAAAAGAGCTTCTGGGTGCACAAAAGAAAAAAAAAAGCCGCCGGGTGAAAAAAAGAAAAAAGGGCCGCCGGGCGCTGCACCCTGCTAAAGCGGCTTAGAGTCAACACTAGGAAATCTAAGCTGGTGAGTGTATTTTGCAGGATTAAACAATATCTCATGAAGAAAAATAATCTAACTGGTGAGCATGTGGCAGGAGTCGAAATATTGAAAATACTGCAATGTTCTTAAAACACGCTTGCATCCGGTGGGGGGGAAAAAAAGGAATAAATTATTTGAAATGCATGTGGAATCAAAGCTGATGAATATATTTTGCAGAATAAAACTGTATTTCTTGAAAAAATAATCCAACTGAAGGGCAATGACAAAAAGCCGAAATATTGAAAATACAGCTAAATCACTGTAATCTGCTTGCATCCGGTAGAAAAAAGAATTAACCAGTTTGCTAAATAGATGTAATCAAAGTAGAGACTCATATTTCTATGAAAAAAGCTATATTTCACTTGGCGATTGATAACAGATTTTTATCGCCACTTGGCGGGTGGCGATCGATGGCCGATTTTTTAATCGCCATGTGGCGAGTGGCGACCGCCAATTTTCAGCTATACAGTATAGTCAGGATTCATGTCCAACATGTTGAAATCCTGCCCAAAAGAATATCGTGGGCAGGATGCTCCTGTCTAACATTTCACTACTTTCCGTAGAAGTTTGATTTTTCAAATGACAATCAAATGGGAGAATCAGCCTAGAGAACAATGTGAAATCATGAAAAACATTGCTGTAGAGTAGGGGTGCACAACCTTTTTAAGAGAAGGGCCACTTACAAAAATGTTTGGGTTGTCGAGGGCCACATCAGTAACACAGAGAAAATTCTATATCGGGGAGGTAGGGGGGGGGGGGGGGGGGGGGGAATAAGTCTTTATTCTTGATGAATAATTATTTTTTGTCTATAATAAAAATAAACAAACGGAAATAAATAATTTTATGAAGGAATGCAGGGATTCTTCGCATCTGTATGAATAACCATTCAACCCCTTATGAAGACGGTTCCTTCTAGACAAATGGTAACTTGAAGGAAAAAAATTACACAAAATTTCTAAATAACTGAACGTTATTGAAAGTTATAAAAAAAAAAATTATTGAAGAATAACTTCATTTAAAATAAAAGGAAACTTATTTTTGAAATAACAAGGCATGATGGACTAATTATGTTATTTTTCTGCGGACTATTAACAAAACTCGTTTTTCTTTTCTTTTATCAATCAAGTGCGACTGATTGACGAAATTCGTGATTTTTTATCAACGACCGATTGACAGATTTCGCGGTAATTTTCCATTGCCGATTGGCAAAATTAGCAATCTTTTCAAACAACCAATTTGCGATACCTACGATAAATTGACGCAATTCGCGATTTTTTTCAACGATAAATTTTCAAATTTCGCGACTTTATTTCACAACGGATCAACGAAAATTTTGATTTTTTCCGCCCGCGATCGAATTATTTTGCAACCTTTTTTGTTCTGCGATCGATCTTCGAAATTTGCAAGTTTTTTCCATGAACGATTGACAAAATTCGCGATTTTTTTTCATGAGTGATTGGCGAATTTTGTGATATTTTACGTGACAGATTGACAATATTTGCAATTTTTTTCCAATGACCAATCGACGAAACGTGATTTTTTCCTGATATACATTGATGTAATTTGCGATTTTTGTCGCGCAATAAATTAGCGAAAATCGCGATTTCTTTTACGGCACAATCGATGAAATTTGCGATTCTTTCCTGCAACCAATGGATTTATATTTCATGATATTTTTTGGGACTGACACAAAAATTTTGTAATTTTTTCCATGAGCTATTCACGAATTTTTGAGAAAATTCACAATTTTTTTCACGAGCGTTTTGTTGGCTTTTTCAATAAAACTGGTTTTAAGTTTAAAATTATCCAATAAGTTTCCCCCCCCCCCTCTTTCACTCATCCCCACAATGCTTGAACTAGTAAAAGTTCATTTACTGTTTTTAAAGTTTAAAGTTTATTCATGTTTGAGAAAAGGGTTTAAAAGTTAAACATTGCTGGCTGGTACAAAAAGTAAACAAACCATTACTTTCATATTATGTAAAGTTTAAATGTTAATTATTCATATTTATTACCTTATCATTCCTGTGGGACTTTCTAATCTTTATTTAATGCAAGATATTTAAAAGTTGGTTTATTTGTGAAGGTAGCAACTTCACACTCATAGCTTGCAAACTTAATGCCATGTCAACAGTTTTCAGTAATGGTAGGTTGGTTGGTAACCAATTACTAGGGTTAATGTTTACTTGTTAAACTTATTTACTGAGCTGTTGTTTTATTTTGTAACCATAACCTTTTCTCAAACTATGCTAATGTTATTGAATTAACTGTAACTGTAATGTGTTTGCCAGTATAAATACAGATTCAGTAGATGTGTTCAGTGTGTGTCCTTGCCTGGCCAGCAGTAACTCCAAGTATGGTTTATGGAGTAGTAAGTTTTACAGCCATGTTAAGGCTGAGGAATTTATTTAGATTGTGTTTTACTTAAATGTGTGTGTTTGTCAAACTTATCATTTTCTTTGCATGTAATGAACAAGGTTGTTCATATCAAACGTCTTACTTCTTTAAATAAAATGAACTTAGTTTCCATTTCGTCTTCACATCTTCCATATATTGCTTATCAACACAGTGATTTAATTCAATGATATATAGAGCTATGGAACAACAGTTGGACACAGAGATGTGGTATTTGAATTATTTTTTACTCCCCCAACACGTTTGACAAATTTCGGAATACTTTTGCGACCAATTGATAAAATTTGTAATTTTTTCTATCAATTGTCAAAATTCGTGATTTTTTTTCCGTGACAGATTTACAAAATCCGGATTCTTCCCCAGTCGATCAACGAAATTTGCAATTTTTGTACCTCATCGACAAAATTCGCAATTTTACTGTGCCCGATTAACAAAATTCGTGATTGTTAACCGACTCTAATGAAATTTGTAATTTTTCCCGCGGCGAATTGACGAAATTTGCGATTTTTTTCCGCAATAAGCTGGCGAAACGCGCGATTTTTCCGTAGCCGATCAAGAAATGTTCTCGGTCCGGAAACAGGACCGGTCTAGAATTACTAAAATTTTAGCAGAGTGTGGAATATATTTTAACTTTAAGTGTTGTAGGTAACCATGGCAGGATAGTGACTGAGAAAATGTAAAAGTGTAAAACAAGTAAAGATGCATTTAGGTTTGAAATAAAACTAACGTTTATTTAACGAAAACATGACTTAAATAATTATCAAACAATATAATAAAAATAAATAATGATGAAATAAGTTAGTGACAAATGGCAGTAGACAGTACGAATTAAATAGTTGAACAGTTCTCAATATTCACATACAACAAAAATAAAAAGAACTCACGGTTTAATTTTAGGCTGAATACGGCACACTGGTATACTTTCCATGTAGACAACACAATAGTAATTTTTCAATGTCAATAACGATGTTTTCAAATATATGCAAGAATGAAGAACCAAGTCCACTTGAAACATTTTTTTTTAAAAAGAATAAGTTTCTAGAGATTCAACAAATATCAGGCTTCCAACAAAAGCAAAGTTTTTTTTCCATTCCTTAAGTTGTTTAAAAACGAACATCATTTATGAACATGCCACGCAATAAAGGCTAACACAGGCTTCTTTTAAAATCAACATGTCAAGCTGTTTAAAAATAATATGACCAGCATTCTTCAAAACGCTACAGCAAGAAGCACCCACACAACTTCAAACTAAAAATACGACAAACTCCTTTAAAAGACAAGCTCACACCAAAGACAGGCTCCCACAACTTCAAAATCATCGGCATATATCGTCTGCCTCCAACACGCCCTCTTACGATCAAAACATTCCCTCCCGTTCCGGCGGAGTTGAGAAAAATGCCTCCTGCCTTACGGCAAAACCAAAGGGCGAAAAATCGTATCTTCCGACACGGTGCAAAGATCAGCGATCGGGAAAAGGCGTGACGTCACATCGGTACGTACGGAGATCGGAGCCGTTGGAGAAATAAACAGACGATCTTTGAAAAACGATTGTAACGAAATAAATGATGAACGATGCGTGAATGAAAGTTTGAAAAATAAATAAATGAAAAAATAACCAAAAGAAAACTTGGTTATTGTGACGTAGTTGTATTAGAATGGAAATAAGGAAAACCAATGGAATAAAGGTAAGTACCATTTCAGGGTGTATAAGCATCAAGGAAAACAGGCTGTCATATTCTGACAATTGCCCCCCTCCTTGACACTTATACTGAAAGACTGGAAATGGATAAATAAAAGATTCCTTTACCTATTAATTCAAAACTAACTATCAACCTCTGATAGTATGATATACATATTATGCAAATACAATTAAAAAATAGATATACTTATATCCATAACAATACATTTCAAAAATACACATTATATAAATTTAATACACATTTTATACAAATTTAATACATATATCAAAAATAACTACAGAATCCTCATTACTTTGAGGAACGCTTTTACACATGAGTTATTCAACGATAACCCTCTTGGTAACCTTAAAGTTAAAAGTTCAAAAGTCCTTTTCAACGCAAAAGTTCATTTTGAAGAAAAAGTTCCTTTTCGATTTTGTTACATAATACCTCATCACGTCAAAAACGTGACTACTTTACCGCTATTTTAGTTGATGACGAAATTCAGGTAATTTACATTTTTATGTAGACAATTGTAAAAATTTTCACTTAGGACAATTTCATTTTCAAGATTTGGAATATTCAAATGCATTTTGATTTTTCAAGAAAACACATTTTCAAATGTCACATTTTACTTAGCTATAGTGAGAATACTTATTCATATACATAGTAAACAAAACTAATATATATATATACTAATACTATTTTTATATAGTGAGCTCACTTAACAAGTATTGTATTAACTACTAGATAACTTATAAAAAATACTTATATTGACTACTTATGTAATACACAACCAGAAAGGTATTTTCATAAAAAAATACGCTGCATAATGAAAAAATGCAATATGGATAAAACAAAGATTACGGCTCGATTTCCAATAGCACGGACGGGACAAAAGTGGCAGTTCCAGTAATCATAACGAGGGACTTACTGAAATAAAATAAAAATGCCCGCGAGAGGCCTTCCTGTGGCCAGAACACTCACGAAGGCCGCTACCCCCTGCAGACCACTCTGGCTATTTACAAGGGCACCTCGCGAGTCGCTTCCTGAGGCTGCTCGGGTCCCGGAGGATGAACCAACATGAGGTCCGACCACATTCCAGCGGGAATTAAATTGTCCGCGCCATTGGAAATGAGGGTAATAAAACATCACTGTACTTTATACTGAAAAACAAGAAAATCAACAAGTGTATAAGTACGGTGCAACAGTAATGAAAACAAGTGTATATACATAAGATTCAAACAATATAAAAAGACATGTTTCTGAAACTTGGAAGTTTCAGTATTCAAAAATGTTAAACAACCTTAACAGTTTAACCATCAAAAACATTTATACAAGCATTTTCAAAAATACTTGGTTTAAGTTCAAAGGAGGAGGTTTTTTTTTTTTTTTTTTTTTTTTTGAAAGAAACTATCATACAGAATTATTTAGACTTTAAATTAAAAAATACCTCAATGAACTTGTTTAAATCATACTTAGTAAATTTTAGTGATAATTGTCAAGATTTATCCTGGGCTCGTACATATAATCATCTTCTATTTCAAAGATGGTAGACGTGGTTGTATAACTACTACTAGGTTTAGATGAAGATGCAGTGTATGGATCAAATATAGAAGATATGGAAGCGTATGGTGGTGTTTGGCTAGGACTAGAATTATAGCTTACGTTAGTAGTGTCAACTAACCCCTCATACGTATTCTTTCCTTTAAAACTAAACCATCTTGCATCAAATCTAATACCATGTTTTTGACAATAATCTCTAACTTCTCTGAGTGATCTCAACCTTTTTGTTTCACCTACCTCATAATAATATGTCCGTGCGTTTATCGCCACGACGTCGTACTGCCTTTCTAAACCATGCCGCATCTCTTAAACTTCGTGAACATCTCTCGCTCTCCTCGTCACTTTCATCCAGAGATGTGCGACTGGAGGCGGGATCATCAGAGTGAGACTGGTCTGGCTCAGAAACGGCAGAAGGTGGTTTATCAGGCTGTAATTCTCTAAAAGGATTGATTTCAGGATGTTGTGTACCTATAATGTAAGTGGGACCCAGACCGCTTCCGTTGCGCTCTTCTGCAACATCGAAAGGGTCTGTTCCTATGGAATAAGTAGGACCTGGTTCACTGTGGGTTTGCCAATCCTTGGGCAGAGTTGCTTCATTACTAAATCTGACATTGATGGTTTCAATTATTTTATTCCCATCAGGAAGCCACACTCTGTATCCCTTTGTGGACATTGCATACCCCACCAGTATTCCCTTTTTGGCTTTCGCCTCAAACTTGGATCCCCTGAGTTGTCTAGGTACCCCTACATATACAATTGATCCAAATGGACGCAAGTGACGAATAGAAGGTTTATTTCCACAGTAATATTCAAAAGGAGTTTTGGTTTGGGACTTGTGGCAAACACGATTCAGTGTGTAAGCATAGTAGAGAATGGCCTCAGGCCAGAACTTCAGGTTCATCTTACTCTCATTCAGAATTGATCTAGCTCCATCTACTAGCGTTTGATTAAGACGTTCCGAAACTCCATCTTGTTCCGGGGAATAGATATTTGTGAATTCGTGTTTTATCCCATTTGTTTCAAAGTAATTCTTAAAAGCTTCATTTGAGAATTCCCTCCCATTGTCACTGCGAACACTTTTAAGTTTAGTATTCAAAAACCGCTCGGCTCTCTTGACGTGGTTTGTGAAAACTTTGAAGACCTGTGTCTTATTACACAATGGGTAAACTGCAACTTTTCTGGAGAAGTCGTCAGTAATAGTTAAAAAGTATTTCTCCCCATTTCTGCCAGTGATTTTAGTTGGTCCCCATAAATCTGTGTGCAAGAGCTCGAGTGGCTTTTTGGATCTTATTTGTTTTAAAGGTTTGAATGAGGTGCGTCTATGTTTATTTAACTTACATACCTCACACTCAAAATCCCTGTTTTTGATGTGTGGAAGACCCCTCACCCCATTACACTTGTCAGTATGTTCGATTAAGGACGGACTGATGTGCCCTAGTCTTCTGTGCCAAAGCTTTAAGTCATCCTTTTGGATGGTTGATGCCTCAAATCGAACATGTTTAGTTTTAAGATTACTCTTAAGTTTAGAATTAGTTATAGTTCTAGAACTAGGTTCAGGGTGGATATAATATATGCCATTTTTAAGAAATGCACGGAAAAGGGTTCTATTTTCGCGATAAGCCTTTACTCTCCCCTCACCTCCTTTGAACTTTGCCCCTTTTGTATCGAGGCGAGACCCTGATATAAGATTACGTCTCAGGCTAGGACAAAACATAACGTCCCTGAAACGCACCTTTTCCCCATTTAATTTTAAATCAACAGTGCCTGTCCCTTTGATTGGGAAGGTGGCGCCATCAACGGCTACAGCAAGTTCTTGATTTCTGAGAGGTTTAAAATCAACGTAAAGATCTTTGTTTTTACAGAAATGGTGTGACGCACCCGTGTCAAAGACCCAGGCGTCGTCATCACCCTTTACTTTACTGAGATTGGATTGTATTAAATAATGTACCTGGCTGCTATGGTGACGTTGAGGCTTAAAAGTGGACTTAGGCTTTGAAGTGGCACCTCTGTTCATTGGGCGAACAGGATTGGATCTAGGGACGGTCTCTCTGGAAGTGGATGAGTCACGGGAGCTATTTCCGGCAGACGAATCAGGACCAGAAGTTTCAGGATTAGAATAGGCACAGTTTCTTTTCACGTGGCCCGTTCGTCCACACTTATGGCACTTTCCTTGGAACTTCCGTCTGTAATTAGAGTTCCTAGGTGGTCTAGTTCTAGAAAAGTTGCTTTGGATAGATTCAGCTGCTCTGTCTTCGGATCGTAGTTTTAGGCGGGATTCCTCTGCAATCAGCTCGGTCAGTATGTCGTTGAACTTGAATTTATCCTCAGGCCATCGGAGAATGCTCTGGACTAAACCGTCGTATCTTTTCGGGAGCCATCGTAGGAGCTGGAATGAAAGATATGTCTCCTTGATGGGTTCATTCATCGCTGTTAATTGGTTTGCAATTCTCTGCAGGCGGGCTGCATACATGTCGATTGCTTCATCAGCTTCAATTCGGCAAGCCAATACCTCAGAGAATAACTGCATGTGACGGGAACGGTTGTCCGGTTGGAAATGTCTTTTGAGCTTCTCCCATGTTATCTTTGGGTCATCAATATTTTCTATTATTCGTCTGAACTCAGGTTCTACATTCAGATAGATTATGGAAAGGGCTGACCTGACTCTGGACTGGTAGTTCTCATCTGCTGCTGCATCTGTTTTGTCGGGAGCTTTCTCCGTTCCATTTACAATGCCCCAGGCATTCTTATCCAGCAGTAGATACTTTACATCAGCGGCCCAGTTTCCATAGTTGTTGGAATTAGGGCTGGACGATATCAAAAATTTAATATCGCAATATATCAACGAGTTAATATCAATATCGGTGATATATCGCGATAACTACTTTAAAGTGTGAGGGAATAGGAAAAATTTCTTATTGCTAAAGACAAATGGTATAGTAGGAATAATTTTATTGCAAATAGCTGTAGGAAGCAAAGAATTAATGTTTTATACCTATTTGCTCACGCAATATTCTTTAAATATATATATATATATGATACAAATAAATACTTTAGAAAAAGGAGCCAATATTCGTTATCTATTTGCACTTATATCATTGATTACATAGTGGTTTTCTTTAGCTTGTTCTCGATTATTCCTGTTTTATGTATTATTTATGAATAACTTTTTAACTATTTAATTTTATCGCGTAAACGGAGGATATTATTTAAAAAAAAAACTTTACTAGATAAACTAAAAAGTTCTCAATTTTAGGACGTTGATGATTTTAAAATGATTAAAATATGTGAAAAGCAAAAACTGAAACAGATTTAATGTCATAATTGCATGTACTCGTAATTAAATAGTCTTCAGTGAATGACAGATGCAGCAGAAATTTTATTTTTTAATCTTTTTCTAAGAGTATCAATACATTCTTAATAGTTAAAATATTAAGAAAATTTCTCTGTCTTTATACCTTCATATTTGTTTATCTATGGATGAATAAAACATTAAAATTTTTAAAATATACATATTCAAATCCCATTTGGAAATAGACCTATGCTAAGGAAAGTTCACTTTTTTATAAATATTTTGTAAATAACATCTAGACCCATAACAACATATTTTTCCAGAAAGAAACTAACAAAAAAGAAAAACTTACCATAAAATTCTACTTGATTACGCAAAATACTCGGTTTGATATTTAAATCTGTTTTTTATTTCGAAAGTGCCACTGAATTTAAAAGCAAAAAAAAAAAAAAAAAAAAAAAAAAGAAAGAAAGAAATGTTGCAAATGAAAAAAAATAGAAATAAAATAAAGTTATTGACTAACAAAAACAAATACATAAACAAAACAATCGATATTCTGCATTAGATTTCAAGAAGTTGGAAATCAGAGAATTTTGGTTAGTTCAAAGAAATCATTGCATTATAAATTTATGAAAATACTCATAACATTTATTTTAAAAGATTAATAAACAAAAAAATTTAAAACATTAATAATCATATAATTATTTACAAATGAATATACATCTTAACCCACGCCTTGTCCGGATGGCTTTTTAAAAAGCCGTCATGACAGAAAACTCAACCCATCCCCCACCTCATTTTAGCGCGAGAACGCATTATTCAAATTCTATTCTTTTAAATGGTATAAAAAGGACCTTGAAAGTGACATCAAGTTTGTAGTGCTTAAGTGCAGAGAAAAAAAAAAACAGTTGCAAGCAAACAAAAAAACAAAAAGAATGAAAATCAAAATCTTCTTTTCCTTACTGTTAAAAAAAAAAATAATAATCAATATATCCATATCTCCTATGTAAATTGACCGATTTCTTTCAAATTTTCAGCTAGTTGAAATAATAGTAAATTAGGCTGTGTAAGAAATTTTTATTAAAATTTAATTATTTATTAGAAAGTTACAACGCCTTCCGAAACTTCGAATGAAAAGCAGGAGCGCATCTGCTGTTTGTTTTCGTTTATTCACCTCGCTCCGAGAAATCGGAAGTCATATGTTTACACAATCAGATCATTATGTTTTTCAATGCAGAAAGAAACCATGGATAGAGCTTTTATTTGTTTATTTTTTTCTTTTTAACTCAAATATCTACTTTAGTTTTATTATTTTTAAGTACTATCTTTTTTCAGTATTGTAAACGTGTTTCTGATATAAATAATTTGCGGGGAAAGAGAGTGTTCAATGTGGATAGATTTTTTTTTCTTACAATAAAAAAATTCGCTATTAAAACATCTGCTTTAATATTATGGTTTTTTAGTATTGAAAACGCATTCTTGACGTAAATCACGCACTGTTTTTTTGTATTTTGGGAGAGGAGGTGGGGTGGAGGGAGGCGGTAGCTATATATATATATATATATATTTAATTAAAATGAAACGAAATTCGGAATCGCCAAGGTCCAATAGGTGCTGGATTTCGAATTTTGTACCGCATATTTATGTATAAAAATTCAAGTACTGGATTTTTCAGATTATTTGTGCGTCTGTGCCGGCCATAGAACATGGTATATCAATTTTAGTGATCTTGATCTGATCACTTAAGCAATTATAAGCACTAGTGTTGACTCTAAGCCGCTTTAGCAGGGCTCAGCGGCCGGCGGCCCTTTTTAATTCTATTTTACGCCTGGTGGCCCTTTTTATTTCTATTTTGCGCCCAGCGGCCCTTTTTATTTCTATTTTGGCACCCGGCGGCTCTTTCGAAATTCTTCCGATGCGCCCGGCTGCCTTTTTAACACTTCCTATACGCCCCGTGGCAATTCAGTTGATCTCGGAAAAATATCACAAATTCTAGGGACTCTAAACAAACCAGCTCAAAATATTTTTTGTAAACAAGGTACAAGTGTGCCCTTTTTGAAAAAAAGTGGCCTTTTATTAGAATAGTATTCCCTTTTTGAGAAAAAGTATCCTTTTTCAGAATATTGTCCCCTATGTGAAAAATTCCCGCCCGGCGGCCCTTTTTTTCTAGAGTCAACAGTAAGCACGCAAACCTATAAAATTTTTAATGTAAATTAAAATGAAAGGAAAATGTGGTTAAAGAAAATCCAAACTTTTAAACAATGAAAAAAGAAAATAGATTTTTAAATTATTACTCTGTAGTTTTTTAAGCAAAAATAAAACTTCAAAATTTCTATTAAAAATGTATTATATAACTATTATTTTTACCAAAAAAATAGAGAGAGAAAAGTAAAGTAAGGGAAACTATCAATTCGACGTATACTACAAAAAAGTTCAAACCCAACACAGTCTTCAAATTAGATTCTTGCATTGTCTCAGGTTACCCGAACCCGACCCGACACGCGGTTCGTGTAGACCAACCATTTTAAAAGAAAGTCAGGAATATATTTTATGAAAAAAACTATATAATTGAACATTAATGAGTGTATATGTATTCAATTTTGTACTAAAAAGATAAATTTGATATTACAGAATAATTCTTTTTTATATTGTATTAAAATATGAATTTATTTTCTTCCACTTCGAGTTTGTGATGAAGTGTGCCGAGTGTCGGTCGGGTTGACTTTAAGCAGAGTTTTCCGGTTTGGCTCTGGTAAGACGCGACCCGTGCCGCACTACACCCCGAGTGAGCAGAAAAAAAGGCCGACCCAGCGTGCATGTCCAGAGCAAAAAGCAAACACGGCTTCAGTCTAATGACACGAAGTTAATCCAAGCGTTCCAGCCCAGTTTGCAGACATCCAGTATAATGCCATTTAATAATATTACATTTACAGACTTTAAAAATAAGGCCCAGATGTAGTAATATTTTTTATTTTTATTGTTCTTTTTTATCTTTTTGCTCATTTATGTCATTTTTTAAAACACGATTTTTTTTGTCTTATTTAAAATTAAAGAAATTATATAATAAAAAAAAATCAGAAATATATTTTCATTGAAAAATTACAACTGGAATTCGTTTAACTAATTTCCACGCCCGTGTGAATATTATCAATAAAATCAATCAGTAAAGTAAATCTTATAAATAAAGTAAATCAGTAAAATAAAGTAAATCAATTCTTACCTTGAATGTAGTCCATCATATTGTAGAGGATGATTATAGCTAAGATGGCTCCATAAATTAGAAGTAGCTTTTGCAAATACCGGTCGAACGCATATACTGCATACTGCAATTTTTTCATTTATTACTTCACCATTTTCATTACCTGGGCATCCAAAATATTGCCACACGTTACTCTTAGCCTCTTTTTTTTAAATCACTTGATTATAATTCGGGCAATTTACCCGACACCGTACGTTCATCTTACTATAAAATATAAAATCACTGCTGATAACTCGCTCGAGAAGACCATACCAACGAGCATTGAATGAAGCCTATAGACAATAGCAATTATTGACTCAACAATGAACAGATGTTCTAGCTCATGTCATTGGCCAGGACGTATCAAACTTGATATGTTCTAATATGTCTAGACCAATAGTAGCAGCGAAATTAAATCAACGACGATTAAAACATTATTCAGTAACGAACGGACATATGTATGTTGATATATTAGAATATGAATTATTCTGGGTCTGGGATATCAACGAAAGACAGATTATCACAGGAAGGGAGTTTAGAATAAAGCGGGGCTGCGAATAAATGCATCTATCGGATGAGAGAAAGGATTGAAGAAGTCATTGGCCAGGACGTATCAAAGACTTGATATGTTCTAATATGTCTAAACCAATAGTAGCAGCGAAATTAAAACAACGACGATTAAACCATTATTCAGTAACGAACGGACATATGTATGTTGATATATTAGAATATGAATTCGTCTGTGTCGATATGAACGAAAGACAGATTATCACGG
The DNA here is from genome assembly GCA_963932465.1 of Maratus speciosus. NCBI lineage: Eukaryota > Metazoa > Arthropoda > Arachnida > Araneae > Salticidae > Maratus > Maratus speciosus. The sequence continues at coordinate 182,388,388 of OZ010791.1, read as the reverse complement.
GAGGGAATTTAGAATAAAGCGGGGCTGCGAATAAATGCATCTATCGGATGAGAGAAAGGTTTGAAGAAGTTATTGGTTACGCAATATTCGGCGCTTTTTCTTCTTGCGGTTCGAAGTCGTGGTGCGGGAAAAAAATGTTATTGGGATATATAAGTAGAGTCAGAGATTAGATATCGCTATTGGGATATATCGTTAGAGTCAGAGTTTACATATTGTTATTGCGATAGTTAAAAAATATCAATATTTGACCGATATATTGATAATTAATCCAGCCCTAGTTGGAATTCAATTTACTGATACTAACCTGAATACTAGCCATTGTCAGAAGAAAATAGAAAATTTAAGACAAGAAGTTTTTTTTTTTTTTTTCAAAGTAAAAAAAATGTACCGGGAGCCAGATATAAACAGTACAGTACAAAAAAACTTATAAAAAAACTTTGAAAAATTTCAAGAAAAAATTTCAAAAAATTCAATTTTTTTTTTTTTTTTTTTTTTTTTTTTTTAAAGTCATTACAATCTTTACTTTATAAATATAAAAAAAATTTCATAAAGAAAATTACATCTACAGTGCGGCCCCCCCGACTAGAATTCACTAGGAGTTCGTATGGCCGACTGTAGTTAACATTTGTCACATCCAATTCGCACCAAATGGTTACTGCTGACGCTCAAGGGTTAAAATAGGCCTGGCCCATAACCCGTGTTCTCGGTCCGGAAACAGGACCGGTCTAGAATTACTAAAATTTTAGCAGAGTGTGGAATATATTTTAACTTTAAGTGTTGTAGGTAACCATGGCAGGATAGTGACTGAGAAAATGTAAAAGTGTAAAACAAGTAAAGATGCATTTAGGTTTGAAATAAAACTAACGTTTATTTAACGAAAACATGACTTAAATAATTATCAAACAATATAATAAAAATAAATAATGATGAAATAAGTTAGTGACAAATGGCAGTAGACAGTACGAATTAAATAGTTGAACAGTTCTCAATATTCACATACAACAAAAATAAAAAGAACTCACGGTTTAATTTTAGGCTGAATACGGCACACTGGTATACTTTCCATGTAGACAACACAATAGTAATTTTTCAATGTCAATAACGATGTTTTCAAATATATGCAAGAATGAAGAACCAAGTCCACTTGAAACATTTTTTTTTAAAAAGAATAAGTTTCTAGAGATTCAACAAATATCAGGCTTCCAACAAAAGCAAAGTTTTTTTTCCATTCCTTAAGTTGTTTAAAAACGAACATCATTTATGAACATGCCACGCAATAAAGGCTAACACAGGCTTCTTTTAAAATCAACATGTCAAGCTGTTTAAAAATAATATGACCAGCATTCTTCAAAACGCTACAGCAAGAAGCACCCACACAACTTCAAACTAAAAATACGACAAACTCCTTTAAAAGACAAGCTCACACCAAAGACAGGCTCCCACAACTTCAAAATCATCGGCATATATCGTCTGCCTCCAACACGCCCTCTTACGATCAAAACATTCCCTCCCGTTCCGGCGGAGTTGAGAAAAACGCCTCCTGCCTTACGGCAAAACCAAAGGGCGAAAAATCGTATCTTCCGACACGGTGCAAAGATCAGCGATCGGGAAAAGGTGTGACGTCACATCGGTACGTACGGAGATCGGAGCCGTTGGAGAAATAAACAGACGATCTTTGAAAAACGATTGTAACGAAATAAATGATGAACGATGCGTGAATGAAAGTTTGAAAAATAAATAAATGAAAAAATAACCAAAAGAAAACTTGGTTATTGTGACGTAGTTGTATTAGAATGGAAATAAGGAAAACCAATGGAATAAAGGTAAGTACCATTTCAGGGTGTATAAGCATCAAGGAAAACAGGCTGTCATATTCTGACAAGAAAGTTTGCATTTTTTCCGCAGCTCCTCGACAAAATTCGCGATTTTTCCATGTCCGATCAACGACATTCGCGATTCTTAACTGACTCTGAAGAAATTTGTGATTTTTACGCGACAAATTGATGAAATTCGACATTTTTTCTCGCGATAAACTGACAAAACTCACGATTTTTCCGCAGCCGGTCAACAAAATTTGCAATTTTTCCGTACCTCATCGACAAAATTTGTGATTTTTCTGTGCCCGATTAAAGAAATTTGAGACTTTTCCGAGACAAGTCGGCAAAATTCGCGATTTTTAACTAACTCGGACGAAATTTTTAATTTTTCCCGCGGCAAATTGACAAACTTCAGACTTTTTCTCACGATCAACTAACAAAACTCGCGATTTTTCAGCAACCGATCAACTATTACATAATCGACAAAATTCGCGATTTTTAACGCGTCCGATCAACGAAATTCACGATTTTTAACTGACTCTGACGAAATTTGTAATTTTTTCAGCGGCAAATTGTCGAAATTCCCGATTTTTCCGGCGATAAACTGACAAAACTCGAGATTTGTCCCCAGTTGATCAACGAAATTTGAGATTTTTCTGCAACCCATCAATAAATTTCGCGATTTTTCTGAACTCGATCAACGAAATTTGCGAATCTTAATTGGCTCTGATGAAATTTGCAATTTCTTCCCGAGGCAAATAGACAAAATTGGCGATTTTTTCCTGCGACATATGGACAAAAAATTGCAATTTTCCCAGTTATAAATTGACGAAATTGTATCAAAGAAACGAAAAAATTATATAAATTGTGATCGCGGGCCACAAGTTAACCCATGGCGGGCCACAGGTTGTGCATCCCTACTGTAGAGCATTAGTTCCCAACATTTATTGGTATGTGACCCACCTTTAAGTGTAAAAAAAAATTGTGCAACCTACCTAATATAACGGTGTATAAATATACACCATTACTGACAAGATTACAAATTAGCAGTCGTTGGTCAGCAAATATAACTAAATTACTGCATTTCACAACTACAAAATGACGCTTAGTCGTCAAATTTGACACCTAGCTCTCTTTCATTTTAATTTTTGTTTAACAAATGCTCGCATTCGTACTTTACGTAAGTCCTCTCCCCCTGCCCTCTGCATGCACTTCAAAAGCACCTGTTTTTGAGTGACATATATCTTAGACTCCCTTGCACTTCACTTTAGCCAGAGAGCCTGTGGCTGAGTTCAATGGTACGGTTGATGTAAATGCACAAAAACTCCAACTCCAATTACGGGTACAAAAATTTATTTAAAAGGTTACAAAAGGGGCTTTACTTTTTAAGTGCTTAAGGGGAGAGAGAACCCTATATAACCAGTGCACCGAGGTGCGGATATTAGTTTACAATAACAAGCTCTGAAGAGAAGTGATACATTTCACTAGAAATCCAGACATCTTGTCGTTACAATTTACCGCCAATTTACAAAAGTTTTGGTGACTGGGCAAAGACAGACAAAGCCTTTGGTTAAAACAATTTATTACCACAATTAATATGGTTTCCCTTCAAAACATAACTCAAAGGGTTTCTAAATAACTGTCTCTGTGCTTATGAAACAGCGTCAGAATTCTGCGATTGTATACATTTGTTTATATTTGTTAATGGCTTTTTAGTCTAAATGATCGTTATCCAAATGCGTAATGCATAGAAAGGGCATCTTTTTTTTAGAATAAATAATAGGAAAGATAAAATTATCTGTAATAATTTTCGAGACAGGATTCTTATAAACTATATTTTATTTTTGTACTTAATTCTTTTTCAGTGGTCAAATATTAGCAATAATTAAGAATGACTTATTTATGACGTGGGCGAAAGTGGATGAAATTAAATGAAGACGTAATGTTACTAACTGCTGCATTTATATTTTTTTAATATCTTTTTTAACTAGACGTGGTAACGGAAAGAAAAAATGATTCTATAAGAAAGGAAAAATTGTAATTGACAAACTGAAATCATAAAGCTGAACATTTAAGTGTAATGAATTAAAGGCGTTACAGAAAGGGGGAAAAAACACATTTTAAAGTATTAAGAGTTATATTTAAATTGCTTTTGATTGAGGGGGGAGGAGTGAAGCCGATATGTAACAGATAAAACTGTCACATATCTCACTGGGACAACCAAAGAGAGCTGTGACGTGTACATTGCAGCTTTATACCTAACTATACACTTTGTCCAACTTCGCATATAAAGTATATACAAAATAACATATTAGAAAAGTAAATTTTAAGTTTCCAATATGAAGATTATCTCTAAACTTGTTGTCTTAAAATGTTGAAACATCAGTTCCTTTAAAATATGTTATATAATAAGAAGGGAGTACATAAACATATTTGCTTGCTTTCAAAACAATTAACAGAAATTGCATTTTCTTCATGACTGAGAGCTCATATTATTTAAAAACAATTTTTCAATTCAATATTCGGTACAGATGTCATAGTCGCCCCATATTGGCGCGATTTTTTTCTGTCGCCAATATCATATAGGCAACGGGTACTTAACTTGCGACAAAGGGGTTGATGTGGTAACCCGGATTATGTTGTTTATGCTGTTGATGTTTTCGCCAAATTGGCAACCGAAAAAAATCGCGCCAATATGGGGCGAATATGACATCTGTTCCCAATATTCCACAAAAAATGCCACATTTGATGAAGAGTTAGGATCCTTTGCTTTGTTTGTGGCACTGGTACCATCTATTTTTGTCATGGGTATTCAAAACGAGAAGTATTCACATTAACTGTATTTATCACTTCTCAAAAATTTGATCTTACATGAGATCATAATTTCATAAAATGCAAGCAAATGAAAAACAAACAAACAAAAAAAAAACAGACCACTAAGCAAAAAAATATTTTTATAAGTCGAAAGAAAAAAGTATCTATTTATAAAGTAAAAGTTTACATGTACCATATTAGACTGAAGGGGAATTATATCTGAAAAATCCACATGTATTATGGCCTCGGCCTTAGGTGAGAAGGAAGTTTTTGAGATTCCTACAGCACAGCATAAATGAGTTCCTGCTCTCCAAAAGATCATAGTGCATTATTATTTATCATTTAATGAACTTTCACAATGCCATCCTGAATTTAGATGTAGTGATTAGAATTTAACATACTGTGCTCAAGTCCCTGCATGAAATAAAGTAACAGTGTAACTATCAGAGTGATATGTATATATATAATTTTTTTGAACACCTGGCAAGAATATTAAAAATTTAATAACAAACTGCATAAAATTTTCATGTAGTGTAACAAGAGACCTTACTTACATGCCAACTCCAAGCAGGAAGTCTATAATGAAAGTATAAAAAAATGCAACATGTTGAAAGTCAACTGCTGCGAAATGAATATGTAGTTTAATATGTCATGTGACGGATAACTCCATGTAACTTTAATATCTTTGTACTTAAACAAAGTGATGGTGTCATTGATATGTTATGACATTATGCAAGCTGATAAAATTAAAACTGATAAAATTTAAAGTATGAAAAAAACATATAATGAAAGTATTTTAAAACTGAAACATGATGTAAAGTTTAAGAGGGAGTAAAATGAAGAGGTGGAAAAAAAAAACAATCCATGGTATGTGTGTGAAAAAAAAAAACACAAAACCCCAAACTCTTTCTTGTGAATTTCAAGTACATAATTAATAAATTAACATTATTAAATTATATAATGAATAATGGTTTTTTCTTGACTCGCAGAACTATATATATACGCACATTAAATCGTGTAAATGTGAAAAATTCATAATGAACTACTTGTAATATAATATATGAACTAGTATGTAAGCAAAGCATACACAACGTGTAAGTAAACTCATGAACTAATTATAATAAACCATGTGAACTAAGTGTAACAAACCACATGAAAACTATGTGTAAAATATCTCAATGAACTAAATTGTTATGTATTTGTTAAGATAATAAATGGACAGTATGTATGTAATAACCCAAAACACTTATGAGTGAGATGCAATTACATAATCAATGAATTGTAATCACCAAACCATCCAATGAAGAAAGGGTTTATATAGCCTAATAAACTACTTGTAATGTGTGAAGAAACTCTGTTTAAACTCTAAACCAGCCACAATGAACTATTTGTGAACTATCTATGAACTACTTGTGAAAAAAAGATACTGTTGAATATGTCGTTAGCAAAGGACAATGCATGAACACAAATGTACAAAATGTGTAAATCAACGCATGAACTGTATACGAATGAACAAATTGTAATTCCACATGAACAAATTGTGTATATCAAAACCTATGTATTGCGCGTGGACTATGTGTAGAAAAAAAATACCGTTGAATATATGGTTATGTAAAGGTTAAAATTAAAATAAAACTGTATCTGCATAAGTTATTACTGTATTTAGCAAAAAGAAAAAAATGAGTGTGTGCTTAAAATGCACGAGTATTCAGTTTGACATGTTTCATAACTGTAAGCTAAAAATGTAGGAATTATGTCCAACAAGGAATTGCTTCTTGTAAAAGGGGGGGGGGGGCGATAAGTATTGTTTATAATATAACAAGTTTTCTAAATCATGTCATATAATATAGGTCAAAATTATAAGTGTCATATAAGTGGTTGTATCCACCACACTACACCTGTGAGATTTAATTCACTAATTAAAAATTTTAAAATATGAGAAAATGGCAAAGATTTAGTTTAATGACTATATGTGAATAGCCTTTCAAAAATAAAGTGTACTTAACACCTCACATTGTAAATTGAAATAAATTTTATAAAAACAAACCCTAAAGATGTAAGAAGTCATGGCACTTATAGTAAAATTACCTTCTGATCTGAATAACTTAGCACTGAGTCACCAACCACATGTAAACAATGAAATTAAACAGTACATTAATTGTATGTATAAAAAATGTACACCCAATTAATTATCTCATGCATAAAAATTTAAGATGTATGTGCAAACATTGTACAAACTTTAAATTATGTCATAGTTTCTGCAAAAAATTTTTGAACACTCAAACCAAAAACATTTTGCATTAAAATTAATATTACTTAAAAAAATACAAAGTTGTAAATGAAGTGAAAAAAAAGGCAATTTTAAACAAAATACTTATGCTGAGAAAATAAGTAACCTTATACATGCACAGAAGAGTCATGATTGTATTTAACCAAGGTGAGTGTTACTTAATTGTTATCAAAACTAAATCTCATGAAATGGAAGTGTAAATATGTGTGTGCATGAAATACCAGGTTAAACATGACATCATAACAACCGTGTGCCTGAGATGGAAAAATGTGATTAGTGCCTAACTATACAACTGCCTATAGCAAGCTACTGAGAAAAGCGTGAGCTAGTGCAAGACTGGTGTTCATAACCAGCATTAGCAAACTGTTACTGGTGAACTTTATGAATAAAAAAAATATATGTGGAAAAAATACACAAAGTGTGAAATTAATGTAAAAGTGTTAACTATATGAATCATGCAAGTAACATATTCCATTTCTGACTAAGTGAGCGGCCGACTCACACAATCAAAAAATGAAATATACACCTCAGACATTGTGCTACATCTAGAAAATAGTGCAATGAAAAAGGTACTTACACGAAACAGGAACAATTATGAAAAACAAACTACAATGTAGTGTGTAGATATGCCAGTAACAAGCATACAATTATCTAACAACTGTATAAAATGTTCATAAGTTATGTTATTGCTTCCTTATTTTTATTATGAAGTGGAAAAGTAATTAAGAAAAAGGGAACATTGTTTGTTTTTGTATTTTTTTTTTTTTTTTTTTTTTTTTTTTTTTGTATTGTATATTTTTCTTTTTACATGATGACTCGAGCTGTATTTAAAATGACGAAACCAAATTTATGGCAGGGTAAACTAGTGGAAAATAATTTTAAAATTTTCGCCAAAGTTCTCTACCTACAAAAATATGACCTACGTGTGAAGGAGGAAAAATTTTAATGTCTAATATATGTAATTTTCTAACATAGTAGAAAAAAAGTGCAATTCTTTAATTTGCTTTTGCAAATTAATGCTAATATCATCTTCTGCCTCCTTTTTTTTTTTTATGTCACCAGTGCACGAAATTAAGTCATTTAAAACAGGTTTATCTAATTCATATGAATTTTCATATCATATTGATATGAATTATTGCTGAAAAAAATTTATGATAAGCACCTAAAACATAAAAATGTCCACATAAAGAGATTACCTATGAGAAGGTCATTAAAAGCAAGTATTCTCAATATAACAAACATATATGCCTCTTTTTTTTTTTTCTTTTATCAAAAATACTACCTTTGCTTCAGTACAAAATTAATCTTTTATTTTAAACCTTATGCCCCCCTTTTTTTTATGTGAAAGGCTGAATGGCAATTCTCTAATTTATAAAATTTAGAACTTACTACCAGAAAAAAACTGAACATAAAAGAAACTATATGAAATAAGATGCAAAATGACACAAAGTTTATTTACCTTGCTGTTCACAGTCAATATGCGAACCAGTGCATGTATGTCACGAACAAGTAAAAAAAAAAAAAAAAAAAAAAAAACATAGAGAGGCAACTTAAGGCCAAAAGATAATAAAAGGAATGTATTATCTCTGAATTGCATCAATGTGTCATACTGCAAGATATTTACTATATCTGTGATATGAATAAAAACTAATTATATTAAAAAAAACATTCACAATAACTCTAGCCGAGATCAAATCTCAAGAGGCTTTTGTTTGCCAAACGGCCGCAAGGAATACCAACACTACTATCTTTAAAGAGAAATATTAAATCAAGAATTTCCTTGTCATGCATGAAAATATTAAAGCGTTTAAATATCAACATGAAATAAGTTTGTACTGGAATTAATAAAAAAAGACTTACCTTTCAAAATAAAGCATGAAAAGAGAAGATTAGAATTATAACTGCAAATTTAAAACTTTAAAATATAATTTTTTTTTATTATTTAGCTGCTATCTTCTCTCTCTTCACGCTGACACATATAAAAGAGCAGTAAAATAAGCATCTGAAATTGCTTATTGGATTTTTCTTTTTTTTTTTTTAAACAACAAGTAGGTATGAATAGGGAAGCATATTTATCATAGCATGCGAAGACAAAAGAAAAAGATGAAAGACAATAACAAAACAAGTATCTATAATAATAATTAAAATTAAGGTTTAAAGGATAAAGAAAATTTTCCCCATTCATGATTTGTGGAAAAAAATTTTTTTCTTCATTCTGTAGAACTGTGATGTGTTTTTTTGTGAACCTCATACAAATTAAATAACTATGCACTTTTTCTATATCATCTTAACACAACCATTAGCACAATTGAAATTAATTTTCATTGAAACCGCTACTAGGTTTCTTTGTTTTGTTTTTTTGTTTTGTTTTTTTTTTGGACGAATTTCAGTTTGGGCGAAATATTTGCTTTTATATGTTACATCCTTTTAAGTCTTTACTTAAAATACACTGACACACAGCTTGGAATTTTCACTGAAATTACTTGGCACACAATCAGTTTTTTTTTTTTTTTAAACAGATTCTTGGTAAAAAAATGTATAAAATTTGATTTGATAATAGTAACATAGGTTGAGAAACACTTTTTCTTTACAGTCTTGGCACACAAAATATATTAGAAGGAATAGCACACACAGATGAGATCCGGTTCTGCAGAATTCAGCTGGCGATAGCAGATCACCGGACACAGTAGGAAGCAAAGATCCGGCAATAAAGAATTATGCATATATCACAGGTGGTGTAACTATTTCACAAACAAAATTTTGACAGGTGAAACCAGATATCCCGTTGGTGACAACGCGAATGGGGGAGGTGGCAGGGTGAGGTGATAGACGATAGGAATTTTTTTTACTGTTGTGAAGATCAGAAAAATTCAGGACGAGAATACAGATATTTTGAAGATTCCATTAGCTGTCCCGCACGGAACGTACTTTGAGAAAGCCGGGGGTCAGAAGAACTGAAAAACCAGACCAGAACATCGACAGCAGAGAGCATACGGTGTACAGATTCTTTGCTTAGGACGGAGTACCTTAAGAAACCAGGCATACAGAAATGGGTGACTGCTGAAAGATGAGTCAGGAGGAGTTAGCAGGCAAAATATCCTTTAGTCGGAAGTGCAGAAAGGCATAACTGTTTCCAAAACAGCAAAATATCACAGGGGGGGGGGGATTTCTCTCTCTCCCATTGTGCATTTTTTTTTTTTTTTTTTTTTTTTTTTGAGAAAGACATGAAGCCAAATATCTGTGACTGTGTTCAGTTTTATGGGTGATGTAAATGTACCAATACTCCAACTCTAATTACGGAACAAAAATTTATTTAAAAGATTTTAAAAGGTTACAAAAGGGTCACTACTTTTTAAGTGCTTAAGGGGAGAGAGAGCCTCATATAACCAGTGCACCGAGGCATGCATATTAGTTGTTTATATTAGCAAGCCCAGAACAGAAGTGATACATTTTGCTAGAAATCCAGTTATCTTGGTATTACAATTTATCGTCAATTTACAAAAGTTTTGGTAACTGAGCAAAGACAGACAAAGCCTTTGGCGAAAACAACTTATTACCACAATTAATATGGTTTCCCTTCAAGACATAAATCAAAGGGTTTTTAAATAACTCTCTGTGCTTATGAAATCAATTGTATACATTTGTTTATATTTGTTTAATGGCTTTATATTCTAAATGATCGTTATCCAAATGCATAATGCATAGAAAGGGCATCTTTTTTTCTAGAATAAATAATAGGAAAGATAAAGTTATCTGTAATAATTTTAAAAACAGGATTCTCATAAACTATATTTTATTTATGTTGTTAATTCTTTTTCAACGGTCAAATATTAGCTGTGATTAAGAATGACTTATTTATGACATGGGCAAAAGCAGATGAAATTAAATGAAGACGTAATGTTACTAACCGCTGCATTTATATTTTTTTATTCTCTTTTTGAACTAGACGTGTTAATGGAAAGAAAAAATGATTCTATGAGAAAGGAAAAATTGTAACTCACAAACTGAAATCATAAAACTGAACATTTAAGTGTAATGAATTAAAGACGTTACAGAAAAGAAAAAAAAAACACATTTTAAGTATTAAGAGTTGTATTTAAATTGCTTTTGAATGAAGGATGGGGGAGTTAAGCCGATATGTAACAGATAAAATTGTCACATATCTCACCGGAACAACCAAAGAAAGCTGTGACGTGTACGTTGCAGCTTTGTACCTAACTATACATTTTATCCAATTTCGCATGTAAAGTATATACAAAATAACATATTAGAAAAGTAAATTTTAAGTTTCCAATATGAAGATTATCTCTAAACTTGTCTTAAATGTTGAAACATCAGTTCCCGTAAAATATGTTATACAATAAGAAGGGAGTACATAAACATATTTGCTTGCTTTCAAAACAGTTAACAGAAATTGTTGACTGAAAGCTCATATTATTTAAAAATAAAATTTTCAATTCAATATTCCACAAAAAATGTCACATTTGATGAAGAGTTAGGATCCTTTGCTTTGTTTGTGGCACTGGCACCAGCTATTTTTGTCATGGGTATTCAAAATGAGAAGTATTCACATTAACTGTATTTATCACTTCTCAAAAATTTGATCTTACATGAGATCATAATTTCATAAAATGCAAGCAAATGAAAATAAAAAACACACCTAAGCAAAAAAAAAATTTCATAAATATTTAGTTAGTGTTTTTCGACAGAAATCACTATCTTATTTAATGCCCGTACTATACTTATATTTTCTTACACCAATATTTCAGGCATTATTATTATAGTAGCCATTAGTATAGACATATTATTCATATCTGTTTAACATCAATGTATAAAAATGCATGACACTTATTTTTCATTTAAAAAAATCTTTTATCTTGCTTTTTGTACATGTAAATTATGACTTTTGATTTTAATATTTTCCTTATTTTTCATAAAAAATTAAAACACATTTTCTTATTTTATTTAAAAGAACATATATTCCTGTAGATTTTTAAAAAAATACTATTTAACAGTATATAATGTATTGTCTAATACCTTTTGGCACCTTTCTGAAAAAACGTTTTCATCCCTTATTCCGGGACATCTTCTGTTTCAAATTATGTGTTTCACTTAAGATCTTGTAACTTCCCTCTTTTTCCCTCTTCTCCTTTTCATTTTCCCTTTCTTTCTAGCATTTTTTGCCAACGAGAGTCTATATTTGAATGTGTAATATCGTTGCATACATTATGCCTGTCGAGGTTTATCTCTATGGCCTCTCTCATTAGTGTGTTATGGGGGTTTTGTACTTGGCTATTTTTTCTATTTTAATTGATTGTGGTATTATGGGGTTTTTTTAATTTGCTCTTGAGAGGGCAGTTGTTTGACTATTATATTTTATGTCGCAGATATGCTCCTTATATTTTTCGCTTGGTCATTCCGATGTATGTAATTTCTTTATTTTCTGTATCTGAGGCTTTAATTTTATCCCTCCCTATTTAAAATGATACGAAATGAAGCTAAAAGATATGAAGAATTACAGACGGCAGGAGTATATAAAATTAAAGCCTCAGATACAGAAAATAAAGAAATTACATACATCGTAATGACCAAGCGAAAGATATAAGGAGCATATCCGCGACATAAAATATAATAGTTAAACAACTGCCCTCTCAAGAGCAAATTAAAAAAAAACCATAATACCACAATCAATTAAAATAGAAAAAATAGCCAAGTACGAAAACCCCCATAACACACTAATGAGAGAGGCCATAGAGATAAACCTCGACAGGCATAATGTATGCAACAATATTACACATGCAAATATAGACTCTCGTTGGCAAAAAATGCTAGAAAGAAATGGAAAATAAAAAGGAGAAGAGGCAAGTTACAAGATCTTAAGCAAAAATCTGAAACACATCATTTGAAACTGAAGATGTCCTGGAATAAGGGATGAAAACGTTTTTTCAGAAAGGTGCCAAAAGGTATTAGACGATACATTATATACTGTTAAATAGCATTTTTTTAAAATCTACAGGAATATATGTTCTTTTAAATGAAATAAGAAAATGTGTTTTAATTTTTTATGAAAAATAAGGAAAATGTAAATTATGACTTTTGATTTTAATATGTACAAAAAGCAAGATAAAAGATTTTTTTAAATGAAAAATAAGTGTCGTGAGTTTTTATATATTGATGTTAAACAGATATGAATAATATGTCTGTAATAATGGCTACTATAATAATCATGCCTGAAATATTGGTATAAGAAAATATAAGCATTTTATAAATAGAAAGAAAAGTTTATCCATTTATAAAGTAAAAGTTTAAAAGTACCACAATAGACTGAAGGGGAATGGTAACTGAAAAATCCACAAGTATTAAGACGTGGGCATTAGGTGAGAAGGGAGTTCTTGAGATTACTACAACGTAGCATAAATGAGTTCCTGCTCTCCAAAAGATCGTAGTACATTATTATTTATCATTTAATGAACTTTCGCAATGCTGTCCAGAATTTAGGTGTAGTGATTAGAATTTAACGTATTGTGCTGAAGTCCCTGCATGAAATAAAGTAACAGTGTAACTATCAGTATGATATAATTTTCATATATTTCATAATTTTTTTTTTGAACACCTGACAAGAATATTAAAAATTTAATAACAAACTGCATACAATTTTCATGTTGTGTAAGAAGAGACCTTACTTCATATGCTAACTCCAAGCAATAAGTGTATAATGAAAGTGTAAGAAAAATGTAACATGTTGAAAGTCAACTGCTGCGAAATGAATATGTAGTTTAATATGGTCATGTGATGGATAACTCCATGTAACTTTAATATCTTTGCACTTAAACATTCTTAATTCATTGGTGTCATTGATATGTTATGACATTACACAAACTGATAAAACTGAACTTAAGTATGCAAAAAACACATAATGAAAGTATATTTTCAAACTGAAACATGACGTAAAGTTTAAGAGGGAGTAAAAGGAAGGAAAAAAACAATCCATGGTATGTTTAAAAAAAAACACAAAACCCCAAACTCATTCTTGTGAATTTCAAGTACATAATTAATGAAATAACATTATTAAATTATGTAATGAATAAACGTTTTGCTTGACTCATTGAGCGATATGTATACGCACATGAATAAATCGTGTAACTGTGAAAAATTCATAATGATCTAATTGTAATATAACATATGAAGTAGTGTGTAAGCAAGGAATATACAACGTGTAAGTAAACTTATGAACTAATTATAATAAGCCACATGAACTAAGTGTAACAAACTGCGTAAACTATGTGTAAAATATCTCAATGAACTAAATTGTTAGGTATTTGCTAAGATAATAAACGGACAGTATGTGGGTAATAACCCAAAACACTTACTTATGAGTGAGATGCAATTACATAATCAGTGAATTGTAATCACCAAACCATGCAATGAATAAGGGTTTATATAGCCTAATAAACTACTTGTAATGTGTGAAGAAACTCTGGTTAAACTCGAAACCAACCACAATGAACTACGAGTTATAATCTATGAACTACTTGTAAAAAAATACTGTCGAATACATCATTAGCAAAGGACAATGCCTGAAAGCAAAGCAACAAAATGTATTTATCAACGCATGAACTATATGTGCATATATATACGAATGGCCAAATTGGAATTCCACATGAACAAATTGTGTGTATATCAAAACCTATGTATCGCACATGAACTACGTGTAGGAAAAAAAATACTGTTTAATCATTTAATATATGGTTATCTAAAGGTTAAAATTAAAATAAAACTGTATCTGCATAAGTTATTACTGTATTTAACTAAAAAAAAAAAAATGTGTGTTTAAAATGCACTAAAAATGTAGGAATTATGTACAACAAGAAATTGCTCCTTGTAAAAGGGAGAAAAAAAATAAGTATTGTTTACCAATATAACAAGTTTTCTAAATCATGTCATATAATATAGGTCAAAATTAATAATTTTACCCACTGGCCAGTACACTGATTTTTTTCACTGGCCAGTTTTTTTTTAACCACTGGCCAGTAACAAAGTTATGTAAGCTCCATACAAAATTGTGTTTTTTCTAACTATCAACACTGTAATTTACTAATATATATTACTTACCATTCGATATGATTACACTCAACTGAAAAATTTTATTTTTACTATTAATTGCAATGAAATAAATTCCCAGGAAATTTTCAGAAAGGTTACAGCAAAGCCCCCCCTCGGCGCTAACTAATATGCATTTTTCTGCAACCATTTAACGAATTTTTGTGATCTTTTGACGAAATTAATGTTTTTTCGTGACCTTTTGCAAAATCTGCGTTTTTTCGCGATCTTTTGACGAAATGTGCGGTTTTTCCGCGATCTTTTCACAAAATTGCGTTTTTTTGTAATCTTTTAACGAAATTTGTGGGGTTTTTTTCGCCATTCTTCCAAAATATTTCTATTTTTTTTTTCAATATTTTTTGAAGAAATTTGCGTTTTTAGGCGATCTTTTGACGAAATGTGCGTTTTTTCCCCGATCTTTCTATGAAATTTTTTTCCGCAATCTTTTCGTGAAATTTGTGTTTTTTTCCACGATTTTTTGACAAAATTTGCGTTTTTCCGCGATCTTTTCTCGAAATTCGTGTTTTTTTCGCGATCTTTTGACGGAATTTACATTTTCTCTGAGATCTTTTCACGAAATTTGCGTTTTCTCCACGATCTTTTCACGAAATTTTTGTTTTTTTCCGCAATCTTTTGACAAAATTTGCATTTTTTCCGCGATCTTTTCTCGAAATTTGTGTTTTTCCACGATGTTTTGACGAAATTTGCATTTTTTCCGCAATTTTGTCACGAAAGTTGCGTTTTTCCGCGATACTTTGAAAAATTTTGTGATTCTTTTACGCGATTCTTTGACGAAATTTGCATTTTTCCGCGATCTTTTCACGAAATTTGTATTTTTTCTGCGATTTTTTGATGAAATTTGCTTTTTTTCCCCATGATCTTGTCACGAAAGGTGCATTTTCTCTGCGATCTTTTCACAAAATTTGCATTTTTTCCGCGATGTTTTGACGTAATTCGCATTTTTAACGTGGTCCGTGGGCGAAATTCACGTTTTTTCGCGATTCTTTGACGGAATTGGTGATTTTTTTCTGAGAATGATTGACGAAATTGATTTTTCTTGGCGACCATATCGAAATTAGCGATATTTTTATGTCCGAATTTTTAGACTGATGACCGTTTTTATTTATTTATTTATTTATTTTTCGGAACCGAATGCCTTAAATTTTCGGAAAATTCGATACAGAATCACCCCTGCTACTTTCTTTTCTTACGTTCGGGAGACTCGCCGATTTGGACACCGTAAATTCCGAGCGAATTTCACCCCTTTCCTCCCTGGCATCGATCTTTCAACTATCGCGTTTGGCGAGTGAGGACAATAAAGTTAATCGCCACATTCTAAGTGTTACTCGATGCCTGGCCAGTTCTAATTTTGTGCTGTATCATATAAGTGTATATATCCATCACACGATACCTGAGACACTTAATTCACAAATTAAAAATTTTAAAATATGAGAAAATGGCAAAGATTTAGTTTAATGACTATATGTGAATAGCCTTTCAAAAATAAAGTGTACTTAACACCTCACATTGGGAATTCCAATAAATTTTATAAAATCAAACCCTAAAGATGTAAGATGTCATGGCACTTATAATAAAATTACCTTCTGATCTGAATAACTTAACACCGAGTCACCAGCCGCACGTAAACAATGAAATTAAACAGTACATTAACTATATGTATAAAAAATGTACACCCAATTAATTATCTCATGCATAAAGATTTAAGATGCATGTGCAAACATTGTACAAACTTTAAATTATGTCATATTTTCTGCAAAAAAATTTTGAGCACCCCAACCAAAAACATTTTACATTAAAATAGAAATTACCTAAAAAAATACAAAGTTGTACATGAAGTGAAAGAAATGCATACAGGGTTGCTATGCTACCTGGAAAACCTGGAAAAGTCTGGGAATTCAGAAATTTGTCTAATAAGTCAGGGAATTTCTATATTTTATCTAAAATCCTGGAAAAGTGAAGGAATTTTATAAAATTTCATTGAGGAGATCCCCAAATAAGTACAACCTTTGTCCCATGCTAAATGAGAAAAATCTTCCACGTTTTTGCAAATTCCAATTTTGAAGTTTTATTTAATCACCTCTTAAAATTTCCTCTTCCCTTTTTCTTCCTCTTTTCTTTTTTCAAACTGCCATCTCTACACATACTTTAAAATTTTTAAATGTCTAATATATTTTTTGAAAATTTTTAAATGTCTAATATATTTTTTGAAAATTTTCTGCAATATTTTTTTATTGACATTTAATGTAACTAATAAATCATTTCAAATCTGCTTAACCTCCACCCTGAAATGTTTGCTTCCCCAACCCCCTTTGACTAAAGTTGAACTTAAGTAAGATTGTGATAGATGGTGAAGTAAATTATCATTCAATGCAAAAATATTGTATATGTATATATACACTGTAAAAAAAGACGGACTGAAAAACGGAAATACTGCTGGCATTCTAGACGCCAGTACTATTTCCTTTTTTTTTTACAGGAATTTTTACCCATAAATTACAGAAAATTTTCCATTTTTCTGATTCAACACGGAAAATTTTCTGTAATTTATGGGTAAAAATTCTCGTAAAAAACGGAAATATTACTGGCGTCCAGATTGCCAGTAGTATTTCCATTTTTTAATCAGTTCTTTTTTACAGTGTATATTTTTTCATTTTACAGTTCATTTATTTTGAAATACCCAGAAATTATTAAGGAAAGCAATTTCTATTGCAGTCCTAAGAGCATTTTTTTGTCTGTGTGTGAGGGGGGGGGGGGGGGAGAGTGCATATGTGAAAATCTTAATTGTGATATATAATTGAAAATGTTTATATTTTCACGTGGTACAATATTTATTTTACTGTCGTCTTCTCCAGTTCACATTACACTGCTAGACTGAAATTTTCATAAAATGCACCTGGAAAAGTCAGGGAATTTCATTCTCCTACATAAGTAGCAACCCTGATGCAATTTTAAACAAAACACTAATGCTGAGAAAATAAGTAACTTATACAAGCACAGAAGAGTCATGATTGTATTTAACCAAGGTGAATGTTATTTAATTGTTATCAAAACTAAATCATATGAAATGGGAGTGTAAATATGTGTGTGCATGAAATACCAGGTTAAACATGACATCATAACAACTGTGTGCCTGAGATGGAAAAATGTAAGAAGATTACGGCCTAACTATGCTATCTGCCCATAGCAAACTAGTGAGAAAAGCACAAGCTAGCGCAAGACTGGTGCTTATAACCAGCATTAGCATATATATATTTTTTTTTTTTACATGATGACTCCAGCTGTATTTAAAATGATAAAACCAAATTTATGGCAGGGTAAACTAGTGGAAAATAATTTTTAAATTTTCGACGAAGTTCTCTACCTACAAAAATATGATGTACGTGTGAAGGAGAAAAAAATTAATGTCTAATATATGTAATTTTCTAACATAGTAGAAAACAAGTGCAAATCTTTAAAATACTCAAAAGTAAATTAATGCTAATATCACCTTCTTCTTTTTTTTTTTTTTTTTAAATGTCACCAATGCACGAAATTAAGTCATTTAAGACAGGTTTATCCAAGTCACCTGAATTTTCATATATTGATATCAATTAGTGCTAAAAAAATTTTATAAGCACCTAAAACATAAAAATGTCTACATAAAGAAATGACCTGTATTAACTATTAAGTCTACTACAGTATATTAAAAATTTACCGGTGAGAAATTCACGGTGAGGATTCATTTAAAGCAAGTATTCTCAATATAACAAACACATACGTCTCTTTTTTTTTTTCTTTTATCAAAAATACTACCTTTGCTTCAGTACAAAAGTAATCTTTTATTTTAAACCTTATGCCTCCCCCTTTTTATGCGAAAGGCTGAATGACAGTTCTCTAACTGATAAAATTTAGAAGAAGTATCTACCAGAAGAAAACTGAATATAAAGGAAACTATACGAAATAAGATGTAAAGTGACACAATTTTTTTATTTATTTATTTATTTATTTTTTTGAATAAGTATGAATAGGGAAACAGTATTTATCATAGCATGTAAAGAGATGAAAAAAAAAATGAAAGATAACAACAAGTAATCTACTCTAATAATTAAAATTAAGGTTTAAAAGATAAAGAAAATTTTCCCCATTCATGTTTTCTGGATTAAATTTTTTTTTAATTCTGTAGAGCTGTGATGTGAGCAATTTTGTGAACCTCATTCAAATTAAATAATAAATATGCACTTTTTCTATATCATCTTAACACAACCATTAGCAGAATTGAAATTAATTTACATTGAAACTGTCACTAGGTTTCCTTTTAAGTCTTTACTTAAAATACACTACACACAACTTGCAATTTTCACTGAAATTACTTGACACACAATCCTTTTTTTTTTTTTTTTAACAGACTCTTGGTAAATGATGTGTAAAACAGATCACCGGATAGATTAGGAAGCTTAGATCCGGCAATGAAGAAATACGCATATATCAAGTGATGTAACTATTTCACAAACAAATGATTTCCAGGTGAAAGCAGATATCCCGTTGGTGACAACGCGAAAGGAGGAGGCGGCAGGGTGAGGTGACAAATGATAGGAATTTTTTATACTGTTGTGAAGATCAGAAAAATTCAGGATGAGAATACCGATGTTTTGAAGATTTCATTAGCTGTCCAGCACGAAAAGTACTTTGAGAAAGCCAGGGGTCAGAAGAACTAAAAAACCGGACCAGAACATCGACAGCAAGAGAGCATACGGTGTACAGATTCTTTGCTTAGGACGGAGTCCTGTAAGAAAGCAGGCATACAGAAATGCGTGGGTGCTGAAAGATGAGTCAGCAGGCAAAATATCCTTTAGTCGGAAGAGAAGAAGACATAACTGTTTCCAAAACAGTAAAGACAGCAAAAATATCACAGAGGGAGGAATTTCTCTCTCTCCCATTGTGCATTTTTTTTGTTGTTGGAGAAAAAGGCCAATGAAGCCAAATACCTGTGATGGTGTTCTGTGGTACGGGTGGTGTAAATGCACAAAAACTCCAACTCTAATTACAGGAACAAAAATTTATTTAAAAGGTTACAAAAGGGGCATTACTTTTTAAATGCTTAAGGGGAGAGAGAGCCCCATATAACCAGTGTGCCGAGACGCAGATATTAGTTCTTTACAATAGCAAGCCCAGAAGAGAAGTGATACATTTCGCTAGAAATCCAGATATCTTGGTGTTACAATTTACTGCCAATTAACAAAAGGTTTGGTGACTGAGCGAAAACAGACAAAGTATTTCCTGAAAACAACTTATTAATACAATTAATATGGTTTCCCTTCAAGACATATCTCAAAGAGTTGCTAAATAACTGTCTCTGTACCTATGAAATCGGCATCAGAATTCTGTGATTGTATATGTTTGTTTATATTCGTTAATGGCTTTTTAGTCTAAATGATCGTTATCCAAATGCATAGAAACGGCATCTTTTTTTAGAATAAATAACAGTAAAGATAAAATTATCTGTAATAATTTTCGAGACAGGATTCTCATAAACTATATTTTATTTTTGTTAATTCTTTTTCAACGGTCAAATATTAGCAGTTATTAAGAATGACGTGTGCGAAAGCAGATGAAATTAAATGAAGATGTAATGTTACTAACCGCTGAATTTGTATTTTTTTATTATCTTTTTGAACTAGACATGGTAATGGAAAGAAAAAAGTATTCTACAAGAAAGGAAAAATTGTAACTGACAAACTGAAATCATAAAGCTGAACATTTAAGTGTAATGAATTAAAGATGCTACAGAAAGGGGAAAAAACACATTTTAAAGTATTAAGAATTATATTTAAATTGCTTTTGAATGAAGGAGGGGTGGGGGGGGGGGGAGTTAAGCCAATAAGTAACAGATAATACTGTCACAGAGCCCGATTTTTAAAACTAAATATCCTGGTTTCAACTTTTCAAAGTAATTATCTAAAACAAATATTAGATAATAAAATTCAATTTTTGTACAATCCAAGATCTTTTTTTAATTATGCAATATTTTTCCTTCTTTATATG
Organism: Maratus speciosus; assembly: GCA_963932465.1. Taxonomy (NCBI): domain Eukaryota; kingdom Metazoa; phylum Arthropoda; class Arachnida; order Araneae; family Salticidae; genus Maratus; species Maratus speciosus. The sequence goes on along the minus strand of OZ010791.1, from coordinate 182,367,325 downwards.
TTCCTAAACATTTTTCTACAATCCAAATATTGTAGTTTAATCAGATTTTACAGTTTTATTGAAAGCTAGTTTTTATTTTGTTTTAGTTATTAACAGAGACATAAAGTGCTTAATATGTACTGCCCCTTCCCTCCCCTTCCTTACCCTGAACGCATAAAAAAAGAAACAATATTTATATTAACATGGTTGCAAGAAGAAAATATGATATAACATAAAATTCCAACCATAAAATCCAGTTTGGCACCTAGAAAAAAAAATAAAATTAGGCGTCATCTGACGCCTTGCTTAGAGTTCCTAATTTCTAACACTGGTTACTGATGTATCGGTATGGAAATTGTTGTATGGCCTCTATAAGCTATCGGCTGCCTTATCCTACAAAGGTAAATTTTCATATGAAGAATACACTCAACAAAAACAAGAATTGGTAATCCCAACGTGTGTCAGTGTAATAATAATTAAAACAACACACAAAAATATGTCTAATTATTATCAAAACATAACTTTATAATCAGTGAGATTTCTGGCACTGGTGTTTATGAATAAGGGCATCTATACTAGGGTTAAAACTGGTTAATTTTAAACTTAAGTCACTTTCTACATGGGTCATTCCATGTCAATTCAACCAGACTTTGTAGCCTGACCGACAGGGACTTGGGGGAAGCTTTGTGTACATACTACCCCTACCTAGATATGAATCCATGAAAAAAATTTTCCTTCCTAGACCTCATAGTTTGTGAGATATGATATGGGGGGGGTCAAATATTTGGATTTTTCTCAAATCACACATTTCTGAGTCTGTATTTTTAGATTGCAGTTCCATCTTCAAAAAATTGTTTCTCTGTACCTAAAATCTGAATCTGCTTAAAAATATCACTGTAAGTACATCCAAAGATGCAGTTTCTAATAAAAAATATTTAAAAAATTAATGTGTAATATTTAGAACCAAAATATTAAACTGAAATTAAAAGTTATGGTAATTTTACAAAAAAGGCAAATGAAATTTCCATTTCTTTTTGTTTTAAATACTAATAGTTTATACTATGGGCTTTCTAGTTATGAAATAAAAATGTCTTTCTCATGGCTTTTGTAAAAATTTTGACCTACTTTGGGATGCTGTACCTATCAAGAGATAAAAATCTAACTTTTCTTATGGTACCTAAATAATTGCTGCACATTTTACATTTAAGTAAATTTATGAATTGTTTTGATTTATTTAATAAATATGGGCCCTTAAAATCACTCTGATTTATTTATTTTTATAACAGTAGAAAATTTGTAATGTACAGTTATGGTACAGTCGTGGAAAAAAAAAAAGTAAACACCCCTACTAACTCTTCAAGAAATTATCGTAGACGAAAGTTACTGGTACTGAACGATTGGAAATAAAGTCTACTTTTAAATTATGTATATAAAATTCTCTTAGGGGGGCCATCTACATATTAAAATGAACCCAAACCTCTTTTTTTCAAAATTTTTATGTAAAATTTGCTTAGGGGGTCATCTACATATTAAAACGAATCCTAACTTCATTTTTTTCAATGGCAATACCCAATTTTAACGAGATAATTCAAATCTTCGGTTCAAACTATGCCTAGACACTAAATTTCAAGTCATTTGAATGATAAGTTTTTGAATTATAAACATTCAAAATTTAGTGCTTCTAATGTTAAAATAAACTTTCATGTTTTTATTTATATCTCCTGAAATTATGCTTCTAATGTGCTATTTTTTTGTGTAGCAATAATACTAAATATGCCCAAACATAAATACGCTGAATTTGTAATTTTTATAATTTTATGATATGAATTATGAAATTAATATTCGAAAAAATTATGAATTGCAACCTACAATTTTTTTGATGGATTTAGATTTATTAAGTCCTGCTTTATGAAAATCCAAAATTTCACATTTTTCTTCCAAATAGTTTTCCAGTTATGCTTAAAAAAACGGTAAAATGATGGTTTAAGGGGCCGTCTATGATAGAAGTGAGTAGATATTTTGAAATTTCTTCAGCTGTCTTGTTATCTAACAGTCTTCATTGACTGCTTGAGTGGTGCTTAAGGTGCCTTGATCAAGAAGGGGGCTCTCTCGGTTAACAATCGAGTACCAAACTTCAATTTGGATACAGCCCTTAAAATACGCTCATTTTAAAATAATTAATTTCTCGAAAACTTATGTTACGAATTGCATAAAAAATTATTTTTAGGCTAATTGAAGGGTGTAGAGCTCATTTATGCTGTCAGAATTGTGTATTGCTATTGAAAAAAACAAAGTTAAGGTTCATTTTGATATGTAGATGGCCCCCTATCAAAATTTATATACATCATTTAAAAGTAGACTTTATTTCCTATCGTTCGGTACCAGTAACTTTCTTCTACGATAATTTGTTGAGGAGTTAGTAGGGGGGTGTTTACTTTTTTTTTTCCCACGACAGTACATATCACACATTATCTGAAATTGTGTTGTTTTCATTTTCATCACATGTGTTTGTCACATAAAAGTACATCTATCATTGGATTCACTGGTATAATTCTATAAATATTTTCATAATAGTAGTATAACATCAAAATTGAAATAATCATTCATTAAATCTAATACATTAAATAAAATTGCTTATAAACATTTAAAAAATTTAGATTGTTGGAATTTTTTATGCGACAAACGGAGAATATTAAAAATTATATGCAAATTTTTTAAACTAAAATATAAGAATAAATATTATATTTAAAAGATTGAAATTCAAAAATAGAATTGAGCTTTATACAAACACTGTGGCGACATTATCGCAGAAAGGGAATGGTCCCTTGTGGAAAACTTACATATTAGAGCAGTTATACGTAGCTGGTAGAAGTATTATTTTTTAGGATTGTTATTTTCATTTAAAGTAACAAGTATCAAATTCAGTAAAGTTGCATTAGAAATTTCTAGAAAATTAAATCTTTTATGCAGCTAAATAACTACTGTTATGCAATTATGTTTTGAAAACATAACAACATATTTGTTTGAAAAATTGGTTTTAAATTAACTTAGTGAAAATAGATAAGTTTAATATTTTTATCTATACCAAGAATAAGAATGACCTTATAGACATTTATGTTCAGAAGTACCCTGACTTGCATCACCCTGCATTTACGATGTCTATCCTGGAAAAAAAAAAAAAAAACCTTAATTAAGATGCACTTTGAACTTTTGGTTCTATGAAAGGAAACTTTCCCGCAACAGTCAAGTGATATTGACAAGCAAATAAAGTCACTAGCAAAACCTTAGAAAACTCACATCCTCAAATACTCAAACGGGGCAGCTAGAAGAACAATAAATTGTAAGTTAACAACTTATTGATTTATTCCAAATTCTTGTATTGAAAACTCATTTTTTTGCTAATGTTAAATGTATGTAGCATAATCCCTAAATACAAGAGAATATGTTCATTAGATTTTGGTGAATTTTATTACTTATCCCTTTTTTGCTTATTTAAATGTACCTCCCCTTATGTCATTTTAGACTTACATCGCTAGTCTTCGAACGAATTGCTGATGTAAGTCGATATATTACTGTGTACATATTAATTTATATTATAATTATTTGAAAACTTGATCATATGTGTACAATGCTCCTCTCTCCCCCTCAATAAATTGATTTAATTAGTTTCCAAATCTGTGGTGCATTGCTACAAAATATGGCATTTTAACCTCGTAAATAATCAACAAATCTTAAGAAAAGTAATGGGAAAATTTATTTATTTTAAATTACTGTAAATATTCTAAATAATTCCTTTAATTCTCATTCATTAAATTTAGATTTTTGGCTTTTTTTACATGGAGTTTAAAAACAGATAAGATCATTTTATATAAAAACATATAATACCTTGTTTAAGATATATTAGATCTTCAGTGTCTTTTTTCTAATTGTGTTATGTAAAAATTTGTCATTCGTTTCTACTGTTAAAAGAACTTTTAACAATATTTAACGTATTTGTTGAAAGTGTTTCCTAATGAGGTTTGTCGCACAAAGCTTCAAAATATTCTGCCACACAGCATACAAATATGGAAATAAATAACGTACTTTTGCAGTATCGCTTACTTTGAAAGATTCTTTCTTTGTGCAATTTTAAATTTATACTATTATGAAAAAGACACATTGAAAACCTTTTTATATATAATTCAGTTTTCATAAAATGCTGCAACTCCAAAAATAGTGTAATGAAGGAGACGATTGTAGACACTTTATAAAATGTTGACGTACACAAGTAAAGAGGCGATCTGGGGTCGTTTTTTTTTATTTAATTCTCATCTAACAAACACAAGTTACAACCACAAAAAGAAAAATAATCATAATAACATTTTCTTGTTTAGATACACACATCACTCTAAACTGTACACTGCATCATCTTTTCATATCAAAACCTGTGCGCCAACTCTTCCTTCTGAGAGTGTCAGCTTTTCGAAAAGGCAGTCCAATTTTTAGCTATCATCAGATGAGTGCTGTCATCTATCGGTGGAAAAGTTGGTTCTCTGTAAGTTCTTTACAGACTGACATGGAGAAAACTTTTCATGGTTCAATGGAAAAATTTCATTCTGAGTTATTGCTTTTCAAGCACCAGTTCCAAACAAAATTTAGTACCTTGAATCACACTTGACTTATTCCCACCGTGAAAACGTAAATATATTTTATACAAATAAAATTTATAAATACTCAGACATTATACTCAAGCTGCAATTGAAAAATAATTTACACATATTCAAAACAATAAATTCAAATTTAACTGTCATACAAATTATCATATTTACATATTAGCATTCTAATCAAACTTAGGCTTTTAACGCTCGACTCAAACTATCAGCATTCTGATGTTGTTTTCCCTTTTTATGAACAATTTCATAATTAAGGGACTGTAAAAGTAAGGCCCATCTTAAAAGTCTAGGATTAGTTCCGCTGTTTTTGTCTAACCATACTAAGGGGTTGTGGTCAGTCTGGATCTGAAATTTTTTATGTCCATCCGAATAGCATCGCACTTTTCGCACTGCAAACACAATAGCAGTGCATTCTTTTTCGGTGGTACTAAAGTTTCGTTCTCTGTCTGAAAACTTTTTGCTCAGATACAATATAGGATGTCCTTCATTATTTTCATTCAGCTGGGATAACACTATATCAATTCCCAAATTTGAAACATCACACTGAACAATGAAAGGTTTTGTAAAGTCAGGACTATATCAGACAGGATTTTCAGAGAGTTTACCTTTCAGTTCATCAAATGCCTTTTAACAGTCGTCATTCCAGTCTATTATTGAATTACGAACCTTTCATTTTAATAAATTAGTGAGAGGGATTGCAATTACAGAAAAGTCCGGAATATAGTTCCGATAATATCCGGCTAAACCTAAAAAAGATTGGATTTGAGTTTTAGTAGTAGGAACTGGAAACTCTTTTATGGCTTGAACCTTCAGTTCTCCTGGAGTTCTAAGACCTTGACCCGCTAAGTGCCGGAGATATTTTACATAAGCTTGGGTGAATTGATTGACATTTAGATGGTTTAATATGCAGGTTTGCTTCACTCAGTCCTTTGAAAATGTCTTCCAGGTGTTTTAGATGATCTTCCCAAGTTAGAAAAGACAGCAACTTCATCCAAATAAGGCATCACATACTCTTCACAGTTTCTGAGTAATTCAGCCATAAGTTGACTAAATTCATACGGAGCATTTTTTAAACCAAAAGGGAGGCATAAAGGTTGGTACGTCCCAAAACTTGTCACAAAAATTGCATATCTTTGAGCACGCTTGGTTAACTGAATTTGCCAGTAACCTCTAGTCAGATCTAAAACTGAAATATATTTAGCTGATGACACCTTTTCTATTAACTGTTCAATGTTGGGCAAAGGGTAAAATTTTGTGCGAGTCACTTTATTTAAATGGCGATAATCTATGCAGGGTCTCACTTCTCTGCCTGGAACTTCACCTAAAATTAATGGAAAGGCAAAGTCAGATTCCCCTGGCTCAATGACTTCCAGTTTCAGCATTTTCTCGACTTCGACCTTAAGGATTTACGTTTGTCTAGGCGACATTTTATAAGGCTGGGCACAGATTGGTTTTTCTGATTCCAGCTCAATATCATGTTCAGCTAGATTCGTGCACCCTGGTTCAGTCGAAAAAGAGCCAGCATATTTTCCAATAAGTTGTCCTAATTTTTCTCATTGACTTTCATTTAATCTTATTTTTTAGGATGTCTTGCCATTGTTTTCCTCATCCAATTTAGGAATTTCATCCTCTTCTTCATCATCATTAGAGGTTTTTTTTAAAGTCAGTAAATTTATACTTTCTATTTTTCTTTGATGGTAAGGCTTTAACATATTTATGTGATACACTTGGGACTTCTTTCTCTCTGGATCGTAAATAACATAGTTAGTTTCTGGTAATCTCTTTATTACTTCTGCAGGTCCTATCCAACTAATTGACAGTTTATTTGGTTTGGACGGGGCCACAATTAAAACTTGATCTCCCTCTTTAAACTCTTGTTTTCTGGCTTTTATATCATACCAATATTTTTTGTTTTGTTTCTGTTTTTCCATATTTTCTGCAGCAAGCTCTTGGCATTTCTTCATTCTGTTCATTAAGTCAAATACATAGGATATTACACTATCTTCTTCTATCTCTTGCTCAGTCAAATTTTCATAGAGTAGCATCATTGTAGTTCTTAAGTTCTAGCCATGGACTAATTCTGCTACACTGAACCCAGTACTATTGTGAGTTACAGTTCTTAATGCAAAAAGGGCAGGAAGGAGTACAAGTCCTTCCCAGTCAGGTCCAGATTCTAAACAAAGTATTCTGAGTATCCGTTTCAAAGTCCTGTGCATTCTTTCAACTGGTTACTTTGTAGATGATAAACTGAACTTCGCACAACTCTAACCCCAAATATCTCTAAGAATTCCATTGTAAGTACACTCATGAATGACTTCCTTGGTCAGTTTGTAGTATACGAGGAAATCCAAGCCTACTGAAAATTTGTAACAAAGCATCAATAATCGTCGTAGAATACAAATTAGGTGTAGCAACTGCATCAGGATATTTTGAAGCTAAACAAATTACAGTTATTATCTATTTGTTCCCTAGTGTACTGATAGGTAAGGTTCCACAAGCATCAACATTTAACTTTGTAAATATTTCTGGAACAATCTGTAAAGGTGCTTTCTTTTTGTCTTGAGGCTTTCCAACCCATTGACAGTACTCACAAGTTCTAACATAATCTTTGATATCTTTAAAGCAATTTGGCCAATAAAAGGTCTTAAACAAAGCATCTTTAGTTTTAACTACACCCAAATGAGTTGCAACAGTTTCACGACAAAAAATTTATTAACTGTTCACGAAATCTTTCTAGGACAACTAATAATTTTCTTTCAGTACCATTCCTATCTTTTCTTCTATAAAAAAGCAAATTTTTCTCCAAAATAAATTAGCTATCTTCGGCATTATTTTTCCTTTTAGCTTCTTCAATAAGAGGTTTTAGCTCTTTGCTCTTCTTTTGTTCTTCAGACAGAAAATGTCTTAGGAGAAGTTTTTATAAGCTCTTATACTGAGACAGTTTGACATACTGGCAAAATTGAGTCTTCTTTGTTTTCCAACTTTTCTTCAGATTTATCTTTATTTTCTTTTGCATCCCTTTTTTTGTTTTCACATTCTATATTATTGCTATGATTCTTTGCTACAGTTTAAATCAGAAATTTCGTGCATTTCAGGTTCTTCATCAGAAACCTTCTCTGCTTCCAGAATTTTCTTCTGAGCTCTGGTTTGATCAGCATTCATCATATGCTCTTTCACTGCCTTTTCCTTTTTACAATGTTCAAATAAAGCGGCTGTTTTATTTCCTAACAAATATCTTCCTAAATCTACAGTCTCTCTAGAGACAGCAACTTTAGTTATCACATGCCCCATTTCACAGTCTAATTCAATCTATTTTTATAGAGGTAAACAGAATAGACCCTCTTGTAAAGGCACCCGAACCCACCCACACTTTTTCTTTCAGATACATACAAGCAAAGTTCTTTAATCTGCACAAGTTGGGACCAAAGGTTGTGCAGATTATAGAATACTGCGATTTATAGAGTATTATATAGATTATGAATCATTTTATTTTTTCTGGAGATCATTTTAATACCATATTTAGTATAGTATAAGATTAATATGAAATCTAATAATTTAATATGCTATCTCATAAAATGCAATTTTTCAAGTGCTTTTGGTAAAGAAATTATATATTGAAAGCGTAATAATAAATACATTGATAATTTGATATATTATGAAAATTAAGTTTTTTTCTGTGATCAATTGCTGAAGTTAGTGTTTTTTTCAACGATCTTTGATAAAATTCATGTTTTTTAGTGCGACCAATTTACAAAATTCGTGGGATTTTTTTTTTCGTGTCCATTTGTCGAAATTTGCAATATTTTTCAGCGACAGATCGGCAAAATTCACTGTGATTCCATGATCTTTTGACAAAGTTTGCAATATTTTTCCTCGATTGATTACCGAAATTCGCGATTTTTTTACAATGTCGTTTGACAAATTTCGCAAGTATTTTGTGATCAGTTGCCAAAATTTACGGTTTTTTCCGCAATTATTTCACGATATTTTTCAACGATCAGTTTGTGAAATTCACGTTTTTTTTCCACAATCGTTTGATGAAATTCACTTTCTTTTCCTTTTTTTACCAGAATCAATTATCGAAATTCTCGTTATCGAATTTCCGCGATCATTTCATGATTTTTTTTAATGATCTGTGACAAAATTCACGTTTTTTCCTTCGATTGATCGATGAAATTCGCAATTTTTTTTCTGCCATTATTTGCTGACATTCTCGATATTTTTCAACAACAGATTAGCAAAATTCACAATTTTTGACAATATTTGCGACTTTTCCCAAGGTCGTTTCACAAAATTAGTGATTTCTTTTCCATGATCATTTGTTGAAATTCGTTTTTTTCCGCGATTGATTTACGAAATTAGAGATTTTTTACCGCGACTATTTGTAGAAGTTCGTAGTATATTTCAGCGAGAGATTGGCAAAATTCGTGATAAGTTTTGCTAAGTAACGCGGATTATAGAATATTGCGGATAATGGGTGCGCAGATTATCGATCCTTTACTGTATGTGGTTTGACTGTGCAATTAAATTTATTGTTGCACCTGTATCTCAAAATTTCCATTTGTACGCCGTTTACTTTCCCCACACTCAGATAAGGCGTTATTGAAGAATCTTGTCCAACTGCAACCTTAACATGAGAAATGATTTCTGTGGATTTCTTAAGTTTATCGCATTGAGAACGAAGATGATTGCTTGTTCCACATTTGTAACAGCGTAACATTTTCCTCTTATCAAATTCTCTTTCTCTATGGTTCCTGGACAATGATTCTGATTGAATTTGCAATTTTGGCTTATTATCCTTACCTTCTTTTTTGTAGTCAAAGCTATTTGAATTTTTAAACTGGGGTCAAAAATTAGACATGGTCTTTTTCGGAAGTTCTTTCTTTTTAAAACTTTCTTTGATACTTTCATAGTCATCCAATTTCTTAGCCAAATCTAAAGGCGTCACAAAATTTAACTAATTGTCTAGAAAATGTTATTTTGTTTCCACAGGTACTCGAAACTTTAACTGTTCTGTAATAATTAGATCTTTAAGTTGATCAAACTTTTCAACACCTAATTCTGTAATCCAGGCGACAAAATAACTAGTGAGTTCTGTGCATAATTCCTCCAAGATTTGTCTGGCGTTTTACGATGTCGATAAAAACATTGTTTCAATTTCTCGCTATTCAACTTATATCTTTCTTCTATAAGCTTTTTAACGAAATCATAGTTAATCGCATCTTCGGGCTATTCCCTGGCTAATATATTTGTAACCTGTGGGCAAAACAGCTAACAAATATGCAACCCAATGAGTCTTCGAAACTTTAGCCATCTCTGCTCTCCTCTCAAAATTAATTAAAAACAAAACCATCTCATTAGATTTTTCGTCGAATTTCGAAACAATTTGTGTCAACTGTATCATCAATCTTTCTTCCAGACCCTCGTTCTGTTCAGAAGTTCTTTGCAGTTGCTTTATTTTCTTTAATTCTTGTTCATGTTCTTGAGCTTCCCTAGCCATACATTCTTCCCTTTCTTCTTGTCTAATTTTTTCTCTCTCTCTTTGTGTTTTCCTATCTTCTACCCAGAAAGCATTTTTAATTTGCAGAAAATTTGCAACAGTATTGCTTTGAAGACCTGCAAAGTTGCAGCAAGCTCAGCATGACAACACTGAAAGTTCATAACAAAACTGCAGCAAGCTAACGCAAACGCCGAAGTCACCACACTTTGAACTAGCAGCTAACTTGTCGTGTAAATTAAATTCAAGCTGAATCAAATTTATTGCAAATTAACGGTAAACAAGTAATGAAAAATACTGCAAACTTACTGCAAAGTAGTAATCCTTCCACGTCCCACTATCTGTTTACAACTGTTACACGATAAATTTAACTCCTTCGGAGGGGTCCATAGACCTGTTCAGATCTATTGATGCGAACACACCGTCATAAGGTGCATGCATCGTTTTCATCACCATAAACAAGTTAAGGTAATATTTGTACTTTACAATACGAGCCTGTTTTGGTATTTGATAAGTATATCGTTTACAAAAAGCGGTGCCAAAAGGAATAAAATTTCTGCAATTTCTGTGTATGTGCTGATTGTCTATTCTTTCAATAGAGGGATTTTTTGCTTTCGTCACTTTCGAAAATTAAAGACAGTCTTGCCATCAGTTTCACAACAAACTACTCATGCAAGTCAGGGATGGTATACCTTGCGAGAAATTTGCTGCGAATTTCTCAATTCAAATTTGTCACGGCAAGATAATGTCAGAAAAATTCAAACTTGCTGCTAATGTTCATGCTATCTGGTAGTGATGTAACGAATAGTGATTTGGCCGAATACCGAATATTCGGCCAAGTTTTAGGCCGAATACCGAATATTCGGCGGCCGAATACTGACTTTAATATAAATGACTTTTATTTTAATTGTTTAATTTTTTTTCAATTTTAAAATAAAAAATTAAATTAAGGACTAATTGAAATTAATTTTTTGTTTGAGTTTTCAAAAATCATATCAGCTGAAAGTATTTTTTGTAATACTTTAAATGTCTTAAAAAATACTTTAAAGATAACATATGACTTTTAAAAATGTAAATAATAATTTAATTCATAATTTTTTATTTAATCCATAGATAGTTCTAGTAATTTATATATATATACTATCTAAAATAGAACTCATTACCTCTGTAAAAATGAAACTTTTTTTATTTTAGTAAAATCCTTTCACCCCCTAAAAATAAGAACTTGCATGTGTCCTCTGTCTTTTTATATCCTTTTTCATGCAACTTAAACTTAGTAAATTTACACTCTTAAGAAAATAACCCTTTTTTTTTTACATACAAATATAATTATTCATTCCATTAAAATATTATATGTTCTTTTCTGCTACCAAGATATACTTTTCTCTTTTCTTTCTCTCAAAATTAACAAGCCCCTCATAATACTTCCTCCATCCCATATTTCAGAATGAGATCTTTTTCTTATAATAATTAATGTAATTTAGGCATAATTTTTTAATATTGTTTGTCGAAAATATTTAAAATCATATTTTGTTTTGATTTTCTGCAACATATCTAACCAAATATCTTAAAATATTCGGCCAAATATGCCACTATTCGGCTACAGGTATTCGGTCAAATGTCTTACTATTCGGCCACAGGTATTCGGCCGAATATCTGTTCAATATTCGGCCGGCCGAATATTCGGCAAAAGGGCCGAATAGGCCGAATACCGAATAGTGGCCGAATATTCGTTACATCCCTACTATCTGGGTATTACTTGGTTTAGCATGATTTTAATCTCTTCTTCCTTGTACCGTATTTTCGGGAATACCCGCCGCACCAATGAAAATCTGTTTAGAAAAAAAAGTTTATCAACGTAAGCACCGCACCCAAGGAACTGATATTTGTACAATCTAAATTCCAGAATCGTTTCGGCCGCGGCTTTTCCGGATTTTAGAGGTCTTGAAATATCATATAGAGACACTTAGAGGTCTGCACGGACCAAAATTTCCGGGCCCGGCCCAAAATTTCTAGGTCGGGACTGCCCGACTCGTGGAAAAAAAATTCGGCCCAGGACTGCCCGACTCGCAGAAAAAATTCAGCATGGACCAGCCCGATACAAAAATTAAAAGTTCAGTCCGGCCCGTACAAAAGAAATATTGGCCCGACCCTATAAAAAATTTAAAAGTTCGGCCCAAGACTGGCTCAGAAAAAAGTTAAAACTTTGGCCCAGACTGATTGAATTTCTACAAAACATTGATGAAGTGCAGCAGGCTGTGATATTTATTTTTTTAATGAATCTCTATTTCTTGTATGTAAATGTTTCAGTTATCATTACTATTGTTAATCCATATTCTATGTATTGAAGTGTTAAAAATCTGAAAAATTTTATACAGTAAAATCTGCTAAGACGGAATTGTATAAAAACGGAAAAAAAAGCGTTATAGACAAGATCCTCAACACGTTATTCAGTTTAATACAGGATTCCGTCATAGGCAGATTCTTTTCACTCGTTTTACTATATTTTAATAAGCGTATGAAATCTACTACTCTTTAAAAAGAATAAATTTTTATGTTTAATTGTAGAATAATGGTGATTTAAAAATGTATGCATTTTTTTAGAAACATTTTTGGTCCAGGCCATATTTTACTGCCCTTTGAACGGATCAGGCCACGACGAGACAATGATTTTCATATGGGCTTTGTCAAAACTAGGACTCAAAATTTTGGATCGTGAAGACTAGGAATGAAATCAGTCCAGGCTCTGTACAGAGAAAATAAGTTATCTCCAGCCCAGCCCGATCTTTCAGGAAAAAAGTAAGGCCCTAACCCAGCCCGGACAGAACCTTCAGAAAAGAGCATGGCCAGGCCCGTGCAGATCTCACACTGCCGAAACCACTGTAGGATAACTAGAAACGTCCTTTTTTCTTTTTCTTTCTTTTCTTTTTTTTTTATTAAGCAGTTCACCTATTGATAACAGTTTCATTGATTCTGTTTGTGGCAGATTTTATTTTTTATTTGCTACATACGCATCTTTTCTTGTTCATTTTAAAAAATAATTTTGTAAGTTTTAAAAACATTTCTTGCTCAGAATTTAGGCTTTCCTTTTCATCATAAGTTATTATGGTGATAATTATTATGAAGATATATATCATAAGTTTAAAGAAAGAGAAAAAAATCCATGAATCCACTTTGCATTAAAAAAAATCTCTTATCTCGTTACCTCTTTTTTCTATTATTTACTGCATTCAAAGTTCTTTTCAAAAAAACAAAACCGAAACTATTAGCCAACTACATGTCAAGGTCAGAGGGCAATGTGTCAGAACGTTCGGGGTTCGAGGAGATGGAGTGAATTTGAAATCAAGTGTGTTTATCTTAGTTGAGTCAAGAGATAACAAAATTACGTGTTTGTTTTTTAGTTATAAATGCATACTTGAATGATTTTATTAGGCGCTTCTTTAAAAATAAAGATTATAAATATGGAAAAAAAAAAGATAAAATAAGTATTTTTGTTGAGAACTCTTCGTACGAAACAATTTTTAACCATATGAGCATAAAAATCAATGTTTTGAAGAAATTCAGTCTGGTCGGGCCGAGATTTTAAATGTTTTTCGGCCCAGGCCAAACTTTTAGCTTTTTTGCCAGGTCATTACTTAATTTATTTTTTGTACGGGGCGGGCCGATTTTTTTTCCTCTATGGATCGGCTACTTCACTCTAGGGTAAACGCCCGTTCGCTAATGTTAATCCTATGGAAGAATTTCTTTAAAAAATAATTTTTTTTTTTTTGCGTCGAATAGCTAGGGTTGATCTCTAAAAAGACCCTTTTCCGATTTTGTTTACAGATGTTTTTCGTAGTATACTTTGATTTTCGGAATCAGTTTCGAAAGTGAAAGTATTCTAGTAAAAAAAAAAAAAAAAAACCCTCTAAACACAATCGAAAAAGTAAAAATGACTCTTTGTAGAGACCGCCCTCAGCTATCCAATGCAAAAAAGATCGTTTAAAAATAATGGAATGCAAACGGCATATTTTTTAAAAAAATTCTTTCTTAGGATTAACAGTAACGAGCGTTGTTTATGCGTGAGCAAAATAGCCCAATATTTATATTGCGGAAGTCGGCCCACTTAATTTGTTATATTGGTCAGGACCGTTTATTTTGTTTATCGCCCGACCCGGCTCATTAAAAAAAACTGTACTAATTCTGCTGACCCGTTCGGTTTCAAAGTTTGAATTCATTTTGTCTGGTCGAGTCGGGTACAGCCTCTATTTTAGGGGCCGAGTTTATAGAGTCCCGTACTGAAAAAAATAAAGAAAAAATCTTGCTCTCCAGTGTTTTTACTGTGTATTAGGAGACCCATTCCACAAAAGTTCTATGCTGGGATTTGAGATTTCTCTAGTTAGAGACCAGTAATTTCACAGAGTGAGCTGTGAGCAGTTTTGCTTTGCAAGTGGAAGGAAAGGGGGTTTATTAGAAGAAAAGCTGGCAGCAGCTGTACATTCCAGTATCCAGAGGGTAAAGTAATTATTGACGGATGGGCGGAAAATGTAATCATTTTTAACTTGAGAACCGGTGAGACAAACGTTATTCATCCCACTGATTGTTTAAAAATAAACAAAACAAATAACATTTCTCGGACATCTGTTGTTGAGGGACATTTTCTAATATTTTGGTACAAATTCGAGAGCATGAAACTATTGATCAAAGGGGTGGGGTGGGGGGTGGGGGGGGGGAAATGGCATCATAAAATATCTTTTTAACAACAACAACAAAAAAAAATGCCATAAGACATTGCTGTAAAAGAAGAAAAAAAACACCGTATCCACCGCCCTGGCGTAAGAGCCGCACTTAGAATATTTTATACTTTCAAACTCGTATGCGCCGCGGCTCATACGCCCAAAAATACGGTAACTTCACTTTCTAGAATTAGTTTCTTAATTTCTGGAATCGTCCTCGCAGGATCAACCTCCAACGCCAACTCGTCACAAATTTCCAACAAGTCTATCTTTCTAGCTTTTGCTAAATAGGCCATCTTAATTTTAGACAAACTGAAACAAAATCAGAATGCTTAATTTCTAATTTATAGAACTCCTAAATCTCCCCTACTTAAAACTAACAGAAAAATTTCAAGCAGATATAATAAATTTTAATTAATAAAGCAATTCTAAATTCCACCTCTATCAAATCCTCTACTTAGACCTATTCTTTTTCAAACAAATTAAAATCCTAATCACGTACGAAATCGGAACAATATACAATTGAACAATATAACGTTTTACCAAAATTCTTAGTATATTAAACACTATGCAAATTTTTAAGTAAATTAAATCAGCATGTGAATTATCATAAAAATACAATTCAGATGATAAAAGAATTTTGTTTAATTCTCAAAATTCACAACTGTATTTTATAGTTAATAAACACAATTATTCCAAAACAATAATTAAATTACACAATTAAAATTAAACCAATCAAAACTATGTAAATACGAGAATTTTTCTTAATTCTCAAACCTTTTATGCAAGCATAGCAAATTACTTGCAAAAAGAATATTTAAAATAATCCACTTAACATTTTATTTCATGACATAAAACAATGTCACATTTAACCTTTATTTCTTACATGAAAAGAATAAATTTCAAAATATTCAACTCAATTTCTTCCGAATGAAAATAACACTTGATACCTTATCAAGTATTTATTTTTTTATAATAAACCTAACAAAGAAAACAGAATTATTTATATTTCCGTTTTAACTCAATCACCTTTCCCTTTAAAAATAACAAAACAAATATCAAATCTGCATTCATTTACGAATCAGAAATCAAAGAACAAAAATATCATTTATTCTATTTTTAGAATAAACAAATAAAGAAATTAAAATAAAACAGAATTCATCTGCCTATATAATTTTGCCATTGATCCAAATAACAATCGTGAGATTAGAAATTTTTCTATTACAAATCTCGTTCCTTTAAAGAATGAAATTATCCCATTTTAATATTAAATCATTTTGATTCAAAAGAATTACCACCATCATAATTCTCCCACAAAATATATAAATAAACTTTATTTCTTATTATTTCAACTTTAAGAACAGTTCTTAGTATTTCTAAAATAAAATAGCTTACGAACACACTATTTTATCAAGAGAACAACTTAATGAAATAATTTTCAATATTATTCAGATGAATTTTATTTAATGGTAATAAGTCCAGTATATATCACTACTTGAATTATTCCCCAATTAACCCACACTTTTACTAAAGTTTGACATTAATTTATGCAAGCAAATAAATCTAATTAATCCAGATTAAAAGAAACTTAATAATCGATAACAGATTTAATTCAAGGTATTAACAAATAAAAAATTTGGAGCTGGCTTATTCGCTTTATAGTTGCATCTTTACTTAGAACATCACTGGTTGTTTTTGCACCATGGAATCATACTGGGCTGCCACCAATTTTTTTTTATTTAATTCCCATCTAACAACCACAGACAAAAAATAATAATAATCGTAATAACCTTTTCTTGTTTAGATACACACATCACTCTAAACTGTACATTGCGTCTTCTTTTCATATCAAAACCCGGGTGCCAACTCTCCCTTCTGAGAGTGTCAGCTTTTCGAAAGGGCAGTCTAATTTTTAGCTATCATCAGATGAGTAATGCCATCTATCGGTCGAAAGGTTAGTTCCCTGTAAGTTCTTTACAATAGTAACATAAGAAAACATCAGTATATCAGGAGATCTTCATAATTTAATATCTAAAACATGATGGTCTTTGTATTTCAAAATCGGTGGCCTATTATTTACTTTTTGTTCCAAGAATTAGGAGACAAAGTCAAAAGCTCCAATTGCTCCCTTATATTTCTGGCAAGCTTTACTTTTTCTTTTAACATATTCATCAGCTTGTCAAAATCTTCAGCATTTTGCTTAATCTCTTGAATGATTTTGTTTTCACTAGATGCTTTTTCGGGAGATCTACATCACATCAAGATCTACATCAGTTACTTTCTGAACTTTACTTTTCAGAGCATCATATACAGCCTTAACTTTTAGCAAATGATTTCTTGTATAAGGGAATCCCATGAAGTGTAAGTCAAGATTTCCCTTATTCACAAAGTGAAGAGTTGAGACTTTTAAGAACTTCATCTTTGCTGAATGATGATTTATACTCACAAGGGAACCACTTTTGGTGTTGCTCGCACCTAGCATTGAGACCTGGTGCATTTTAAAGACCTACATTATGAAGCTTGAGAATCGATAAAATTTTTCTGTTAAAATAATATTTCTTGATTATACAGCAGCATAACTTTCTGAAAATGCAATTTTCGAGACCACTTATCGGGCTATTAACATTGAATTTTTTTAAAGGAAAGCATTTAAAAATAAAAATTAGTTAATAATAAGTATAAAATATTGAAAAAAGTTTGAAAATTCCTTCAAAAACCCACGAATTTGATTTTGAAAAATTGCAACTTTATATTCATATTTTTGGCGAGGAAACAGTTGGCGTATATTTTCAAAAGTAGAGCTTTCCGGCAACCCTAGCCAAATGTGATAGCTGAATTTGTAATAGCTAGAAATTGCAATGTCCTACCAATTTTGCCACAGTAATTTTTCTAAATTGTGTAAAATTATTAATTTACTTTATGATTACTTTTACCGAAGGACCATATAATACAGCAACATTTCATTTTAAACATTCAAAACTTTATTTCATTCGATTTCAAAAGAAAATAATTTGCTTATTTTGTATTTCACTAAAAAATAGTTTTCAATGATCTTCGAAGCTTTTATAGAATTATATTTATTACTTATATATTTATCGTCTGCATAGAAAAAAATAAAATAAAAACCTAATATTTGTTTCTTATGCTATCAATTATTAAAAAAAATCGCAATCTGATATAACTCTAGTAATATGCTCTGTACATTTTCTCTTTGGATAAAGCGGGCGGAAAAATTGTAGCGCCCTATTTGGCGACTTAACTCACTTTTGGCGTGAAATAAACAAATAAATATGTAATGATAAAAAATTAAAAGTATAAAAAAATATATAAAATATTATTTTAACAGAGAAATTTTTTCTGTTCTCTAACTTTTATGTATAGGGCTACAAAACGCACCAGGTCTCGATGCTAGGTGCAAGCAACACCAAAAGTGGTTCCCTTGTCAGCACTATCATTATCACTTATTAGCACTGGCTCATTCACATAAGCAGTATATGGACCCTTTTCTGAAAGTTTTGTGCAAAAATAACACCGTTTCAGTCCATATTTGAACTAAACAATCTGTTGGATAAATCTCTACTGACAACTCTAATTGCTTTTTTTTCACTTGCAATGGATCTGTACATTTATATTCATAAAATTCATATTTCATTAAAAACCAAATTCTGTGATGCTCTGCTCACACATACTAATGAGATGATTATCATTTATTTTTCATTTTATAAATGCAATAGTTCTAAGTAATAGATCTTTCTCTGAATCACACAGATAATGAATGTAGTTTAGTTCTTTGTGTTTTGTATCTATTGACACTCTAAACCAGTTAATATTCCAATACTGAAAGCTCAGAGACTACTATTAGGTTTAATATCAAGTTCCATAATAAGACAATAAAGCAAAAAAATATATAAGTATCGCAAGCTCCAAAATTTTAAAAAATCAGAATGCATTTTTCAGCACAAGGAAAATGAGATCACGCTTCTATTATGAGAAACAGCAGACTAACAATAATTTAATTAATAGATTCCAAAACACCTGCTTTTACTAAAAAACTATCTTGCCTTTGTCAGAATGTGTTTATACAAGGCAGGTGTAGAAATATGTTTCATCCTGTAGAAATGAACTTAGCTTTGTTAAATATACTTATATGTATATCTATATTATAAAGGACAAACATATCTGTGCGTAACGCATACGTCATTCTGCGAATGGCAACACTTTGAAATTTGAAATGAAATTTCAGTTTTGCAGTTTTTGCTACAGCAAATTTTTAAACTTCTAAACATCGCACAATTTCAATTTTTACACCGTTGTACAGGGAAAATAATGTACTTTTAAATGCAATTTGTTTGAAAGCTCTATCTTAATTTATTCTTGAGATATTATTTTTTTTATAGTTTTTAGTACCAATTTTGTAATTGTGGCAACTGGAGTATTCCATTTCTATTAAAAGTAAAAGAAAAATAGTCATTATTTATTTTTATTGATTATATCATTATTGATGCCATTTTCACAATACAAATAAAAGTAACCTTTTTCTAATTTTTGAACAGAAAATGACGCCAGCCAGCCATTAAAAAAAACACGCATTCTTCATCATAAATCAAAAGATTGAAGAAGATATTTCAATATTTTTACATTACGCTGATACTGAGTTTGAGACACAAGGCAAAATAATTCAGTGAGTAAAAATGATGTCATATTTAAAACAAAACGATCATTTTCTTTTATAAAATTAAATATTTGACCAACACTAAATTGCTAATACTATGGCAACTAAAGGCAAATTTCTGAATGGTAAATTTTCGCGGGTACTGAGATTAGAACTTAAAGTTTGTGCGAATGTTAATATGAAAAGTTGTATCGGACAAACGTGCCTTTAAGTTTGGAAAGACATTCATTAATAATGTATTGCGCGTTAAAATACTTTTAAATTATGAATTTGAGTGGTGTGTATGTAAATTTTGAGAATGTGAAAATAACAAACAGTTTACATTTTATGGGAGAAAATTTTATGATGTGACAAAGTGAAATCCTTTTTACTGATTTTTCATCCCGTAAAAACAAACATAAGAGCCTTAACCGATAACTTTAACATAATTACTCATCTTGATTACGTATTCTAATACAGTTTAATTTTTCAATAATTTAAGCAGTTGAAGTTTGTGGAAATAAAATTTTGATAATTTCATGTTAAAAACATTATTTGTTTTAAGAGTTAGACAACCAATGCAAGATGAATTTTTCATTGTAATTATTTTTGTAGGTTTATTATAAATTCGATCTAACAGTTCCATTCTAAACATTTTAATTCGTCGAATTGCTACGGGTTCTAACTCGTTTAACATAAAAACATATTTAAACTGGTTAAAATTATCCAAGATAATAAAATACAAAGTTTTGACCATTTATTTAAATACAAATAATTAAAATATTTTAATTCAAACATACACGCACACAAAAAGACATATTGAAAATGTGATTAGTAAAAAGTCATTCTTTTATTTTCTTGTTCTATACTAATAAAAGATTTTCTGTTTTCAGTTTATTGCTGAATCAATTTAAGGAGATTGTTTATATTTAAAAAATGCTTATAATAATAATTAAAAAAAATGAATGAATAATTAAATAAAATTAACATAAGGATTATGCACAAAATCTAATGGATGGGCAGGGGGATATTGCAGTCACAACTTTTTTTTTTCTTTTTACACAGGAAAAAAAAAAAAAAAAACTTATTAAGTAATAATAAATTCAACAAGCCTTAGCAACAACAAAAATTATTTAAGTACCGCAGCTAAAATTAGGCATAGATTTTTTTTTTTTCTCAATTGCTTCAGTTTCCCTGAACAAGGAAAATTTTTTACATAAGCCATGAGAAAGACATTATTTTTATTTCATAACTAGAAAGCCCAGAGTATAAACTGTTATTTAAAACAAAAAGAAATGGGAAATTTCATTTGCCTTTTTGTGAGTAGCCTTTTTTGTAAAATGACAAAAAATTGGAAAATTGACCATAACTTTTAATTTGTTTTATTTTTTGGCCCTAAATTTTACAAATTAATTTTTTTTATATTTTTTATTAGAATCTGCATTTTTTGATGTACTTACAATTTTCAGATTTTAGATACAGAGAAACAATTTTTTGAAGATGGAACTGCAGTCTAAAGCCGCTATCAGATTCACCTTTACAGCCGATTTCAACCCCAACTTTTTCCAGTTGAAAGGGAGAAAAAGGTTACAATTGTCTTTGCTAAAGTTGGAGGAAAACCAGTACTACTAGTACCAGCCGTCAATATTTATCGCATTTTCGTATCAATCGCTTATCTCTGATTCGCTGAAATGTTGAAAGGTAGGAGGAAAAGTTGCGGCTAGGACAGACTTTTTTGAGATGCGGATAAAAAGTTGGGGATATTGCTGTTTGCTATCACACTGGGTGTCGAGACAACATTTCGCGAAAAGTTGGAGGAAATCAAGAATTGGCTCAAAAATTGCTCGAAAAGTTGCTGAATCTGATAGCGGCTTAAAAATACAGGCTCAGAAATGTGCCATTGAAGAAAAATCCAAAAATTTGACCCCCCGCCCATATCTCACAAACTATGAGGTCTAGGAAGGAAAAATTTCTCATGGATTCATATCAAGATAGAGTTAGTATGTACACAAAGTTTCACTCAAATCCCTGTCGGTCAGGTTACAAACCATAAAAAAATTGGTTGAATTGATATGGAATGACATGCATGCACTTTGCTTCTGTACTTGGTTTTCAAAAGTAGAAAAAGCACATTCACACAAGTATGTTCTGTTGAACCCCATTAAGGAAGCTGATTTAGATATTTCTGAATATTCTCCTTGTATATTCACCCAGAAGGGAATTAAGGATTTTCCCTTAAAATATTATTTGCTGTTTAAATTGTTATATTTTTTAAACAGATGAAATAAAAGATATATTTTTGTGACAAACCTCAATTGTTCTGTGACCCATAGGTTGGGAACTTCTTACATTTGACAGTTTCTTAAAAATGAGATCTGACAAATATTCACAAAATTTAATATTTTTTTCTATAACTAACTGATGAATTTTGCAGTATTTTCCTGCAACTGATCGACAAATTTTGCAATTGTTTTTCTTTTTTCCCCCCATGATGGATTTTTTTTTTCTCCCCGCAACCAATTGACAAATGTTACGATATTTCCCTCTACCCAATGGGGAATTTCATGATTTCTTCTTGTGAATTTCGTGATATTTTCCTAGTACATTTATTGTGTAATGGAAGAAGCAGGATTTACTCGTTTTAGGTATCAGAGATCCCGAAAAGCATTTTTTACAAAATGTCTGTCCGTGGCACAAATTTTGTGGGCACTCTTTCTCAATAATTAATACATGGAATTTAATAAAAAATTATATTCAGTTAGTCCCTGATATAAATTGGTGCTGATTAGTGTTTGGTGTAAATGATAGCTGCTATGTTGCATTTTTCACGATTTCTGCAGTAGCTCTATCTCAAGAACTAATGCGCGGATTTTCATCAAACTTCAGATTCAGATAGTCCTCCATATGAATTGGTGCTGATTACATTTTGGTGTAAATAAAGCAACAGGTGGTGCTGCTATGCTGCATTTTTTACGATTTTCGCAATAGCTCTCTCTCTCAAGAGCTAATGCACAAATTTTTATTGTCAGAAGACTTATGTATGTTCTCAACCTTGGAAATAGCCTTAATTTAATGGAATTGCTAGATGATATTACAGGGTTGCAAAATAATTTTGCACAATCACTTATGGTAATGTGAGTAATTGAAAGAGTGCAACTGAAAAGTTGAAATGGCGTGCAAATGTCAAAAGAATAAATCCTTGTAAACCAGGGTTGCAAAAAAGCCGGCTAAAATAAAATAAAAAAAAAGCCAGGCCGGTGGCTTTTATTGGTTTTAACCGGCTTTTTTTGGCTAAAATTGGCCTTTTTTGGCCATAATTGGCTTTTATACAATGAAGCATTGTAATTATAAACTATACATTTTAAAGTGTTTTTAGTTAGTTTTAATGACTTTTAATTGATTTAGAGTTTAATAAGTAACCCAATTTCTCAATAATGAGGACATTACTACTGGAATAAAACTTAGTAATTTGTAGTCAGAATTGCAAGTATGTCAGCTAAATTTTAAAAGGACCATACCAACTGCCAATTTTTTCATTTTTGCTGCTTTATAAAATTAAAGAGGACAATGGTTACTTAGTTACATGTTTTATTACTTAATTCATTTTAAGAGCTATTAATATACAAGTCTTATTTTATTTCTAGTAAACATTTAAAATTATTTATAGTCATACTAATAAAAACACCATTTCTCACTATTAAAAACATTATGAATAGCATATGCATTAGGGTGGTGCGAAAAAAGTCAAGTTGATAATTCCGAGTCGCTATAGTGCGGAAAAGTTGCGATTGGTCAATACAAGAAAAACAAAAAAAAAATTCTTTAAATCGGACTTTATCTTCCGATCCCGCAAACCGCCTAAAAATTAAAAAAAATTGAAAATTTCCGATTTTTTCAGAATTTTTTTTTACGTATATATATATTTTTACCGTTATAGTTTAAAATATTTGCAGATTATAATGCTTAATAAGAATAATAAAAATAAACAGTTACTTTTAAAGAATTTCTTCCGATTGCGCAAGCTCAATAAAAATCGGAAAAAATTCAATTTTCAGTGAATTTAATGAATAAAGAAAATAATCACCTGAGATCACTTTGCGTTCCAATGTTAACATTTACATATAAATTGTACAATTTTTTGCTTGTTTAGACATTTGATAATATTTAAACAAATCAGAACTCACAACGGGAATGTAGCTGCACTTCGAGTTCAATCCACACCTTTCCTTTCATCCAACCAATGAGGGTGTTTGCTATTTACATTAATTAAATACATAATTTGTTATAATCGAGTCAAAACACTGTATTAAAACACAAGTGTCGTGACAGTATAAGATATGTAATTTGTTTTTTCATTTGTTTAAGTGTGACTTTTAGACGTAATTTTGTACTGAAAATTGGTGGTAATGTCTGGTATCATGGACATTGATTTCAGTGTGGCCCTGATGAACCCATCTCTTGATTGGGGCCTACAGACCTTAAACGATGCTTCCGTTACCACCGTTTGACGTACAGCTTGACAGCTTGCATGTGGCAGGGAAATTTTTTATCATCCCAGCCTGAGATATCATCTGATTGAACGAAGAAATGTATTTCTTCATTGGTTATTCTCTGAAAAAGAGGAGGAGATGATAATTTTGCTACATTCCAATCAATTAATTCTGTATAGTCTGCCACATCGAAGTTTAAAGTAGGAGTGATAAATATTCAGATGCCTTTACCCTTTGAAACATTCTGCCTGGCTTTTAACACTCTTCTTAACTCTAGCTCTCTTATGTGCCTTCTCTTACCAAAGACCATTGCCATCAGTAGGTTTTCCGGATGAGCAAAGAACCAGTTTCGTTCAATATCAGGGACTAAACTTTCTTCAGGTTGTCACGCAAGTATCGAGATGTTTCTATTGCTCTGTACAGATGAATAGGACCTTCTGTACTTACTGCATTTTACTTCAAACCAAACTGGCATGTAGGATTTTAAAATAAATATCAATATGGCTTTTAAGGCATCCGATGGGTTTTCCACACTCACGTAAAGTCGAAGGACACTATTTGCACAAGTGAGCCATCTGGCATGTGAAATTGGGCTGGGGTTACACTTTGATAAGTCATTTGGAAAGTTACCACTTTTTATTGCTTGACTTACGTCAATAAGATATCTTTAGTCCTTGCTCAATAGTTGTCTGTTCACGTCTGGAATTTCACAATCGGTCAATTAAAAATTTATGACCGAGAGCTTTACACAACAATGAGATTCTGCCCAATTGGTCTACTAAATGATCTTGGGCCAGTTGTTTCACCATCCAAATGTTGAAAAAGATGGCAGAAAGGTAATTCAACAAAATGGAATAAATAAAAAACCCACTGCAGCGGTCGTCCGAGATGCATTTCAAGCTGTCTAATAGCAACACCTTTCTGTCCAGTATTGGTATTTGTACCACCACAGTCTAGCACCACAGTTCAGTAAGACATGATACTATGAAAGCTACAATGTCCTTTGCAGACCTGGAGGTTGGAGACACATGGCCTAAATAAACTGAGTCTCGTTCTTTTATGATAGAATAGTGTCCCTCTTTAATACTTCGATGAACCTGTTTAGATCCAATATTGGATCTAAGAATATCCTTTCCTTAACTAGGGTATTTTCTTCCGTCAAAATATATGCCATGTAGTTCATCTGAATCCAATTGACTTTGCTGCAAATTTTATGGAGTTAGGTGAGACTAGGTGCGAGTGCGTACGCCGACTTCAGCGCTGTTTTGCAACGTGGCAAACAGCAGTTGGGTGAACTACTAAACTTTTCAGACCTAGAACGAACTCTTCGTAGTAAGTTCTAGGTTGTTTAAAAATAACTTAATATGCTCAATAGTACGAATTAACACCTAAATCTTAACCTGAGACCGAAAACTGATCTCAGTTGATTATATTCTTAATGCATGAAAATCACTCAAAAAGTGAAATTTTGCCGATTTTTATTGAGCTTGCGCGATCGGAAGATATTCTGTAAACACAATTTTTATTATTATAATTATTAAACAGTACAATCTGCAAATATTTGTCACTATAGCGATAAAAAATATATAAACGTAAAAAAAATAATTAATTCTGAAAAAATCGGAAATTTTCAATTTATCTGAATTTTTAGGCAGTTTGTGGGATCGGAAGATAAAGTCCGATTTGAAGAATTTTTTTTTCGTTTTTCTTGTATTTACCAATCGCAACTTTTCTGCACTATAGCGACTCGGAAATATCAACTTGACTTTTTTGGCACCACCCTAATATGCATGAATATGCTTAGCAACAAACTTTTCGAAATTTTATTTAGAGATTTTTTTTTTCTTTGTTTAAATGCTCTATTTTTTATACACTTACGTACCACTTAAATGCTCTATTTTTTATACACTTATGTACCATTCTCCTCAAATATTACATCCTTTCTAATTTCTCTTTTAACATATTATAACTTAATCTCTCCATATGGACACATAAGAATATTTCCATTTTGATGTGCTACATTTTATCATTAGCTAAATATTATCTTTAAAATGTGTAGTATATGTGGAGCTATGTAATATAGAATTTCAAAACACCAGTTTGGAGCCTAACTTATATTCTTTTCAATGTTTATATATATATATATATTGTTTTATTTATTTTTTTTTTTTTCAGATATAATGCTTTCACATATACTTTCTAGAAGTTATTTATTTGACAAAATTTGACTTATTTATATGACAAAATTTAATAGAAATCCATAACTTCTTTTAGTAGAAAATATTTATAAGTGCACTAAAAATTAATTGATCCAAATTTAAAATGAATTAACTGTAAACCAACTTCAAAAAATAAAAACCGGCTTTTTTTAAGTGGTTAAAACCAAAAAAAGCCGGCCGGCTTTTTTTGGCCTGGCTAAAAGCCGGCAACCCTGTTGTAAACTGCTCTCTACAATGTAAAAAAAGGCTGATTATAGAAAACACATTATTCTTATGGCCTACAGAGTATTCTCTGTTACCCTTAATTCAAATTAAAAGCTTCCTGGGTCATTCTATGTCACATCTGGAACAGCTTTCCTACATATTTCTGCTGTTTTAACAATGTTATTATAGCCACAAATTAAAAAAAGCCATGCTAGAATTTTTGTGTTATTTATAGTTTGTTTTAACAACTTATAAGTCAATAGATATAGGTATTTATGTAAGTGTTGCATGCAGGACGTTTTGTCAGTTTTTCATGGAATGGCCCTGAAACGGGCTGATTACTTAGGTCTAGGATTTAAAATGTGGTGTTTTTTATTATCTATTATTTTTATTTATTTATTTTAATTAAAAAAGGGATCCTCAGATTAAAACAACTATGCTAATATGAAAATATAGGTTTTTTTTTTTGTTGTTGTTAATTTTAATCTTTAATGTATAGTTTATATTTAAAAAACTTATAAGTTAATAAATAGATAGGTATTTATATAAATGTCACATGCAGGACATTTTGTCCATTTCTCATGGAATAGTCCTCCTATATAATGAATGTTAGTGAACATCATGACATTCTTTCTCATCTATCTACAAACACTTTATCTGAAAAATTTAAGCTCTACAATTTTTAACTTGAGTGTGAATGACTTTACATCAGCAGCATATTAGTAGTATTAAGATTTTTTCTAACCTTTCAAAGTGAACTTTGCTGTAGTCAATGTCAATGCTTATCTAATTATTTTCTTGTGTTCAAATCAGTACATGAATCTTCTTTTATGTAAATGTGATTAGATTGGAAGGTGACTGCTGAAAAATCTATGTCTTTAAGCATTATCACAATTCACACATCATTCGAAAGCCAATACTGTCCATGGAAAAAATAAAAAAGTGGTCTGCCTGAATGCAATCTGTCCTAAGACTATGGCAGAATGACTGAAATTTCGACTTGCATTACATCTCCAGTAGAGTAGAATTCTTCCATAATTGTGGTGCTGGTCAGTGGCAAATAGTATTGGCAAGAGCTTTAGTTACAAAAGATTAAGAGGTTTGAAAAAAATAAAAGATCTGTCATTAAAGTGCATGTTTTAGAGGTTTAAAAAAAATAAAAAATCTGTCATTAAAGTGCATGTTTTTGGAGTTGCATTCTAGTTAGATGTTTTTCCCATATTTGAACTAATATATAAGGCTTGTGTCATAAAAATTGTCTCAACCACTTTTTACTTAAAAATTTTACATCAGCATTTTTAATGCTGGGTTTGTTCTAACCAGTCAAAATTATTTTTATCAAATTAGAAATCAAGATAGACCATTTTCTTATGCTCAGTTTAGTATAGAAAGCAATTTTTTATTTTACACCTTTGAAATTGTCCATAATCACGTCATGTTGATGATCAGTGACCAATAGTATTGGCTGGAATTCAGACTACTAAAGATTAATTTTGAAAATTGCTTAAGCCTATGATATGACTTGCTTGGATTGTATTCTCGTATTCAAGTAAGGTTTATTTCATGAAAATCATCAGAACTAGTTTCAATTTATACTGTCATTTTCAGTATTGAGTTTTATTGTAACTATATAAAATTAATTTCCTTAATTAGAGACCTTGTTAGATCAATTTTATCATGCTTGAATTCGTATGTATAGTAGCAAAGTTTTAGGAAAATCGTTTGAACTGTTTTCGATATATAGCAGCATATTCCATATTAAGTTTGTTTTAACCTGCCAAAAAGAATTTTTTTGAATTCCAGACCTAACTAGATCATTTTCTCATGCTTGAATTAATATAGGAGACACTTTCCTTGTAAATCTTTTGAACATTTTTCAATTTATAGCAAGCAGTCTTTTCAGCACCAAATTTTTTTTAACTAACCTCTCATAATGAGTTTTCTTGCTCGGGACCTAACTAGATGCTCGATCCAGTATGGAGGGCAAGTTTCATGAAAATCATTCCAACTGCTTTCAATATCATCCATAATCAAGAAAATAACTTGCTCGTTTATATATGTCTTATACCCATGTCATATACTCGAGGTATGCTGTAACAAAGAAGAACCATATATGTATTATTATGTATATGTATATATTTTTTAATTACAAAATAATAAAAAACTTTATCTTAAACTAATGAACTTATGTTAATTTTTACACTGTTTGATTATTTATTTGTTTTTCAGAGTCTGGAACAGATCTTATGCATAAAAAAGCAAAAGATATTCCTACTTTATTGTGGTTGGCTCCTGTCATTGGCCTTGATGTTCCACTAATGATGGATTTTATAGCATTATTAGGAATAATTATATCATTTGGATGCATGGTTTGGGGACGCATGAGAGATATGACAAACTTTACTTTGCTATGGATGTTATATTTTTCTCTCTTTCAGGTAAAAATGTTTTATCAAATAACAGTCTGTATTCTCATGCTATTTAATTTTTCAGCTTAAAAACAAGAATCTGCTGAAACTCTGATTTTTTAGCAATCACTTTTGTTTTTAGAAAAGGGGGGGAAACTTGTTTTAGAAATAATTTTGCTAAATAAATGCAAATAATGTTAGGTTCAGCCGGGGTAATTCCTGGTCACTGAGTTTCTGGGATAATTCTTGGTCATTGTCATTTTCATTATCAAAATAACTATTTATCAAACTAACTGTTAAAAATTTGAAAGATACTTTGAACCCTTTGCTTTGCAATGTATGCCTTAATTATTCATTTAGTTGAAATTTAAAATATATACTCATATTCAAAACTGCTACTCAAATTTCTGAAAAGCAACATTGACCTTGATTTTTTAAACATTTTACAAAGATCTGTCTCATTCTTAAAGTTTTAATTATTTTGTTTTTATTTTATTTCAACTGACATATCACAGTTTTTAAAAGTGATTATAAAATTTTTCTCTACTATATCAAAAACTTTTATGTGAGTAAGCCAAACTAAGCCCATATTTGTGGGGGTCAGTACTTAACAATATAATTTTACAATATTTATACTTGGTATTTTATCTATTATAACTGTGCAGTCTAAAAACTATTGTTTTACAACTTTTTTTTAACCATAAGTGTAAAGTAGCATCCTTAAATGTAAAGGAGGAAAATAGTAAATGTTCTGAGGATAAGACACAGTAGTTCACTGAGCAATCAAGTAGAAATACCATGTCTTTGTAAAATGCCAAAATGGTGCTTAAAAATATGCATAATGCAAGACGAACATAATTATTATGCTGTGTGTATTAATGATAAAGATCTATATTGAAGTTTGTGCAAAATTTCTTGAAAAAGGAGCCAGAAACTTAAGTTGGCCTATGCAAGATAGAATCAAAAACATAAACATTCAGTTATATATTTTATGGACCAATGAATTTGCAAGATATTAATTAATTCATTCACAGTGTATGAAGAAGTAATAAATACTGCTTATAAATGTTACAAAAATTCTTTGGTTAATTAATGTTTTTAAAATGTACGGTCGTGGAAAAAAAAAAGTAAACACCCCATGCTAACTCTGCAACAAATTACCGTAAAAGAAAGTTACAGGTACCAAATGATTGGAAATAAAGTCTACTTTTAAATGATGTATTTAAAAATTGCTTAAGGGGCCATCTACATATTAAAACAAACCATAACTTTTTTTTTTTTTTTTTTTCAATAGCAGTACACAATTCTGACAGCATAAATGAACTCTACACCCTTCAATTAGCCTAAAAATAAATTTTTGTGCAATTTGTACAATAAGTTTCCGAGAAATTATTTATTTTAAAATGAGCATATTTTAGGGATTGTATCCAAATTGAAGTTCGGTACTAGATTGTTGACCGAGAGATCCCCCTTCTTGATCAAGGCATCTTAAGCGCTACTCAAGCAGTCATTGAAAACTGCTAGATTACAGGATAGCATAAGAAATTTCAAAATATCTTGTCAAGTCTATCATAGACGGCTCCTTAAACCATCATTTTGCTGTTTTTTAAGCATAATTTGAAAACCACATGGAAGAAAAATGTGAAATTTTGGATTTCCATAAAGCAGGACTTAATAAATTTTTCCATCAAAAAAGTTGTAGATTGCAATTCATAATTTTTTCATATTAATTTTTTTCATAATATTAATTTCATAATTCATATCATAAAATTATAAAAATTGCAAATTCAATGTATTTATTTTTGGGTATTTTAGTATTATTGCTACACAAAAAATTAGCTCATTAGGAGTATAATTTCAGGAGATATTAAAAAAAGTATGAAAATGTAATTTAACATTAGAAGCACTAAATTTTGAATGTTTATAATTTAAAAACTTATCATTCAAATGACTTGAAATTTGGTCTCTAGACATAGTTTGAACTGAAGATTTGAAATATCTTGTTAAAATTGGGTATTGTCATTGAAAAAAAATGAAGTTTGGGCTCGTTTTAATATGTAGATGGCCCTCTAAGCAATTTTTATATAGGTCATTTAAAAGTAGACTTTATTCCCAATCTTTCGGTACCAATGACTTTCCTCTGTGATAATTTATTGAGGAGTTAGTAGGGGGTGTTTACTTTTTTTTTCCACGACTGTACAAGTCTTTTGCACATCAAATAAATTTGTATTTATAAAACAAAGTCCATACATTTTTATTCCACAATTATGAGATGAACAGAACTTTTACAAGATTGATTCTACTTATTTTAATACCCAGTCTTTAAAAAATTAACCTTACTACTTTATTTACATCAACAAGGATGCTGACCGATAATTACCCCAGAAGTGACCAAGAATTACCTCGTTTCCACAGTAATTCCTAGTCACTTAAAAATTATAATTATTTCATTTATAAGTGCATATATATTTAAGTATTTTATTATATAGCCGTTAGAGAGCACTTATTCCACAAAAAAATTGAAAACATAATTAGATGTTGTTGATTTTTTATCAGGAATTATCCCGGGTGACCCTATATAAATAAAAGTATTTTTCTCATTGTATGTTTAAGCATAGTGCATCAAATCACGTTTCATATTTTAAATTATGACTGAATTTTAACATGTAAACTCCTCGTAATAAAATTTGACTTTCTTAGGATGATTATCTCATTCCGTTTTGGTGAGAGTAATCATTATTGAAGGGCTCGTTAAGGCTGCTTGTCACTCAGTTTCCGAATTCACCTTGGTAATATTAAGTCTATGGGCATTTGATGCATTCTTATATTTAAAATATCTCCTCACGATATTAATATTTTTTATTTCTGTTTTCTGTGTGCTCTTCTTAAAGGATGTCTCTTTTTTTCTTAGTTATCAAAATATTTCTAAAATCTATGCTTAATTTAATATTTTATGTGTTAAAAGCAGGCAAACTGGGAGTAAAATTGTAACATTTCATATAAAATTAAGCAAAGATTTTAGAAATATTTTGTGAACTAAGAAAAAAAAGAGATTCTTTAAGAAGAGTACACAGAAAAAAGAAATTAAAAATATTAATTTCCCAAAGAGATATTTTAAATACAAGAATGCATCAAATGTCTATAGACTTAACATTACCGAGGGGAATTCGGAAACTGAGTGACAAGCAGCCTTAACTATGAATGTAAGTAGGAAAAAAGTTTCACTGGATAGTAGAAGTGAAAAATGTTTTTTATATTTTAATACTAATAGACATAACTTACCATCCTGACTTACAGAAAATCAACTTTTTATGCTTAAGCATAAAAGAATAAAGTGCCATTTCTTAATTTTTCTTGTGCTGTCATGTTTAAAAAAAAAAAAAAAAAAAAAAAAAAAAAGAATAAAATGTACATTTGAGTCGTTCAGTGCACATATAAATTAACTCCACTTTTGAAAAATCAATTTTAAGTGTCAAAGCACTTGGTATAGCCATAATTTTTTATATTTGTAATAACTTTCCTGAATAATAAAGATTAACACCATTAAATGACAAAAAAAAATTGGCCACTGAATAATAAATAATTTATTTCAGGGACCATTTTGATGAACTCCATACTCTAACGTAAATCGTTGCAATAAAGCAACTCAAATGCACTAGCAAGTGTTGAATAATAACGATAAATTTTTAGTGTCGACTTATCAGAATTAAAATAAAATAAATTGACTTAAAATACGCTGGATAAAGTTAGAAAGGTCCAAACCCCACCTCATACAATTCAAATGTGACTATAATAAATATTCAGAATTTAACGCCATTAGTATAAGGAAATTTGCAGCAGGTAGACCACAAATTTTGAAGAATGTAGATCAGCCTTTATTGTGTCTTAAAGGTAGAACTGTGACAAGGGAAAAAAGGAGAGACATGATGGACCTGCTAAAATTCATTCCTCCTGTTAAACATGATTACTATAAAAACTTGACAACAAATCAAAATGACGAGTCCTCACATACACCTGATGCAGAGACATTATTTATATTGCTGATGAATTAATCACAAATAATGTATCATAACAGAACTGTCAAAATTCATTTTTGTAGAAAATCTGTAATAAAAATATATAATAACTAACTTTTTCTGTAATAAAAAACTTAAAAATTTAAACACTGAATTTAACTTTATTACTTTTTTCAGTTGCCAAATCGATTAACTCCACCCATCACATAAAAATTGTAACATTACTGGCGATGATTTTTTAGCTATTCTTTCTTATTAATTTTATATACCTTTAGATAAAAGGTATATCTGTATTTATGCATTCTACAATATATTTTTGAATTTATATTATTAAGGGAATTTTAAAAAGCAATGTACATTATTTCATCGCATTTCTCAACTTTTTGTTTTATGGAATTAATCGATTTGTGCATAGTGGTAATAATAAACTCCTACTTTAGCTAAAATGTATATGAATTACTTGTATTTGCAAATAAAATTATGCTAAATTTGACTTAGATTATTAAGTCATGCTTTATTATTAGCATTAAACTTTAAAGTTTAACCATACGAGTACAAAATAATAAAATATCAGTTTTAATTTTTTTTTTTTTCTCAAATTATTTGGCTTGCAAATATTTGGCATTTGCTCGAATATTCGGTTTTCAACCAAATTATTCTTTATATCTCTTATACGTGACTTATACATGTACATAGTGACTTATGGTGCGTGGATTTTTTTAAATGTTTCTATTTTGTAATATCCATTTGAATATATGCTAATTTAATAATACTGAGTAAATTTACTTTTGCTACATTATGAAATTATCTCATTATTAGGTTGGCCAAACATTTTTATGGTTTCAGTGGTAAGTTTGTTTTTATTTACTTTTTTATCTTTATACATCGGTATGAATTTTTTGTTATGTTAATTGTTAACTCTGTTGAAAAATTATTTGGGTATCCCTTTTTTATGGCTGAAATCAATAGAATTATGTACTTATAAGTAAAAGGTTAATCATGAACCAGAAAATATTTTGGAATTTTTAAAAGGTCAGCAGAATTTTTTCATGGATGCTTTAAAACATCTATTTAAAACCTTAATGACTATTTTCAGTTAGCTTTTTTAAAGAATTTGACTGCTCAGTCACCAGGTCTATGAATCTATTGTGTCTGAAACTTGGAAATTTTTCATGATGATGGCTATCAATGCATAGCTAAATCATAAAAAGACTTTTCAAAGTTTTGTTTTTTCTTTTCAATCCCTAGAAAAACCAAGAGAGTAAAAATACATTTTGACTCTATATTACAGATTAATAGAAGAAATCACAATATAAGCCTCAAAGTGTAAGTTTAACATAGGATACCCTCCCCCCTCCAATTCTGCCTATTCTACACTAGAAAAAGACAGAAGTTCCTAGTTATGACGTGAATGAATTATACTGTGCCTGTTCATACATTTTTTAAGCTATTTTCATGGTATTTACATAACTATTTTACATTAAATATTTGTTGATAACCTTCATTCTTAACTAGATAATGTATGAGGGGGTGGGGGGTGGGGGAATTCATAAACAATTTTTATTTTATGTACACACAAAAAAAATGATTTTATTAAATGGCTTATTTTAAAAAAACTAGCGAGTATTTTAAAATAAGTTTTATGCCTTGCCCCAGAATATTACTTAAATAAAAGTGAAAAAAGAAATTGCATTTAAATTTAATATATTATATATCCTACATTTAATTCCTTTACGTTTAACATTTTGTTTACAATTTTTTGAAATACTAATTGTGGTTTTTTCAACGAATCAGTAATCAAGTGTTCAATAATGTTAGAAAATGCTTAAAATTTACCATGTTTTTATCTCCTCCAGCATTCGAAATCCTTAGTGGTCTGCTGGTCTGAGACCACAGAAAATTCAATTGGACCACTAATTTGAAAAATTTAGTGGCCTGCAGGACCATTAACTTTTTTTTCCTACTCTGACATGCAAACGTAAATTTTCCCATTTTCCCGAGCCTAACTGAATGCAAATCACACAATTTTATTTTATTAAGAAAAAAAAATGCATGAAACCTTACAGTAAGTTGAAATAAATAATCGGAAATAAAATACAATTCACTCCCTCTAATCCACACAGGTCGGGACCAAGGGTTTTGCGGATTATAGAATTTTGCAGATTATAGATCATTTCTTTGTTTACATTCTAATATTTGGAATTTATCAACAATTGTAGTAATCATACTGCAAATAAATAACTCAGAAATGAAAGAAAATTCTTTTTTATATATTAAAATCTATATTCAATATTAGGAATACATTTAAATGATATAATAATACAAAATTAATGGAAAACATTTCTATTTTTAAATCTATCAAACATTGCAGTGATAGGGGTTTGCTTTATAGTTTTTAATTTATGCTATGCAGTTTATTCTTGAAGCCTTTTAACAGTCATGATTTCTTGATCAGTAACAAAGGTTTGTTTTTCTAAAAAACTAAGATTTATCCCCAAGAGCTAAACCCCTCTTTGAAAGAAATTTTATCTTTTATATAGCTAACGAGTATGTTCAGAATACAGCAGTCTAACAGTTATTTATAAGATATATAAAACATTTCAGTCTAATGAATGCAGAAATGCATTAAAAACTTCTTAATAAATTCATCAAGGCAGTCAACTTTTATTATGATTATGGTCAAAGTGTACATTATCTTGCTTAAAGAAAGGAGATTTTAACTGTTTGTTTGCATCTAAAATGTAGTGTGGATTATAGGCATTTGCAGATTATAGAGTTGCGGATTAGAGAGAGTGGGCTGTATCTAATTAATAATTTTATAGTTTTTGTTTATGTGCTGTTGTTTATTTAATTTTTAGCAAATTATAATTTTACATTTTATTATGCTGAAAATTTTGGATAATTGCAATGTTTGGTTTATATTTTAAGGGGAGTCACTCAAAGGGTTAAAGGGCAATAATAGAATTTTATGTAGTGGACCAGTAAATTCTCATGTTTACTGGTCCTTGAGACGAGTTACTTTTTTTTTTTATTATCAATTCTAACACTGTCCACCTTTTTGCTCCAATGTTTGATGCAAAAACAACCAATGCTTATCAGGCTTCAGTTGCAATTGGTGGGTCTTCATTTTTCTGTTCATCTTCAGATTCTGAATCAATATCATTAGAACAAGATTCTTTTGATTTTGCAATTTCAGTCAGATTTCCCAACTGACATTGGCAAATCATCGTCGATGGAAAATGTATTTCAAGAACTCTTCAGTCGGTTCATCTTCCTCAACTGAAATTTATGTAGCAGTTTACCGAATGATATGGATTTTATACAAGAGACTTATTGACTTTGAAATCTTGTTTATTGAGTCAAAACTAGAAAAACCTCAAGAATCTTTTTTTTTTTTTTTTTTTTTTTTTTTTTTTTTACAATTCTAATTAACAAGTGTCTTTCTGTAATAAAATTTAAATGATCGTATGATCCCTTGATCCAAAGACTAAATGATGCTTGTGGTATTTGGGATAAGGAAAACTAGTTTAATATTTTTTAATTTCAAATCATTTGGATGAGGTCTAACAAACAGGATTTTTTCGTTTTTTAAGTGTTTATCCCATTAAGAAAGAAATCTATGTAGACAACAGTGGTCATCCATCAGTTTCTACTATGTGCATAATTGATTGAAAGGTTCTTAACATCCTTAAAACTTTAAACAATAAGGGTTTTTGCTGGAACTAATCACCAAAGGCATTTTCTTTACAGTTCCTGTCATGTTGCATGGTTAATCTTTGCTTGGCTTTTTTGCTTCTAGCAGCAAATTAATTTTCAAACATCAAAATCTGTTCTGGAAGTGCTTGGTAAAATAATCCCGTCTCAACTGAGTTAAAAATTTGATCAGGCTGAGAATCTGTATTTTATCTTCTTGATCTCGAAAGTTTTTTTTTAATATGTAAGAGCTATAAATTAAATAGACTCACTATGTATGGTTTAATAATTAAATAATGTATGAAAACTTAAAATAATGTTCAAGTAATTAAAAATACATATAAACAGTTATCTGCGAGCAGGATATTTTAAGTTCAGAGCTTTAGAGTCAGACTCACAAAAATGAAAAATTTAAAGGCCACTTAATTTAAATTATTTTGAAAAATACTTTTTTTTCAAAAAAAAAAGAAAAGGCTTATAAATTTTACAAAATGTGCTATCCTTATATATGCTCTTTTAATATTTTTAGTTAAACGCCTGCTAAAAGTATGATTTAAATTATAAGCTTAAAATTCATTAATTTCTTTATTTGAGGTAGAGGCAGACTCTCAGCACCATCTATCACCTTAAATCTATAGTAGGCATACTCAACCTTTTCTCTTGCAGGCCTCAACAAACTATACTTGTATAATACTGTATATATATATATATATATATACCGTAATTTCCAGCGTATAATCCGAGGATCCAAACAATTCTGTTTGGACCCAGAAATTCTATTTAGTAATTGAAGCCAAATATTTACCGCAATCTAAAAAGTTACATTTTATTTTTTTAAATTTCTGGGTCGAAAAATGATTGTTTGATCTGTGGATTATACGCCAGAAATTACGGTAATTAGATAACGAAATTAGTATAATAAATTTTAGCTATATAACAATTAATAAGTTTAAAACATAATATGATAATACAGACTTTCCAAGTTCTAAAGATAAAAAAATCACAGGATTTTCTTAAGTAAATCAGACTTTTGCTCTATGTAAAAACTTTTTAACTGTTTAAAATGCAAGATCAGTTTTAAAAATTTTTAAATAATGCTTGATTAATGTCAGAGATTAAAATTATATTACACCACTTTTCCACAAATAGGACTACATATAAAAATAATGTTTGCCTAAAATAATAGCATTTAAATGTTTTAACATAATTCAAGGTAGCACGTATGTAACTTTTTCACTTTTAGTCACTATTTTTTTTAAAGTCACTTTTTTTTTTACTAATACAGTACAGGACTCATTATCCAGAATTCCAAAATCCAGAAGGACCCGAAATCCGGAAAAAAAAATTTTTGAAAATTTTCTAAATTTGTAAATTTTTACTAAAATTTTCGAAAATTTTACAGATTTCTAATTTGTTTTTTGGTCTGTTGTGTTGCAATGTGTAACCACTAAAATATGTTCCATCAGGGGGGGAAGGGAGAATACGGTGCCCTCCACCCTTCCCAAAATTAAAAAAAATCATTTTTCTGTCAAATTTTAGTTTAAAACTAATTTATATTATGATTCGTTTTTTTTTTTTTTTTAAATCGTCAGATATTTCACACCCTCCCTCTCACTTCAACAAAATATAATGGCTACACAATTGTGTTTCTTGAATCAGAGGTAATTCTAAGTAAAAAAAAAAAAAAATCTGAAATTCACAGCAAATCTTTTGAAAGTTTACAGAAGAGGGGGTGGAGGACTCTCTCGGCACTAATGCATTTTTTCTGTGATCCTTTAACGAAATTCGCATTTTTACGTGGTCTTTTGATGAAATTTGTGGGTTTTTTTTTTTTTTTTTGCAAGAATTGCGTTTTTTTCCAGCGATCCATGAAATCCAATTTGCATGTTTTTCGCGATCCTTTTACGAAATTTAGTTTTTTTTGCGATCTTTTGACGAAATTTGCTGTTTTTTCGTGATCTTTTGACGAAATTTGC
This sequence comes from Maratus speciosus, assembly GCA_963932465.1. Lineage (NCBI taxonomy): Eukaryota > Metazoa > Arthropoda > Arachnida > Araneae > Salticidae > Maratus > Maratus speciosus. The sequence continues at coordinate 182,328,825 of OZ010791.1, read as the reverse complement.
TGTTTTTTTCGCGATCTTTTGACGAAATTTGCTGTTTTTTTCGCGATCTTTTGACGAAATTTGCTGTTTTTTTCACGATCTTTTGACGAAATTGCAAGGGACCTTTTTCGATCCTTTGAAGAATTTTGTGTTTTTTCGCGATTTTTTAACGAAATTTGCACTTTTCCTGCGATTTTTTGACGGAATTCGGGAGGACCCGAAATCCGGAAAGCCTTTGGTCCCGAGGATTCTGGATAACAGGTCCTGTACTGTAGTGATAAAGTGACCAAAAATTTTTGAGCCTACAAAAACTGGCTCAATCATTTTTAGTAAAAAAAAAAGTGAGTGTGCTTTTTATCTGTTTCGGATCTGTGGATATTCTCACCATAAAGGTTGCTTCTACATTTAAACAAAGTTATTTTGAGCTCTGTCACCATTTGTACTGATGTCATTACCTGATTCCACAGCCAACAAAAGAGACAATCCATGACACTACTATCCCTTTTCGCTTTCACATGATCAAGATAGGTTGGTTTTCACCAAGTGTTAAACTATCATGTGATCAAGATAGCCTAAAATGTTGCCGTAACGGAGTACTGCAGGCTGTCTCTTTTGCTGACTCTGCTAATTACACTACCAAAACTGTTATGAAATAGAGATGAGATGAGCTCAGCCCGGTCCCAAAACAGGCTCAGGCTCGATTTTTATTCAAGTTTTTGGGCTCAGGCTCAAAGTAAAAATTTTATTCATTCACAAACTGAAAAAAAAAACAAGTAATATAAAAATTTTGTTTTTAAAGTCAATTCCTACTTAGGTCATCAAAGAAAAAATTAATATAATCCCTTAAGCTAATATTAGTTTTTGTTGCATTAAAATATCTCAATTTGTTGATTTTCTATAAGCAAGTAGGTTTGCAATGGAATTCTATGGGAATTTGGCGAAATATTAGAAATATCGCCATGTTGGCGTCACTTTTGGCGATTTATTTTGGCCGCCAAATTTGGCGATATATCGCCAAGTTGGCAACAAACTTGGTGGTATTTGGCGACAGAACAGGGTCCCCCCTATGGTAACCCCTTATGGAAAATACTTTAATTGACCGCCAATAATCAATGGCCGCCATTTTGTTTCCCATGCAAAACTAAAATTAATTAATTAAAATTTAATTAATGAATTAATATTTGAAAAAACTGTATTAACATCAATTGTCATCCAGTACAAGTTCAAAAAAATTTATTTCAACTTGATAGGATGAATAATGAGTATTTTATTAACGATTGAAAATTTGAACAAGATATATAAATATATAAATAAGTAAATATAGGGAGAGTGTGAACTAATCGTAGGAATTGAAAAAAAACTTGTTATTTGTGAAATAAAAATGTAATCTAATTTCTTAAAATGTTTTACAAGCCTTTGAAAATCTGTATGAAAGATAATTAAATTGTTATTTCTCTCAGTGGTTGGGTATAAATAACTAAACTGTTATTTTAAACAAATTTTCAGTGTCATGAAGTCACAAAACTTTGTCATGAGGGGTTATTTAATATTAATACTTCTTTCTATGTAAGAATAGCTGTTAAAATGTCTCTTGAGTTAAATTAATCTTGAAATAATTTAAAATATTATTAAAAATTTTCTACTGTGTACTTTTGATATTGGTCTCAGACTCTGATTCCAAATCGGGTTCCAAAAAAATACCCGAACTCATCTTTAGTATGCACTCTTTTTTAAGCATAGTGATTATTGCTAATTAAAAATTTGCTATTGCTAACAATGAGTATGCATCCTTTATTAAAAATACATATTTATAAATTATTTTTTTGTCGTTTTTTCTGGTCTTTTTGTAAAGTTTTTTAAAAACATTATTACAGTTGCATGCCTGATAATTTTAAATTCATTAAAACAGGGTGAAAATATATAAAACAATATTGAATTCCTTAAATATCTTTTATGTGTATCTATATTTTTTATAAATATGGATTAATGATTGTGTCTCAGACCACACATAGGTCAGCGGGCCATATGTGGCCCTGCAGGCTGAAGGCTGAGTATGGCTGATTTATTGTATTTCTATTGTAATCACTTATAAGCAATAAAATGTTATCATTTTTGAAACTTTTAATTCTTCATCAAAAAATGAAAACTTTTTTTGTGGTACTGTCAAATTTTTTCCTGAAAAATATTTTTACTATCATCATTAGTGTATTATTTAACAATATTCATTTATTATGTGCTTTAAAAAAGTTTTAAAATGTTGTTTGGGTTGCTTTTTTTTAAATGCCTTGCACAGGTTGTATATGTTCAATAGGGGGGGGGGGGTGAAATATTCAAGCTGGAAAGTATGAATGAGTGAAAATATTTGAGTCTAATAATTTTTCACTTAATTTATACAACTTGTCTAAAAATCATTCAAACTATATTTTTTTTTTTTTTTTTTTTTTTTTTTTTAATGTTGTTTCTCTGAAAGATTGACATTTCTTTTGTTCAAGTTTTCAGTAAAAGAAAGCTAATCAATATTCATTATTAAACTTATAAATTTTTCATACATTCTAATCTTACAAGGAGAGGGCCAACCTTGTTAATCACAGATTTTGATTACTTTAATATATGTTGTAGTGTAGAGACCCCTTAGTGTCAGGTTCAACGGATTTTATCCAACGATCCTTAGTTCTTGAGAAACCGGGGGATCTAATGATACTACACAACTTAAATACTTGCATTGCAACCGCAATGATAGGTTGGTCGTCCACAATGATAGCTCAATTGGTATGGCGTTCGCTGGCGGATCTACGGGTCCAGGTTCGGTACCTGAACGCGCTACATTTATTTTTCTCATTTTTTATTTTATAAATATACTTGTAATTATAATTTAATAATTTCAATTACGAATTTTAATATCATACATTAATTATAATGTTAACAAACTTCAATATATCATTTTTTATATTTAAACTATTATTTCTCATTCTTTAAAGAGGTTTAAAAAGAAATTGGATCTATTATTGAATGATAAAAATTCCAAAATCGTGACAAAATCTGTTGTGGTGCCATCTAGTTATGATAAAATAAAAGAATATTCAAATAAAATAAAAATAAAAGCAGAAAGAAGATAAAGGTGAAAGCAAAATAATTGAAAGTGCAAGCATACGTGTTACAAATTTCAAAATCTTTAATTTGCAAAAAATCGGTTGTAATTTAATTATGATGCTAATTTTTAATATAATCATGCTTGTTACTTTAAAAACAGAATAATAGTATTATCGCATTGACTTATTTGTTAATGTAATGCGTAAATGATGTTTCTTTAAAATCACGAATTGACACAATTGCTCAATATCATTGCATCGATAAAGAACATATGAAATACATTTTAAAAGTGATTTTTAAAAAATTAACAGTTTTATGATGTTTTATGCAACTATTTAGTTAAAAGTAAAAAATTAAATAGGTTAAAATTATAATTGATATACAATATTATAAATTTTAATTGACAATGAGATTATTCATTATACTTACAAGTATATTTATAAAACAAAAAATGAGAAAAACAAATGTAGCGCTTTCTGGTATCGGCCCGGGGCCCACGGATCAGCTGGCGAATGCCATACCAACTGAGCTATGACCAACCTATCATTGCGGTTGCAAAGTAAGTATTTAAGTTGTGTAGTATTATTAGACCCCCCGGTTTCTCAAGAACTAAGGAGCGTTGGATAAAATCCGTTGAACCTGACACTAAGGGGTCTCTACCCTACAACATATATTAAAATAATCAAAATCTGTGATTAACAAGGTTGGCCCTCTCCTTGTTAGTGATAAAAACAGGCTTGCCAAGTCTCCTGATTTTGGCAGGAGACTCCCGATTTCCACATCTCTAAAGCTTTTTGACTGCTACTATGAACATGTTTTGATTAATTATCAATAATTTGTCTTGAGAACTTCACTACAGATTTATATGTGTTTATGAAGAAACAAAATTTCTTCCTGTAATATGTAGTTAATTCAAAGGTATGTTGAAAACATCCTAAGAATTTTTTGTCTAAGAAGTACATATATTTTTCCTATTTCTAATCGTTAATAGTAACCAAGTCTTGTTTAAAATTAAACTTGTACAAAACATGTTTGCATTTAAAATTTAATAAGTTTGCACTGAAAAAATAGCTTCTGATTTCTGAAATAAAATCTCTTGATTTCTGGCTTTGAGAACTTGGCAAGTCTGTAAAAAATATGTCAGAAAAGTATTTAAAAAAAGCACAAATAAGTAAGGTAGAATTTTTTTTAGGGATACTTTATTATTAGAAGTTGGGTTTCTCACCATACTTGTCGCACCTCTTGGTTTTCTCCAGTCTTCTGTTCGAAGTGGCTTCTTATCATCACTTCCACATAGGCCTCATGACATAATATCCATGTGGCTGGTGAAATGGCTGTTATTTAGATTCATGTTTGCATCTGGAATTGTAAAACTGACTAGCATGTGCCCAACTTGGTGGAATTTGACTGGTAAGTTTCCTCAGTTCAGAAATTTTAAAAATATCTAAATTTTCATAGATTCAAATATTAAGTCTTTATTACAGATGGAGAGAGTGATGAGTAGTAGGTATGTAAAGGATATCCAGCAAACATATTATATCCAGTATTATAATTATCTGACGTAAAATAAGGGCATACATGCTTTTATTGTTCCTTGTACTCATTTTTAAAACTTCCAGAATACAAAGCTGCTAGTTTAATCTTGCAAAATTGCAACACATTCATTTATTAAACAAAAAATATTTTACTTATATTTATGACGAATTATTCCAAAACATGTGAGTAACTACCAATACAATATGTACCTGTACATAGGAACAGCAGAGAAGTTGAAAAAATGACTCTTCAAAAAAAATCTTTTTTTTTCTATGGTACTAGAAATGAATAATTATTAAAGATCAATACTATGCTCTGGAGATTTTTGGTCATTTGGCAACCTTGCAAATGTGTATTATGAAAGTTGCCCAAGTAGTCATAATCAGTTTTCTAATGAAAATAACACTATTACTAAGCTAATTATATCTTAATTTGCTATTATATTACTAATTTTGTTATGATAGTATCAAACAACTAGAACAACTTTTCTTTTTTTCAGAATACAAAACTTATTTTCAAAAGATAAAGCAACTGATAAGAATGATAAAATGCTCTCTTAAAGGGGTGTGTGTGGGGGGGGGGGGGGCGGTTAAAGTGTTAAATAATCAATTTTAAGTTTTCCTCAAAAAAAATTATTTGTTATTACTAAATTAACTAGCTGATGAGATGCAGTGAGCAACATCCGCTTGAAACTATCCGGAGGAAACTCTGAATAAATATTACATTGAATTTTAAAAAAGTATTTCATTTTAATTAAACCTTAATATAAAATCAGACTCAGCAGAGTTCCTATTTTTTGGGATGTTAGCCTTTTTTCTTTATTCTTTCCTATTCTCCCCTTATCTTAAATGTTTCAAATTTTACACTTCGCAAAGTTCCCAAATCCTTAGAATTGAATGGAATTTATTCAGAAATTACTGTCTTATTTCAGAAGTATGAGAGGCATCTGAAAAACTTCCTAGCTTAGCGGCTTTAACAATTAATCATTAAAATTTAATATTTTAGAATAATTTCTGAAAAAATATTGATAGCATTCACTCGATAAAATAAAGTGCTTGCATGTATACTTTTGTGTGTGTGATTACATGGAGAACTCTCAATGGTAGGGATGTCCAACCAATCATTTGCAAGAAGGATATAGGCCGAGGAGGAAGGTATGCCTTCTGTGGAGATCTTTCTAAGGGATCCTAATTCACATCTATGTAAGGTTTTAAAAAAAACATGGAAAACTCTGAACGGTTAGACTGACGAGTGTGACATAACACATAGGTTTGATCCAAGTACCTCCTGTCTACAGCTTTAAGAGCAAAACCTTGACCGCTAGTGGGGCAAAGAACTCTGGGTCACATGTAAAAACAAATTCAACATGAATACTTCAGAACGTCTACTTAAATACCCAAGACAAATTCCAACTTTCTAATCAAAACTTTCAATTTTTTGCATTAACCTGCCACTAACTTTTAGAAAATATTGTGACAAAAGAGCAGAGACTTCACATTATAATGAGTCTCTGAACATAAACACTTGAGATATGGAAGTTATAGAAAAAAAAAAAAAGAAGAAAGAATCATCCCTGCCCTCTAGACAGGCAAAAATATACCTCAGAACCTGATTTTTTTTTTTTTTTTTTTTTTTAATTGGTTCTCATGTTTCCCTAAGGGAACAATCATGCTTCAAAACCAATCATAGCATAGAGAAGAATATGAATGCAAGATCATGAGTTCATATATAGATGTTTTTCAAATTTCTCTTACTGCTGTGTATGAACAAAATCGTATCTCAAAACCCATCTAGCTCTTAGAAATAAAGTCTGTCACATTAGTAAATTTCAGAATGCATAATTATGGATATTCTGTTTTAATCCAATCCTCTTCTCCCCAATAGGGATAGAGGAGGGCAAAATTATGTCTCAGAATTTGTTAGAGCTTTCAGAGAAAAAACTTTGCAGGATGGTGTAACTTGGAACATAAGTATAGTCTACCAAGGAATTTCTCATTTGGCCATTGGCCTCTTTGAGAGCATCCCGCCACACCCAAGGTACTGAAAAAATCATAAAACAATGTTTGAATTTTGCGAAAAAATTCCCAGTGAAAAAAAAAAAAAAAAATCTCCTTTTTTTTTTTTTTTTTTTTTTTTTTGTTTTACTTGACCCATTAAGATTAACTTGGAAAACACTAATGCATTGAGCACTAACTCCAGATTGTTGCTGTTCTGCAAAATTTGCAGGCCTGTTTAAAATTACTTCAAACTTGGGGTGCTCTTGTTCATGTGGTGTATTTTAAGGTAAACTGATTGCTGACTGATTAAACACTTTATTAATGTTTATGAACAGGAATTATCAACAATGTAAAAATAATTTTTTTTTTTTTAATTGAATATGCTAATTTACAATTCTGCAACAAAGAGCTTTCGTTATTGAATGAAAATTAAGCAAAAAAAGACCTTTCAGCTTATACTACTACTGAGAGGGGGAAATGGCTTCTCTATTACTTGGTTTTATAAATTCAGAAAATTTTACTTGAAAACATGAAAGCTAAAATGCATGGAACCCAATTATAGAAGATTTCCAAGTTTCATCAATACTAAATTTCAGTGGGATTTCCGAGAACTTTGTCAGTTATTGCCAGGTTGACTTCATTTATGGTAACTTAATTTTATCGCCAAATTTGGCAAGAATTGACACTGGCAGGCGTTGCATTTGTGCATATGTGTGAATATTTTATGAACATCAATATATTTTTTCTTTTAAATATAGTCATTTTATGATATCCTGAAGGGCCATAAAACTGGTACAGGCATGCGTATAGCAAATAACGGTAGTATGCAACCAATCAGCGTAAAGCAATGTGGTCAGCAGCACCAATAGAAGTCAACAGGTGTCTGTCGAAGCTGTTAGATCAGTTCCTGCTGCTACAATGGCAGGTTATCACTATTTAAGTGACTTTGAGCGTAACGTTATTGTCAGCACATGAGAGATAGGACATGCCACCTCTGAGGTAATGATGCAATTTGGATTTTCATGCACAACCATTTCTCAAGTGTACAGTTAATATCAAGTATCTGGTAAAACATCAAACCTTCGACAGTGATTGGAAAAAGACCTTGGAAGAATGGGAACATTGGCGACTGATGAGAAAATTCTTAAACAAAAAAGATATGCTACACTTCCTCAAATTGTTGTGGATTTCAATGCTGCGGCATCAGTAAGTGTAAGCGTGTGAACTGTTCAGTGGAATGTCATTGATATGGGCTTTCAGAACTTCAGGCCCACTCGTGTACTGTTGTTGACTGCATGGCACAAAGCTTTATGCCTGGCCTGTGCCCACCAAAACCTCCATTGGACTACTGATGACTGGAAACACATTGCCTTATCTAACAAGTCTCATTTCCAATTGTATCAGGTGGATGGACATGTACGGATATGGAGACAGCCTCATGAATCCACGGACCCTACATCTCACCAGAGGACTGTTTAAGGGGATGGAAGCATCTGTGATGGTATCAGTTGATGTGATATAGGACCCCTGATACGTCTAGAGCAGTGGTTCCCAACCTTTTATTGGCCACGCTCCACCAAATCCTCTGTAAAGTCACTATGCCCCCCCACCTTAATCTATAAATTATGTATCTTATTATTTTTAAAAAAGTGAACTCTTATCACACGGTGGGAGCGTAATAACGCCGTAATAATAACTATTCATTTCACATTTTTTTACTTATCAAAGAGATCAGTCTTCTGTTGCAAATGTGTCTTTAATAGAATTTTATATATGCAGTGAGATTATACACCTTTGCCTTTGTGCCAAAAGGAATTTTCTTGTACTTTTTCAACTTACCCCAAAGTTAAAGAAAAGTGTTATACGGTCTGCATTTTTATCTTCAGAAAATATCTTGAAGAGAGACTTACATTTAATGTTAAAATTGATAACATTCACAGAGTTTATAATTCATTTTTCTAACTTATAAAGAGTTGGCAGAAAAGCTTTGGACACAAAATTTTCTTTCTATGGATAACACAATACACAAGAAGCATTTCAAGTTTCTCATCTTTATTAAATTTAAGTAGCCATCAGTCTCCATCTTAACACATTTTTCTGATTTTTCTAGCCCAATATGATCAGTTTAAAATGTATATTTTTTAAAATTTTAAATGTATATGTCATCATGTAAATTTTTAAAGTAGTTTTATAAAGTAGGCAGTACCTTGTTCAGATATTTTATATATTCTTTAGGTTAAGTATGTTCAAGACAGTCAAATTTATATATACTTTTAAGTAGTTTCCCATGTAAAAAACCTTCGTATTACATATAGAAGAGAGAATAGAAGGCGAAAGCTCGTTTGGTAAATAATCTGAAGTGTTCGAAAAATTAAAAATTCAGTCTCAGAAAAATTATAATGAGATTTCATACTACAAAATTATGTCAAAATATGAACAAAATATATTCGTATAATTATTCTGGTGTTAAATCTATTTTAAACTTTTCATTAGGAGCATTTTAAAAATGCAATAACAAAAACTGATTGTTTAAATTTTGCTTGTATTCCATTTATTTTTCGTCTGCAAACATTACATTAAAGAAAAGACACAAGAAACTGATAGCGAATGAGTAACTAACAAATTTGGAATTGCCCCCCTAGAAAGTCAAATTGCCCCCCAGTGGGGTGTACGCCCCACGTTGGGAACCACTGGTCTGAAGTGTGACTCTGACAGGTGACAGGTACATAAGCATCCTGTCCAATCATCTACACTCATTCATGTGCACTGTGCATTCTGCTGCAATTGGGCAATTCCAGCAGGACAATTCGACACCCCACACGTCGAAAGTTGCTGCTAAATGGCTCCAGGAGCACCCTTCTGACATTTTACACTTCCCTTGTTCCTAAATCCTCAGACGTGAACATTATTGACCAAATCTGGAATGCCTTGCAACGTGCTGTTCAGAAGAGATCGCCACCACTTCGCACTTCTATGGATTCGTGGACTGCCCTGCAGGATTCATAGTATGAATTGCCTCAAGGATGCTTTCAGGCATTGTCACGCCGTGTTGCAACACTTCTGCATGCCCGTGGGAGGCCCTACATGGTATTAGGCAGGTGTAACGGTTTTTCTGGCACTATAGTGTATAACTATGTAGTTTTAAACTTATAAGAGTTGTAGTAGTAGTTACAAAATTGGAATTAAGAGAAACCATGTTCGTTAAAACATAAAGTAGCAATGAACACTATTACAGAAGCATTCTTTATTTTTAATCTTTTGTCTTGTTGCAGAATGGCAACTACCCCAGAACTTCAAACTGCTATATTTCAACTACTTTTTATGATAGAAGCAGAAACAAAATTGCTCTGGAATCTTTGTATCAAGGCATAATACTTAATAATAATAAATTTCTATTTTATTATTATTATTATTGTGTTTGAAATCTCTTAAGTGGCCACCATTTTGAATCAAGATGGCAGATCAAGCTGGCCTACAAACTATGTTCAGTTCTGGGGGTAAACCCTCTACATATGCTCAGTCATTTCCATATTGATTTTTAAATATGAATGCTAATGCATGACAAAAATTAGATATATCTATATAAAAATCAACATCAGATTGATCAGAGAGTGGTTTTGGAGTCTGGAAAACATGTTTGGAACTTCCTGACAAAAAAAATTTCTGAATTGTTTTTTTTTTTTTTTTTGTTTTTTTTTTGTTTTTTTTGTGGATGGCTGCTTCTTACTTTTTTAATGTTACCTGATAAAGTTATTGTCATATTAAGTGAAATTTTCGATTGTCATATTAAGAGAAATTTTCATATTTTAAAAATACTATCTTCTTTCAACAAATTGTTTACTTGGGAATTTGGAAATTCTTCACCTATTTATGACAAATAAACAAAATAGAGTGGTTCAATATTTAATTTACAACATTTTAATATTCATTAACGATAAATAGACAAAGTAGTTTTAAGCTAATTGATACATGTACATGTTCAATACTGGACATTACACTGCTTCAAAGGTGAGATGCTACAACAAAACCCAACTCAGTACATTGGAGAAGGGTCAAAACAGGTCGAGTCCTGCAGCAAGGGCTGTTATATCATCGACCTGTGATGTCTTTAAGACTTCGTATACCGATCCTGGGCCGATCCTTGGTGGTATACCGATCCTTTTATTATTTATAACAACTAGATGTATCCAGGGCTACCACTTTTTATAAAAAACACTTCTTATATATAACAAATACAAGTTTATTATGAGACATGAAGAAGGACGGTACATGATGAAAACATAACGATGATACACAAATTTTATAACCAACTTTTGATTTCTCAAAACCCGCCAAGCACACAGGCTGGCATACTACCTCTACCTCTCTCAAAACAGAATCTCTCTTCTTCTCTCCCATACTCGCATGTCATGTGGCCACTGGCGTGCCAGCTCAGGGGTAAAAACGTTCTCCAGACATCACAGACCCCTTACACGGAACCTCACTGTAGAAAACTGCTTCAGGAGGCTAGTGATAGATACTTCACTATAGTCTTGCTTTCCCATCAGCTGGAATTGAGGATCTCCTATGAACAGGGTACTTCTGCAATGAATAGTTTTAAAGTAGTGAATTTATATAAGACTTTTAAAATCAAAAATTGAGAAAAATTCAGTTCTGAAAATCCACAGTATATTGAGACATTTTGGAATTGAATATTTAGCTTGAAATTGATTTTTACCACAAAGCCATTTTCAAATCTTCCTTCTTTGATTAAAACTGTTTGATCCTTGCCTTTGGGAATGCAGTTTTTCATTAAATAGCATATGATTTTATTAAATCTTAATTGTATTTTTCACAAATCTATTTTCATTAAATGACATTAAATTTGATTTCCTTTCATATTTGCAATTCCCTTCAAATATTTGTATTTCTATTTTTTCTGTTTTTTACAATTTATTATACTATTTTTTTCCTATTTTATTGGTTTTTAATTCCTTTTATTCTACTTTCTTATGGAAGAAACATGCTTTGAATCTGTAAAATGCAGTAAACGGTTAAAACATATAAAAACATTGTTATGCTAACAATTTACTAAATTATTATTTTTATTTTTCAGCCTTAGACTACCATTTTGAAAGTCAGTGCATTCCAACACCTCTTGCTTGGTTTGCTCATCATCTTCCACCATGGCTTCTCAAGCTGGGGGTTGTTGCAACATTTGTTATAGAAATCCCTATACCATTTCTGTTTTTTTCTCCTCTCAGATCTTTGAGATTATTTGCCTTTTATTCTCAGGTAAAACTCTTTTATCAGTCATTAAAAGTTCTTATTTTATTCGTGTTGCAAATAATGAAATTTTTTTTGAATTTTTTTTTTTTTCCATATTTATAAAATTCTAAAACTTGGAGTGTTTGTTCATAAGATTTTCTCTAATGTAATTATAGATTTCTGGCATTTGTAAGTAATTTTGCTACAGATGTTGAGAAAAATCCAATAATATTTTTAATGGATAATGAAATTTTCTCACAGTCCTTAAAAATTAAATTGCATTGAGATCGTCGAAAAATCCTGATTTTCACAAGTGATTGTGGAGAGTAAATTTTTTGCCAGCCGTTTCTAAGAAACAAACAACTGTCTTCTTTCACTGCACATTGGAAAACAGTAAGTTCTGGGTCTGATAGAAACTTTCGAAAGTGCTTGGCCATGTAATACTGGACATAATGGTAATTCACCAGATGGATTATGGTTAGCATTCCTTTAACTCCATATCAACTAGTTTTAAAGGAAATCAACATTTTATTTTTAAAGCTTTATTTGAAAGTCAGCATTTCCTCATTCAAAATTGAACTCAGGATCTCATCTGAAAAAATTAAGGCAATCAAGGTTAAGAATTTTTTTTTTTTTTTTTTTTTTTTTTTACAAAGACATTTTTTAGAAAGATGGTAAAAGACTAAAATACTGAACTTAACCATTTGATTTGCCTGTGGGCTGTACATGCTAGTATATTTATATAGAAGAGCTTGCGTGTTTCATTATATTTTTGCCTTTATTTTTGTCTCTAATTATTTATAATACTGTAGAAAGATGGTTGAAAAAAGGGACTTTTTGGGGGCCAAATTGGTTAAACAAATAGGAAACAGTAAAGAAAATGAACATAAATGGAGAATTGTGTAAAGGTTATAATATAAAAAATTGATGTTTTTTCATTATAGAGGCCTTGGCGTTCTTTTTCTTTTTTAAACTTGGCACATTTGCTCTTCAGAAAGAGAGATTTGTTGCCAAATTATATTAACAGCTATGAAAACAAACCTAATGAACTTTTATGCTTGATTAATATGTGTATTATATCTATAAACATTTTATTTATGTATTGTTTTTTCCACTTGTTTCAACTGCTGAATCATCAACTTTAACCTATTGCGTATTGTGTAGCATATCTGCAACATGTAAAAAAGTTGCATTTTTATGACATCTGGTGGAGTTTCCTTTAACTAATCTATGTTTCATATCTGCTACATTATATTTTCAGGAGGATCATTGAACCTTTCCTCCAATCTATGGCAGTATGTCTGATATTTAGTCAATTTGGTTAGAAGTAACAAAAGACATCAGATATTCAATATTTGTTTTGTATAGTTTAATTCGTACTTAGAGTTAAATTTTACAAAATAAAAATTCACATAAAATAAGGTATCTACCTAGATTCATACTTATTAAAATAGTTACTAGTTTTTCACTATTTAGTTATGACAGTCATTTTTACTTGTATTGCACAGGCACAACAAAAGAAAAAGTTGATATATTAAAAATATCTCTGATTTGAATTTTTTTTAAACAAAAAATCATACATTTAAGGGTTAACTCTTTTGAAGATAAACTTTTTATGTATCTCACCATTGCTAAAAGTTCGAAGATATAGACCATTATACAAATCAAGAGGCGGGCGCAGGACACCCTCTTGAGCATCCTCACTTGAACGTTACTTCTCAGAAACTGATAAGTGAAATCATTCACAAGTCAAAGTTCGTTGAAAAGGATGCTCGTTACGAATGAACCAATGAAAATTGTCTAAATTTTGTGTTCACGCTGGTGATTATTCGTAATTGGCCTGAATGCAGCCAACAATCATCATATTAGTACACCTAAACCATGCTATTAGTTAAAAGTGGCAACAAGTTTAGCGGTCGCTGAACTTCGTAACAGCATGCATTACTTTGATTCAAGATGGAGTCTCAAGAATATGTCACATGATTTAAAGATGTTTGTTGGGGTAGAAGATATGAAAAAGTGGCTTTTACAGCATCTGGAAAAATGAAAGGGAAGAAAAAAGGAATTTTAAACTTAAAAAAAAAAAGAGAAAATATTGTAATTCGAATAACTAGTGAACTACTGGAATTTTGGCTGTTGAAAGAAAATATGTATTTAAATACAATAAATATATTTTGAAACAAAAATAATAGATATTTAATAAAATTTAGAATGTTATTTTTCGGACTTAACTAATGATTGCTATATTTTTCCGACAGTTCTTTTATGGATATTTTGTTTACACTGCTGAATTGATAAGTAAATGAATTATTAAATGAATATTTTTATAAATAAATATTATTTTAGAATTATTTATGAAATATAAATGTTTTATATGAAATTTTTAAATTGTTTGGGTTTTGAAAGAAGTTAAATTTTGACTTTGATAAATAAATAATGAATACCTAATTAATTTTAAATATTGAAAGAAGAGAAATGTACGCTATCATAACAACAAGATACCTCATTTGCACTCTAGTGTTGACTCTAGAAAAAAAGGGCCGCCGGGCGAGAATTTTTCAAAAAGGGCACACTTGTACCTTGTTTACAAAAAATATTTTGAACTGTTTTGTTTAGAGTCCCCTAACAAAATTTGCAATATTTTCCTGCAATCAATTCAAATTCGCGATCCTCACCCCAACTCCATCAACTGACGAATTTCATGATTTTTTTTTTTTTTTTTAGGCAAGTTATCGACGGATTTCGCATTTTTCTTTGCTACCAACTGAAGAATTTCGCTATTTTTTCTCATGATTCAATGCTGTATTAACGTTTTCTGCAGAGATATTTTAAAATAAAGGTGTAAGATATTTAACAAAAAAGGAACACGCTTTTTGATTCCTAATCATGCCTGCAAATTGTATTCCTTTAAGAGTAGAAAAAAAGAGTCTCTGAATGTGTCAGAAAGTTTCGCATTGTTGAAAAAATAAATTGTTGAGCAGCTAACAGAAATAATGATTAAAAGGAAAAGAACCGAAGGTAAAATCCTTCCTTTCCTTACTATTAAAAAAAATAATTGGTATCTTCAATGTTAATCGGCCAATTTCATTCAGATTTTCAGCCAGCTGAAGTAATAAATTAGGCTGTGTACCAGATTTTTAGGATAAGTTATAAGAAAATTATAGCCCCATAAAAAAAGAAGCCCACTATTAGATAGGGTGTCAATGATTTTAATCAGTTGATTTAAATCAACCTATTTTTTTAAAAAAATCATTGATTAAAATCAAAAAATTTCTAAATGTTTAAAATGTCAAAAAAAATTATTAAAATCTAAGATGAATATAATTGGGAAGTTTCTACAGGTATTTTGACTTATGAATAAACAAAAAAAGAGCTTTAAATAATTGTTTCCAAGTTTAATTCCTGAGTATTGTAAAAAAATAAAAACAGTTAAGTTTGTGAAAAGCATTGTTTTTATCCAACATAAAAGTTTCATTTAAAAATGATATTTAAATCTAATATAATTTGCAATGTCAATTTTATATAAAATAAACATAGCAAGTGTAATAAATTTCTGCAACTAAAAGAATAAATAGTCAGTGTCTTAGTTTCTCATTCTACTTTTGTAATAATAAATTAATAGCAATTTCGAGTTAAAGAAGAATGAAAGAGTTACAATTTAGTTGTTGAGCAGATGTCAATGAATGCATAAGAAAAGAAGAACTAATTGGTATAAAAATGTTGAACACAGCAAGAACTTCTTCGGTATAGGTTGAATAATTTATTTTGTAACTCATATATATGTACTAAATAAAAAAATTAATTAGGTATTGAAAAGGCAGCGAAACTTTTCTTAAAAAGAAAAAAAAAATTAGCTAATAATCACCACTGAGAGGTAATAATGCTGTTATTTAAATATTTTGAGGATTTCAGATGTAACTGGCTATCCTTATATTTATTCTGTATGTATGTATGTATGAATGGGTTTAACTCATTTTCATAATTTTTTTGGTTAGCATACACATACATGTGTAAGTTTAGATTTTGGTGATTAACAGTAATTTTTTGAGTACAAATGCAAAACGAGCTGCAAATAATATTTGTTATTTTTGCTACTAACTAATGAAATTACTTATTTGCAGTTTTTATTAATTCTGGGATTACTGCACAAAATGCACCTGTAGTTGTAGACAGAGATTTCTTGTAAAAAAAAACTTCCCCATTCAACAGTATTTCTAGATTCATGTCTCCAAGATCTTGAAAAAATAATAGAACTTTATTTCTTTAGAAGAAACAGGATATTATTAAAATTAAAACATATTCTTATTTAATTGTATTTTTCAATTTGTGATTCATAAAATTATTAAAAATTAAGGACACTTTATTTATCATACTAAAAATTCTCTTTTTTTTTCTTATATCATTACTAAACACATTACTAATATATTTCCTCACGAAATAGTGCCCTTTTTTGGATCTAGCATCCTGCCCCTTTTTCTTTCTAAAATGAATACTACATTATTAATTATCATTTTAATAATTAAAGCTTAAAAATATATAATATGTTCCTAATTACAGAATTAATTGTTTAATAATTATTAATTTGAAGTAGTGTTAATTATTTAATATTAAATGCAATTAATAATTTTAATAAATGTTAAATATCACTAGTATTTAATAAAGTTGCTCATAATTATTACAATATTAATGTAAATAACATTATTGTATGATACTACCTAATGAAACTACTAATTTGCAGTTTTTATAATTTCCATAATTACTAACTAATAATTATAATTTTATTAATTAAAGTGTAAAAACATAGATTATGTTAAAAAAAGAAATCATTTTTTGGTACTCTACTATTAGACCCACTGGGGAAAAAAGTTGACTGCGACCTCGGTTTATTTATTTAACTCTGAGAACTGGACGCTGAGAGAATTAGATAAGCTTTCCATTTGATAATGTTAAAAAAAAAAATTAGCTCACTTTAAATATTTTCAACAACGCAATAAATGGTTTCAACAAAAAAAAACTTAGTGAAGCAAAACTGAGGAAAAAGAATATTTATTTTAAACTTATCAGTTTTTTTTTTTTTTTTTTTCTTGATAATACTTCACTTTACATTTTGCAGTGCATTATGCAGTTGCCGCACTTGTTTTTTGCATGGGTAATATTCATTAGATCTTGACATGTGAATCATACAGAGCAACAGAACTTCTCATTTCCAAAGTCACTTTTTTTTCTTTTTTTGCCAGAATGAAAAGTAAATTGCAAATTATTTTGAAACAAAGGGTGAAAAGAAGTTACTGCAAAAAAAAAAAGGGCACGTGACTTTTTCGACCTCGAAAAAGGACAGAGTGCATTTGCTCTTAAAACAAAAAGGATGGTGTGGCACCCTTTAAAAAACATTTAATGGAATTTGCAAAAATTCTTATTTTTTTCAAAAGGTGGGAAGGGGAGTTCCCCGGCAAGCAAGCAAGACCATACAACTAGGATAATTTTCGATAATATATATATATTTTTTAATTAGTAATGAGAATTGCGTTATAAATATAAAAAAAATATGGGAAAATAAGAAATACAAAATTATTATTTGGGTAAAATCTAAATTTTCCTATTTTGAGTCATTCATCATTGTATGTTTCAATGGGGTTGCCCCTTTTTCCCTGTAGTTCACTGTAATGTGATTTTTGCTCAAATTATGAACCATTCACTATCACTTTTACTCATGACAAAGCAGAGTCAGGGCTAAAGGAAGAGCATCAATATTCAACTGCAGTGTTTCATGGTATCATTTGAGTAAAAATCGCTTTTCCTAGAACAAACCGTACCGCTCACTAGAATTCACACAAAGCCTGAAGAGTTGAAGTAAATTTGGCGGGAAAATTGCACGAGATAAAAATCCGAATCCGATCCAATTCCTGATTAGTTCACATCCTGTGCTCAAAATTATCATTATCACATCGCTAAGAATGGGACCGGGCAGTAAAATATGCACTTATTTTTGTGCAAATGCTGATAGAAGAAAAGGGCAGATTTTGATTATAAAGAAGAGCAATTGGGCACTGTGAAACTCCCTTAAAGGCCTTGGGGCTCATAGAAAGTGTTAAAAAGGGCTGCTGGGCGCATAAAAGGGAAAAAATAGGCTGTTGGGCACAGCGCCATTCTAAAACGGCTTAGAGTCAACATTAGCACTCTAAACACTCATGCTCATTGGCTGCATACAAAATAAAGAAAAGCTACTTCATGTTAACGTAAGAAAGCTGTGTTTCTTTTGTTGTTGCTGTTCTTGTTTATTTGTCTATAACTTTTGATTGAATACTAATAATTGAAAAAAAATTACTTCATTACATTTTTGATTAAATTATCTTCACATTGGCATATAATTTTATGGTATTACTTAAACAAAAAGTGGTGTTATGAGTCATCAAACCTCAAAAATACATTTTATATGGTTTCTGCAATTTTGGCCACTACTGTATATGTTATATATGTAACAAAGAAAATCCTTTCAATTTTATAGTTATGTCCTTAAATCTCCTTTTAAAAAGAAAGTGGGAATTTTGTTTTAATTATCAACTTTTTTTTTCCCCTTCAAGTCAAATAAGCATATTTTGAATTAGAAAAATATTTAATGAATTGTTTCTTGTTTTTAATTGGTTAATTAAATTACTATATTTTTTTTCCCTTTCACTTTCAGAATTTTTTATAAATTGGTCCCATAAGCACTTCTGAAGACTGTTTAGTTCCATATACTTTGATTCTGATACTTATAATTTGAAAATCTATTTTGTAGGTGTTTTTTCAAATACTTATTCTTCTGACTGGAAACTTCAACTTTTTCAACATACTTACTATAATAATGTGCTTGTCTTTGGTTGATGATGATTTTCTTCTACATTTGGTTGGTCGTCCAACTCCAGGTACATTTATATCATTTTTAATAATAAGTTTCATCTTGCATATATGTGAATATAAAAATTCAGCTTTTTATTTAACAATTTTTTAAGATGAAGATGAAATTTTATTGTTTTTAACAGTAACATCCAGTTTCACATTTCAAAATTGTTAAAATCATTAACTAGTAAGATTATGTGCACAATATTAAACATTGTTTATCCTTTCATCATAATTGATTAATAGTGTTTATATTCCTTATTGTGTAGCTTTGTGAATAATTTAGTAGATAATATTTAGATTTCATGTTAACATTTATGTTTGCATCAAGTGGTGCTAATGAACTAAAACTTATTGAAATTTCCATGTGATTAAGCTTAAGTCTTAAATGTAATTTCATTTATTATTTTTTATCCAAATCAATTTAACTGCTACATTTTTTTATCTTGAAATTATATTTTTTTCATAAGTCAACAATAATTGAACTAAAAATACTAATATAGGACTCCTACGGGTCAGGGAAAAGTTAGGAAATTCGAAAATTTAGGCAAAAAGTCAGAGAAATGTCAGGGCCGGAAAAGTGTGGAGTTTTGATGTACTGCCTTCCATTAGAATCTTGGTTATTGTAAATGAAGGAATTTTAATATAATTATTCATCCAATGTAAAAATTTTATATAAAATTTATGCAAACTATATAACAGTATCATAATATGAAAAATAATTAAAAATCGGAAATTCAAACAGTGCATACTTTTTTTTTAGCATTTATCTAGATTAAAGTTGTCCATTGTGGAGGGTTTTACAATGATGAAATAGATATAAGATGAATTTTTATCGAGAAAGGTCAGTGAAAATCTGGAAAGTCAGAATTTTTTTACCAGAATTGTGTAGGAACCCTGTAATAATGAATTTTTGAAATTTAAAACTAGATATGATTGGAGAGAATATTGATACACCTTAGTATTTTTCCCCCCATTGTTTGATTTGTTGCAAATGATGTGATTAAAAATTAAAAGTTTTATTAGAATAGATTTTGGTACCGTCCAAGTCTGGTATCTTTGTTGATTGTTTCTCTTGCTATGTGGTGGGATTCTGGTTGCACACTTATGCATTTTAAGGTACATTTTTTAAAAAATGTTAAAATCTATAATATTTAAAATATAGATTCATAATAATCTACAATATTTAAAATGCTAAGCATTTTCTTTTGACAGTCCTTGAGAACAAACTACTGCATCAAATTAAATCATTCTTTTTTTAAATGAAAGATATTTGTCCATAGATTTATTATTGTGCATTTGTTTGTTCAAAAATTTTATTAATTAGCTGTAATTTTCAATTAAAATTTTACTTCTGCACATGCGTAGTACATAAGTACAGGTCTGTGCCTTGGAGTGACGCGCTGTGCATAGATGCTCTCTCAGTCGATGTGAAGTAATGAATCTTAAGATTTGTGATTGATTCATATTGCATGCAGCTACATGCAGATACTGCAACAAATCAAGCAGGACGGTCGTTCTGCCAAGCCAAGCTGAAAAAAAATGCTAACCCCGCCAAACAAACAAACACCAAGAATAAGGCAAGACACCGTAACTGCTTATTATACTGATGACAACTTCTCCATGTTAAATGAATGAAATATGCCAGCGTAAAATTTCCCATATCAAAAGAAGCAATCATCGCAGAAAAATAAAACCAACACTAGAAGGACCTAATAAAGAAGATCTTCAATTTGAGATCAAATGCATCCTCATAAATTAATTATAAACAGAGATATAGATTTTTTAAAATAACGTCGAGATACTGAAAATGACAGATTTATTTTCTTCGTCACAACTTATGTTTAAATCGAGGTAGAGACTTAAATAATGGACAGAAAAAAGTAAGGATTGAATTTTTGGATAGATATTTACTCAATCTACGTGCTTTTATAAAATTCAGCTTTAAAAACATTAATTTTCTATTCATAATTAATGAAAAACTGTTAATTAGTTCTAAAGTTTACAAATTATGCCAAATAGTGATAAACCCGCCAAAACATTTTAGAAATCTTATACTTTTCTTTTATATTATCCTTTTGCATTGATTTCATCGAAGATAACTATGGTTGAGATTCAGATAGATTTTTCGCTGTTAGCGAAATGAGTTTAACCAATCAGAAGCCTGCATGTTTGAGAATATTTGCTGTTTGTGGATCCCGGCCTATGTCATGAAAGTTTTGAGTCATTTTTTTTAGTGCCGTGGATGAAGTGCAATGTTTGTAGAAATGTAGGCTAGGATCCAGATAGATTTTTCGCTGTTAGCGAAACGAGAATCACCAATCAATAGCCTGCATTTCTGCAAACAGCGAAAAGTTCACAAGAATGCAAGCTTCTGATTGATGAATCTCGTTTCTCTGACAGCCAAAAATCTATCTAGATTGCGCACAATGGAGGATATTCCAAATATGAGTTCGAGGCTGAAAAAGTCACGTGATACCGGTAATTTATCCAAGGAACTTCTATCTGATAAGAAGGGAAGATACTACTACTTTGCCTCATGAACCGTTTCATTGGCTAGCGGGGATTTACATTACACGTCTACGGAGACTTCCCTTCTTTACGATAGAAGTTTTTACCTTGACCACGTGATCAAAATGTAGATGGAATATCCTCCATTATGTTGAACACAATTTTGCATTTCCACATCCAGGTAGGGTATTAATTGTCATAACAACAATACATATTCGAAACTATTTAAGGCTCTGATTCTGATCTCCTTTGCTATACCTTTCAATATTAAAGAAGTTGTTGTTTCCATAGTAACAGTACTTTTCTGTATTGCTTTCTCTAAAACACAAATATAGAAATTTAACAAAGAGCGCTCAGAATCAACACCATAACAGAGAGCCTTCATACGTAAGAGTGATGATATATGCACAGGAAGCATGCTCATTTCAAGTTTTTGCCGAAAGTATGGCTACAGCGTCTAGAATACCTTGTGTGGAAATATGCTATCCAAACAACGCTAAAAATTTGTATCCTTTAAATGTGCGACGATACTGCTAAAATCCCAAGTATCGATCACAGCGACATCTGCGGGATTTAGTATTACATTGTATAGACTAGCAATATCTTGCAGTTTGAGAAAATGTCCTGCAGATATCGCTGTGATCTGTATATTTCAGCAGCATCATTGCACAGTTAAGGGATACAATATTTTAGCACTTTTTAAAGTATTACAGGGATAGCCAATTTCCACACTATATATACAGCGCCTAGGGCCTAGAAGATACAGTGTGGAAAACGGCTACAAAATAGTGCTAAAAAATTGAATCCCATAAATGTACAACGATGCTGAATAACAAGATGTCGATAGTAGCGCCATCGTAGTGATTTAAAAACGATAGTCATTCTAAAAGAGACTCTTTAACCTATTTCACATCATTCCTTAACTAAATTAGCTTATAACAGACCAAAATATCTTATATTTATAGTTTCCGATATTTAACATTCTATAATTTTTGAAAACTCAGTGTTTATATTGAAAAGAGTTACGAGATGGCGCTCGTATCAGCATATTGCCGCTGAGCATTGTTGGAGATTTATGGGATACAAGTTTTTAGCACTTTTTAAAGCATTATAGGAATAGCCGTTTTCCACACTGTATCTTCTAGGCGCTGTACTATAGCTCCGTTATAGGCCTAGATTATATGTTGTAGAAATCGACTATCCCAGCAATACTTAAAAAACCACGGAAATAGTGAATCCCTTAAATGTACAACGATGTTGAATTCCAAACAGTCATTTACAGCGACATCTGCAGGATATTTTTTAAAGAAGAAAGAGACACGTGTAATGCACCGCTATAGCGTCTAGAATACATACTGTGGAATTTTGCTATCCAAGCAGCGCTAAAAAGTTGTATCCCTTAAATGTGCACTGACACTGAAATCCAGGGAGCTGATCGCAGCGACATCTGAGATAAACTTTCAAAGTAAACATCGTATTATTACAGCGGGCTTGACGGCAAGCACACAGGCCAGATGTATGTTAATAAAATGTAAAAAAAAAAAAAAAAAAAGCTACAGCGTCTAGACCAAATTATAGCACCTAGAATATATAGTGTGGAAATTGGCTATCCCTGTAATACTTAAAAAAGTGGTAAAATATTGTATCCTTAAATGTGCAACGATGCTGCTGAAATATACAAATCGCAGCGACATCTGCAGGATATTTTCTATAACTGAAAGATATTGCTAGTCTATACAATGTAATACGAAAATCCCGCAGATTTCGCTGCGATCGGCACTTGGAATTTTAGCAGTATCGTCGATCATTTACGGGATACAAATTTTTAGCGTTGTTTAATAAAATATTTCCACACTAGGTATTCTAGATGCTGTTACCAAATCGTCATGAAGTTTTAGGAAATATCCTGCAGATATCGCTGTGATCGACTCATTGGATTTCAGCATCATTTGAAATTTAAGAGATCCAATATATTAGCACTTTTTAAAGTATTACTGGGATAGCCGATTTCCACACTATATATTCTAGGTGCTGTAGCACCGCGGTAGCCTGTCTTTTTCGTTTACCTCGGAGTAGATATAGATGAAGTCATTTGTAGCTGTTCCTAAACTGTGGCCAACAACATATAAGGCCAGTTCATAACGTCACACGGAGTTGATTATCTGTACACGGCAATGGACACAAAAAAAAATCGGCTCGCAGCTTTGTACTAATCATCGTGTAAAGATGATCCAACTCTGAGACTAACGAAAAAGACAGGCTATAGGTTGGGTCCGATTCTTCTTTTTTTACAGACCGCTGGAGTCACGTGATGCTCAAATGCACCAAAGAAGGTGCGTGAAAAGAGCATCACGTGACTCCAGCGGTTTGTAAAAAAAAGAAGAATCTGACCCACCGCGGTAGCCTGTCTTTTTCGTTAGCCTCGATCCAACTGCGTGTGACTTTAAAACATCATGAACTGGCCTATTATGTCATTGGTCGCGCTAACACCCTCCCTCTTGCGTCCACCGTATATAGCAGAATCTTGTACTGGAGACTGCTAAATGGGCTGCTATCGGTCAAAATCAACAGAGAAAAGGGCAGAAGAGAGGGAAATAACTCGTTTTTTTTGGTAACTAGTTTTTCATACGGGAAGATTGACATGTCTGTTCCTCTCTTTTCATAACTTCATGGTGGTGAAATACGCCAAAGCATCCTAAATATCTGAGAAAATCTTGACTCGCGTCACGAAAACATCACACAAAGCAGGCAAAGCAAAGAAACAAAATCATTCATCGGCTCGTGAATATGAACGAGCCAATGAATGATTTTTCTTCTTTGTTTTGCCTGCTTTGTGTGACGTTTTTCTGACACGTGTCAAGGCTTTCTCCAATATTTAAAGGGCGTTGAATAGGCTGGGATCAAGATAGATATTTCGCTATTAGCGGGATGGGATTGATCAATCAGACGTCTGCATTTTTCCGAACTTTTTAATGTTTGCAGTAAACACCGAAAAGCCTGCAAGGATAAAGGCTACTGATTGGTCAATGTAATTTTACTAACAGAGAAAAATTTATCTGGATCCCGGACATTAACTTTGGTTGATTAAAACAATTTTGAATAAAATCAAATCAGGAAGCCAATGTTTGTTAACTTTTCTGGTTAGTTTAATTGACGAGCCGTTAATTCCCAAATTGGCTCAGACGAGCTCAGCAATCTGATTGGCTAAAACTGATATTTATATGGTAGAAATTATATTTATTTTCTTATGAAGTAGTGTAATGTAAAATAGAATGCAATTATAATGACTTAAATTGATTTATTTTGTTAAATTTGATCAAAATCACAGTAAAGTAATCCAAAATATTATTATTAACGAACAATCAGATTGCTGAGATCGGCTGAGCCAATTTGGGAATTAACGGCTCGTGTTTAATTGAAATCTTCCTCGTCTATTACTGAAAACTGAGTTACCATACTTTGGACATAAATTTTGAATATGAGTACACGACTTGTGCATATGTCACCACTCTAACACAGTGTTGCCAGATGGGCTACTTTTTTAAACTCAGATACTCGATTGACACCACTTTTTTGAAATTGTAAAATGTGCCTTATTTAATGACATATTAATTAAGGCGAAAACAATGGGAATTTTACCGTTTATAAGTGCTGGCAATCAAGAAATCTGAATTAAAAAAAAGTAGCCCACTGGCAACACTGCTCTAACATATAAATGTTCTGTGTTATGACCATGATTCTAAGCGCAGTTGGTTAAATTTGAGTATCTGGGCATTAGAGAAAGCAATAGTGGCCCACTGGGGCTGAGTGGATAAGACACAATGCCGCTAATCGCTTGAGAGCGTAGGTGGAAGCAGATTCGAATCCCGCCGTGATCCGCATGTAATATGATGTATGTGTTCAATAAATCAAACAAACAAACAAGCAAGCAATAGTGAAAGGTACAGTTGGCATGGAAACAACGACTTCTTTAATTCGTATAGAAAATTAATGAATAGTAGTAAATGACTCAAGTTTAAAATGTAGGCAAATGGTCTGGAAATATCAATGGCTCCCATCTAGTATTTCACAAAATTAATTTAATAGATTCACATGATATATAACTTGATGCAACTCTTAACTAATGAAAATTCTGCAACAAGACTTATGTAGGTAGATCTTTTGAATGAATAATTCAGAATTCTGAGAACAAAATGAAGTTCTTAAGGTCCTTCCTCACTCCCCCACCCCCCCCTCAAAAAAGGAAATACGATAGAAAGATATAAGAATTTGGATAGCTTCAATATGTCTGTGATCTTTTGTCAGAGTTCAGAAAAAGAGTCTGGGCATAAAAAAAAAAACAAATTTAACGAACGATAAGACTATAGATTTCAGGCAATTTTTAACCAAAAAATATTTAATTATAATGTATATGCGGCTTTAATAATAGACTATTAAAGATAATCAATTTAGGGGAAATTTTATAGTAAATTAATATCCTCACATTTATGCAAATAGGTATGGATAAACAGACTTGAGTAAAATTGCATATTTATTCTTTCTTCTCTATAACACGATCTAAATGAAGATGAAGTTATATGTACAGTTTATATCTTTAAATTTTTAGATTTTTTTTATCAAAAATGTTACTTTATTATGTCTAGAATTGCTAGATTTACAGATCTTCGATTCTTTAGATGCCTGCGGGTTTTCATTCTCGGATTAACCGTAGGTATTTGTAAAGGTAAATTTATTTTGCAAAACCGTCAGCAAAAAAAGTTAGAAAAAACAATTAACTGACAGACTAACTGTAAATATATATTTTATTTCGACTCTGTTTTTTACTAAATTTTCATCTTTCGTAGAAAATTTTAAGGAGATATAAACTGAGAAAGACTGATACTTTGAAAGAAGAAATTGACTTTTCTTACTTTTAAATTATTAATCACTATAAAAAATGAATGATAGGTAAACAAAATGTATAATATTGTGTTTGCTCTCTGCTTATAAAGGCTATACAAGGACTAATTTTAATTTGAGCTAGTAGAATTATTTCAGTTATATATCATTTGTTTTAAAAAAAGAACTGATATCTACTAAAAAACAACTTTTCAAAAGTAAAAAATAAGCCAAGCAAAAAAAAAAAAAAAAAAAAAGAAAAGAAAAGAAAAAAGGTGAAAGTTGTGGCTAAAAAATAGTGTGATATCAAATTTCCAAGCTGCGGTACTTATTTAACATTTTTTGATAAAAATTTACCATATGTAAGTCGAGTACCTAAGTATGCGTTGATAGAAAGCCTTTTCTCCTTTACTAAATACATCATAGCGTGTTTCTGAAAATTAATTTTTTTTAAATTATGCATGATGGGCTTGGCGGCCATCTTTCCATATTTTACACAAATTTCTAAGCACTCAAGCTCGTAACATATTTGCATTATTAAGAATTTCGAACTTATAGTTTTAGCTACAGACAGATAAATTAAGAAAGTTTTTTATTTTGAAAAAACAAATTGATTTTTACTGCTTTAACTAATTAATTAACCCCCCTCCGAAAAAAGAGAATCATAAGATGAAACCTGAAGTTACTTCAGCTTTATTTTTAGACACAAATTTTTAGGCACTCATTTCCATAAATTAAAAGAATAAAATGTTTGCTTTAGTAACAATTTCGAACTTCCAATCTTAACAATGAACTTGTGTGCTTAGAAATTTGTGTAAAATATGGAAAGATGGCCGCCAAGCCCATCATGCATAATTTAAAAAAAAATAATTTTCAGAAACACGTTATGATGTATTTAGTAAAGGAGAAAAGGCTTTCTATCAACGCATACTTAGGTACTCGACTTACATATGGTAAATTTTTATCAAAAAATGTTAAATAAGTACCGCAATATAAGCTTGGAAATTTGATATCACACTATTTTTTAGCCACAACTTTCACCTTTTTTCTTTTCTTTTTTTCTTTTCCTTTTTTTTTTTTTTTTTTTTTGCTTGGCTTATTTTTTACTTTTGAAAAGTTGTTTTTTAGTAGATTAGCATATACAGTGTAACTTCAAAAATCCGGCATCAAAACCATTTTTCCCTTCCTTTTTCTTTTACACTTTCAAGTTATGGGAGTGGAAAAACAGCAATTCTTTACGAATTAAAAACTCAAGATCGAAAGTAAAAATGACAAAAAAGAATATTTGACTTATTATTATTTTTTTTTTCATTTGTCAGAGGCGATTATTTTCTGAACACATTTTCTAGGAGCTGCACCATTGCTTAGCAAAGGCAACAAATTTGGGGACAACTTTGGCAAATGCATAGAACATTAGTATATGGCTCTATGAATTTTCGGCAATGGCGACATCAATGCTCAGGAAGGATTTCAGACTTTCACATTACCTGTGAAAAGACCGCAATTTATGAGCTGATTGAACACGCAAAATTTTTAAATGCATTAAGTGTCGAAAAAAGTGGTATAGATGATTGGCTAAGCATTGAAGAAAATGCATCAAGAACGAACAATTTAATGGACAGCAAGATTGCTGACGTTGTGCTAAA
Organism: Maratus speciosus; assembly: GCA_963932465.1. Lineage (NCBI taxonomy): Eukaryota > Metazoa > Arthropoda > Arachnida > Araneae > Salticidae > Maratus > Maratus speciosus. The sequence continues at coordinate 182,301,062 of OZ010791.1, read as the reverse complement.
TAAAACTGCTGATAGTGCTAGTAGCAACTCAGAAGATGAGGATGAACAACCGGCCGGAGAAAAGGTGTCACTAGAAAAATGCATAAATTTGACTAGAGAATTAATATATGCTTTAGAGAAATAAGACTACTGTATTTCCGAAACCAACATTTTTCATTTGTATAAAATGAAAAAAAAAAAACCTTATTAAAGAATAGCCAAAAAAATTGAAACAAATAAAGGGGACACCGATGTTACCGAAATTACAAGCGAAGAAGTAATTTCACTCTTTATTAGATTTTTTTTCTGTAATATAAAGAATATTAATTAAAATAAGTTTTATTTTATATTTCTCTTTTTCTTACATAATAATCACTTATAATGAATTAAATTATGGCTAAAGGCACCATTAAGAATATAGTACTACATTTGTTATTCCTAGTTACTACTTTTGACATTCCTTCAAATATCCGGAATTTTCAAAAATCTGGCATAGTCTCAGTCCCGATGATACCAGATTTTTGATGTTATACTGTATTTATGCTTTGGAAAAACAAGGTATTTATTTTATTTATATATTGTAATTTGAACTGGGGTCTATTTCGATCACTCATTATTTTAATTTATATAGTGAGTCTTAGCCTTATTTAGCAATTCTGTTTTTGTCATTTAGAATTTTTCCGTTGATTTAGTTAAGAATTATTGGGATATGCATCTTATAATGTTCATGACATTCTGATGCAATTCATTTCTTTTTACTGTTCTAATTCATCACTGCTAATGTATTGCAAAGTTACTTACTGAAGAAGTGTGAATTAGAAGTGTTACTCCATATTCGGTTAAATTTTGACTTTGTACTCAGCCAATACTGAGTATTTCTGAAAATTTACTTTCTTTCTCCTTTAAGTATCATTAGAAAAAAATAATTTATAAAAAAAAAAAAAAAAAAAAAAAAAAAAAAAAAAAAAAAAACACACAAAAGGTGTAAATTAATATACTATAATAAAATTTTAAATAATAAATAGACAGCATAGCACTATTAGTCATTATTTACTACTTTATCTCATAAAGTTTCTATGATGACATAGAATCTTTATTTTAAAAAAATTGAAATGTTTAGAGAGATTTACAATTTTATGCATACAGTTTAAATTGAGTTTTAGTGTATAATATTTATTTACTTTAAACATATATTTGTGTTGATTTAATAAGAGTTCGTGGAAGTCTGTCCCCCAGGGGGATACCTTCTTTAGGTATTCACAGGCTTCGCAACCCCGGGCACCTGAGCGATCTTTCTTTTTTCCTTTTCTTCTTTTTTTCTCCTGTCTTTCTTTCCTCTTTGTTTCACTCTCATTGTGGTTTCCTCTTCGGAGGTGAGGACAATTCTGTATGAGCCGATATCATCCTGTATGTCGGCTCATGGAGAATTGTAAACCACCCACGTGTTTGCCGTGCATGGCGACCCGTGTCCCTGGAAAGGGGGATCCTGGCAGTTGAGGGAAACCAACACACTGCTTTGGCCTCTGCTTTAGGTAGACAGGAGGTGCATATTGGTCCCGTATGCATCAATCGGCTGGTCAGCTGACTTGTGTCACTGGCTGGGGATCAAGTGATCAGGCACTTACTAGCCATCTCGTTAAGGGTGGAGACTGGCATAGGAGTGTCTTGTGACCATATAGGCCCTGGTTAGCACTGGTGCATGACTGTGCATCCCCTTGTTGGGCTCGGTAGTGGGTGGTGCGGCCGTGGTCTGAATTGTTTTTTTTTCTAACATGGATGGAGTAACTTCTTTTTCTTCTATATCTCTCCCTTGTGGAGAGCAACAAACTGCACAGAACAATTCATTCTCACGTTTTTTCATAATTAAACATACTGACAGTATTTCTGATAGTTCATTTAAAAGAACTTCACCGTTTCTAATTGGTAAAACATTCCAGTCAGTTTTTGGAGATGGCTATTCGCTAAAAAAAATGCAGTCTGGAGATTTGTTGTTGAAGGTCTCTTCAGCCAAGCACTCGCAACTTCTCTTGAACTGCACAGAAATTGGCTCCTTTTCTGTTTCTGTCCAAGCACATCAAACTTTAAATACAACCCGTGGTGTCATATCTGAACCAGAACTTCTTTTCTCTACAAAGGAAGAGCTTCTAGAAAACTTAAAAGATCAAAATATCATAGACGCACGTCATATTACAATCCGTCGAAATGGGCAAATGCTTCCCACAAAGCACATTATTTTCACTTTCAATAGCCTGAATTTACCAACCAGAATTTAAGCTGTCCTGTCCGACCCTATATCCCTAATCCCCTCCGTTGTTTTAAATGCCAGCGCTATGGGCATACTAATACTACCTGTCGTGGATCTGCTACTTGTCCACGTTGTGCAGAAGTCGGCCATGACGGGAAAACTTGCGAAAAACCAGAACGCTGCGCTAATTGCAAAGGTGACCATACATCATACTCTCGCTCTTGTCCTAATTGGATCCGTGAAAAGGAAATTCTTGCAGTTAAGGTTACTCAAAAACTTTCCTACCCTGAAGCCCGTAAACTAGTTGAATCCAGGACCCCATCAGTTGGGATATCTTACTCCAGTATACTTAAACAACAATCAAAACCTGTAAGGCATATAAGCACCCAGACCGACACCTCCTTTCCTCCAACTAACTCAGCTAAAACACAATCAACAACCACTTCAAATAAAGAAACCCGTGATGTCAGTTGTGGTTCTAAATGTTATGCTACCCCACTATTAGAACGTTGGCTAACATCCTCAAAACCTGTTATAATACAATACCAAACTAGTCAGTCACAAAAACCTTCAGTTCAACCCAAAAAGTCATCTGAACTTCAGGTTGAGACTAAGGATGTTAAATCTAAAAAAACATCACAGAAACCCGATACTAGTCTAACTGTGAAAACAAGTAAAAAAACTTGCGTTCAGAAAGAAACAAAATCAATCCGGGGTTCTTCACAGTGGAACACTGTGAAGAAAAAGAACAAGAACGGGCTAAATCCATGTGTTACACTGTGAAGAAAAAGAACAAGAATGGGCTAAATCCATGTGTTAATATAAAAGATCTGAAGCAGTTGCAGAAATATGTGGATGAATCAATGGAAATGGAATCATATGACTCAAGTGATGATGATGAAAACACAGTTTTCGGGGAATTTTTACCTAAGTGATTTTACATTGTTTTTTACTCATGTGATTTTTAAACTCTTCTTTGTATGTAATATTTGTACATCATTTTAAACTTTGTGTATATTTTAAGTTATTACTTTATAACACCACAGTTTTTAATTATAATACACTTGTCTTTTAACTATAAACTTTTGATTCTTTTAAATCATTTTATTTATACATGTTACTATTTCCATTGATTTTGTTTTGCTCACTTTTTTTTTAATTGTTTTTTTACTCAAATTTTTGAGTTTTATATATATTTTTTCATTATAACTTTGTCTTGGCGCAGCATGTCCCTAATGGGACTTTGTGCCATAAAACCCCACACAACCAACCAACCAATCGTGGAAGTCTGTAATTTTCAAATGGTCACTTCCCCAACAGCCTTAATTACTTTCAAATGCTTCATTTAGTCTAATCTATTACATTTGGTGACAATGGTGTTAGTATAACTGAAAAGTGCCATAATAGTCCGTCCCAGAGATGGAAATGCTCAAATTAATTTGGGTTTTCTGTACAGGGAGTTCATTTCAACTTGAAAATGTTGGTTTTTAAATTTATCAATTTAAATTTGTTTGGTTAGTTGTACTTTTTATCAATCATTCTATTTCTCAAACTTTTCAAAAGCTATATAATATTTAAAAATTTTTAATTATAATATTCATTATAGAGTCAATTTATGTCAAGAATTGACCCATAAAAGTTCTTTAAAACTGTGTGCATGATTTATTAAATCTCCATAACTGTAAATATTTCAATATTTTTTAAATAAAGATGCTGCATCATCACATAAACTTTATAAGATAGGGTGGTAAATAATGAGTAATAGTGCTATGCTGTCTTTTATTATTTAAAATTGTGTTACATATTAATTTTACATATATATATATATATATATATATATATAAGGATGTTTTAAGCAAAACAAAAGTAAATCTTTAGAATTATTTGGTATTGACCGAATACATTGTAAAAATGTGGTTGAATACCAAGTACTCGGTACACCTGTAATTCATATTCACAAAAAGTAAACTAACTCTCTAATTCACAAAAAGTACACCTGAAAAAAAAAATGAAATGAAATGATAAAAACACCATAAGGTAGCTATTAGAAAAATTTAAATAAACTATTTAAAAATGAAATTTATTTTTTTCCAAGTAAAAATAAACCCCTTTGTGTGTGTGGGGGGGGGGGGGGGGGGAAGCAAAATATTTAAGCATTTTTCTTAGTTTTCTGTTAAACAAACCTGATTATCAAAAAGCATAGTTTTGTGGGGGGTTTTTCCCAAAAGAAAAATTTTAGAGCTACTAGGTTCTCTTATTGCTACTTACACATTGCTTTGGTAAGTTACTCACAAAAGGTGAGTTACATATTTTAGCAACGATCTCAGGGATATCCTACAGCACATCATTTAAGTAAAATTCATATCGGTCACCAATAATTAAAAAAAATAAAAACAATGCCAAGTCATTTTCAAATATTTTTACAGTTATTAGAATTTAATAAATCATGCAAATCATTTTAAAGGACTTTTACGTAAAATTGAAAAAATTTCAGTATTTTAAGCTAGCCACATCACTTGAAAATTTATGAAAAACAAAGATAAAAAAAAAAAAAAAAGTACAATTAATAATAAGAAGAAATAAAATTCATACAAATAGCAGAATGTAAAAAAAAAAAAAAAAAAAAAAAAAAAATACAATATTTAAAAAATGAAATTTCAACTTTTCCATTCCAAGTAAAAATAAACAACCTCTTTTGAATAAAACCTACCAAAAAAGAAAAAAAAAACTTTAGCATTTCTATCTTTATGTTGTGCAAAAGGGGATTACTTTTAGGTTTAAGAAATTTTAAAGTGCTGTACATACAACAAAAATTAAAGTTTACTAACATTTAATGTAGAGGTAAATTTTACTGTTTTGTAAATTTAGCACTAAATTTTAGAAGACACTGTCATAATCATTACCGGTGAGCTTAAAATATATCAAATCCATTAACCCTTTCAGGGGCGAGTAATTTTGTTTGTCTGTTGAATTCACCAGAATTTTTCAAACATTTTATTTGAAATTAGGAAAATGCAATTTTGCACCCTCTTTTCATCAAAGCTATAAAAATAGAATTTCATTCAAAAATTCTGGTACGAATCTTCATTAAAATTAAGTGGGATAAAATATATCATACCACTCTTCCAAAGGGTTAAGCAATAGTGGTGTACAGAGTAGTATTTTGCAAAATGCCAAGTAATTGTATGTAAAAAAGAATTGCTGATTCGCATTTGAAGTCAGCTTAGAGTAACACAACCCTATACTGTGTGTGTGTGTGTGCATATACATGCACATAAACATGTATCATGAGTCATATTTCTAAATAATAATCACAAATAAATAATTGTTAAATAATATCTTTTTTTTTTTAACAAACTTCAGTTTGAAATTTAATTTATTGTGCATCTTTTGAAGACAATTTTTGTAAATTCAAAAATCTAGTAAAATTATTTAAAAATTATGGAAAAAAAAACGAATTTAGCCAAAAAAAGTGTAATTACCCAATATGTAATTAAAACTGATTCTTTAAATCATCATTCTCATTCTAATGCCTGAAATCCTTCTATCAAAAATGATTATTGCTTGCTATAACAATTTATTTAATAATACAAAACATTTCATATTTTGTAACAGTAGTTTATTTTCTTTTGATTAAAAAATTGTATTGGCTTTACAGTTTCTTTTCTTTTTTTATGTGTACAGCTGTGCTTGCAGCAAAGGCATTTTTTATGAGGCAAGACAAATTTACAATAATAAAAGTAATACCTTATATCCTGAAAATGTAGAACAATTGATGTTTTTACACCATAATTTGCAATATACAAATTTATTTATATAAAAGAGTAAATATTGTATTTTCTGTTTCTGCAAACTGTTTCTCTACCCAAAATCATAATTTTTATTTGTATAAATACAAAACTAAATTATTTTTAATTAGTGTTGGCTCTAGACTAATTTGGCTGGCCGCAGCACCCGGTGGCACTTTTTAAATAATTTATGTACCCAGGGGTCCTTTTTAAATATTTACGTATTCGGGGGCCTTTACCGCCCTTTCTGATGCACCCTTTCAATTAAGATTTTTCCTGTTGCGGGAGGGGAAAAAAAATCACGAAATATGATCATTGATGGCGTGAAATAAATAATAAATTTAGTCTTGAGAAAATATCTTGAAATGTTTCAATCAGTCACACATAAAAAATTTTGTTCACTGGAAAATATTGTGAAATTCCTCAATCTGTCTTGGGAAAATCACAAAATTTGATGTTCAGTGGCAGGGGAAAAATCATGAAATTTGTCATCGTCAAGTTTTTGCCTAGCAATCACAAAAAAAAAAAAAAAAAAAAAAAAAAACCCTCAAAATTTGACAATTGGTAGAAATAAATTGTAGAAAATTTTTTAAGCCAGTTGGGAAAAAAAGTTACGGAACACTTATTGAGAAAAAAAATAGTGAAATTTGTCAGTCAGTCATGGGAAAAAAAACCTCAAAATTCCCCTGTTGATTGTGGGAAAAAATGTAGCATTCATCGATAGTTGGAAAAAAAAAGTGATTTTTGCCAATTGGTCATGGAAAAAGTCATGATATTTGCCATTTAAAGAGAAAAATCCTAAAATTCACCGATCAGTAGAAAGAAAATATCACAAAATGCATCAATCGGTTGCAGAAAAAAAATATGGTTTTTGCCAATTAAAGAAAAAATCGTAAAATTCATTGATCAATAGAAGGAAAATATTATAAAATTCTTCAATTGGTGGCAGGAACAAAATCTCAAAATCCGTTGATCGATTGCAGGAAAAGATTGCGAAATTTGTTGATTGCTAGTGGCAAAATATTGTAACATTGTCAATTTGTGATGGGAAAATATAGCAAAATGCATCGATCGGTCACTTATAACAGGATATTCTAAACCAAGTCATTACAAAATATGTTTTTTAAATAATCTGCAACACTTGTCCTTTTTAGAAAGACACTTTTTAAAAAATAAGTGGCCTTTTTTTAAAAGGTCTCACTCGATGGCCCCTCTTTTTCTAGAGTTAACACTATTACAAAATATGTTTTTTAAATAAACTGTAACAGTGTTCTTTTTGAGAAAAACACTTTTTAAAAAATAAGTGGCCTTTTTAAAAAGTTCCCACCCACTGGCCCCTCTTTTTCTAGAGTTAACACTATTACAAAATATGTTTTTTAAATAAACTGTAACAGTGTGCTTTTGAGAAAGACACTTTTTTTTTTTTTTTAAAGTGGCCTTTTTTAAAAGTTCCCACTCGATGGCCCCCCTTTTTCTAGAGTTGACACTATTAATTTTACACATGGTTTTTCTATACTTTGTAGGTATATTTTTGTGTACTGAAACTGAGTGTGAATAACTTTACAGATTAGCTATAAATATCGTTTCAAATTTCTTAAAAAATTAAATTCTTACAACTACTTGGTCAACATTTTACTGAATACCGAGGGGTACTCGGCAAGTTTGTTGAGCACTCGGTACAGTACAGCTGTATTAAACAATAAAATAAGTAAAGCTTGGGTATAGCTTGTGAGTGCTTAAGACATTTGGTAGGTTTCCCCACCTAGCTGACCCTGAATAAACTTAAAACTCTCCAAATAAATGAAATGAACAAAATAATGAGTGATCAAAATGGATACCTCTACAAATTATAAGAAATAAATTAAACGAATACTTTATTTTTCTCAAAGCAGCAGCTACAATATACTTTCTACTTAGCATGCCTACCAAACAGAAACCTTAGAGTGCTTTGTCATTAACCGACACAATACGAATAAGTTGTACATGACTGTTATTATATGACATTGTTTTTATGCAAAATCAACATCAAAATTGATAGGTAGATAAGCAAGTAGTACATATGAATGCACTAATGTCAGTTAATGGAAAGGCGCTTTTAAGGAAGTACAACACATAGAACAGACATACTACCTTCATGAAATATAAAGATAAAATTTATTATCATATAACATAAACTAATCAATACGATGCTGAAAAGTTGCACACTATTGTTGTTATCTGACTTTGATGCATGCAAACTGCATTCATAATACACTATGTTCTTTTCCACCTATCGAATAGATGATGATTTTGGCAAGCAGAAAAGTTCAAATTTGTATATTTCTATTATTTGAATTTTTGCTAGGAATTATTCTCTACAATCTTCTAACATTTTAAAGTGGCCATGAACTTTTTTTTTATATGGTACTGTCAAGTTTTGACGGGTTCCATCTAGTGACCAATATATTTCAATTTCAATAAATCAATAAATGTGGAAGAAAAGACAGATTTTTTTTTTTTTTTGTGTGTGAAAAAAAAAAAATAAAAAAAAAAAAAATAAAAAAAATCACAAACCTAAAAATAATTATTTTTTAAACAAAGCTCATTGTAAGTAGGGTGTCAACGATTTTAATCAGTTGATTTAAATCAGCGATTAAATCAAGATTTTAATCAACCGATTTTTAAAAAAAACATTGATTTAAATCAAAAATTTTCTAAATGTTTAAAATGTCAAAAAAAAGTATTAAAATCTAACATGAACATAATTTGAATGTTTCTACAGGTACAAAAGAGCATTAAATAATTGTTTCTAAGCTTAATTAATGAGTATTGTAAAAAAAAAATAAAAACAGCTGAGTTTGTAAAAAGCATTATTTTAAAGTTTTTATCCAAATTAAAAGTTTCATTTAAAAATGGTAATTAAATCTAATATAATTTGGAATGTCATAATTTCCTTTAGGTAATCAATTTATGCATTATTTTATATAAAATACACATAGAAAGTGTAATACATTTCTACAAGTAAAAGAATAAATAGTAATTAATAGCAATTTCAAGTTAAAGCAGAATGAAAGAATGACATCTGCTCAACAGTTAAATTGTAAATAAATGCATAAGAGAAAAAGGAATAATCGGTATAAAAATGCTAAGCACAGCAAGAGTTTCTTTGCTATAGGTTAGATATTTTTATTTATTTATTTATTTTTACTTTGTAACTCATATATACTAAATAAAAAAAATTAATTAGGGATTGAAAAGGCAGCAAAACTTTTCTTAAAAAGAAAAAAAAAAATGAACCATTGAAAGCTAATAATCCACGCCGAGAGGTAATAATGCTGTTACTTAAATATTTTGAGGATTTCAGGTATAAGTGGCTAACTTATATTTATTCTATATGAATGGGTTTAACTCATTTTCATAATTTTTTGGGTTAGCATACACATACATGTGTGTAAGTTTAGATTTTGATGGTTTACAATAATTTATAAATGCAAAACGAGCCGCAAATAATATTTGTTGGTTTCGTTATTTGTACTACTAACTAATAAAATTACTTATTTGCAGTTTTTATTAATTCTGTAATTAATTATACTGTTTCTTCTATGCCATTTATGTGCTGCACCATGCCTCTTTTGAAATTGGCAAAATGCGCCCAGCCTTAAAAAAAAATTAGTTGAAATTCACCTGTAGCCAGAGATTTCTTGTAAAAAATTTCCCCATTCAACAGTATTTCTAAATTCATGTGGCCAAGATCTTGAAAAAATAATAGAACTTTATTTCTTTACAAAAAACAGGATATTATGAAAATGTGTTATTTAATTGTATTTTTCAATTTTTTATTCATAAAATTATTAAAAATTAAGGACACTTTATTTATTATACTAAAAATTATTCTTTTTTTTTTCTTATATCATTACAAAATACATTACTAATATATTTCCTCATGAAATAGTGCCCATTTTTGGAACTTCCTGTCCCTTTTTCTTTCTAAAATGAATACTACATTATTATCATTTTAATAATTAAGGCTTAAAAATGTATAATATGTTCCTAATTAGAGAGTTAATTGTTTATTATTAATTTGAGGTAGTGTTAACTATTTAATATAAAATATAAAGTTTTACGTAACTATTACAATATTAATTTATGTATATAACACTATCATATGATACTACTTAATGAAACTACTAATTTGCAGTTTTTATTATTTTTTTAATTACTAACTAATAATTATAATTTTATTAATTAAAGTGTAAAAACATAGATTATGTTAGCAATTAGTGGTTTAATTGTTTTGGAAACCTAAAACTCTTGGTAGCTATTCAGTATTTGAACGCTAGGGGAAAAAATCATAAAAATCCAATTTAAATCAAAAAAATCTGATTTAAATTTTTTAAAAAAATCAGATTTTTTTTTTTTTTTTTTTTTTCTTTATATATATATATATATCCTAATTGTAACATATATGACTGTTTCTATCTAAAGATTTTATGATCAACTTGTCAAGTTTCAATTATCTGCTTTCAATACAATTTTATCTTTTAGCTCCAAAGTCTACTAGTGGAACTGCTCTACGGTGGACTAGAATAATTTTGACTTTTGCTATCGAAAACATCATATTTCTTGGCCTGATGTATGGTAGTGTAAAATTTTTCAATTTGAAACTCAGGCCAGACTGGACCATAGACAGTAAAATTGGTATGTACTTAATCTGTTATTGTTTTTATTTATTTCTATTTGCTATATATATATATATTATAAATTTAAAATTTAGAGTGATACACCATATTTTAAAACCTAAAGCATTTTGTGTATTAAAATAGCTAATCATCTTTCAGCAGATGACTTAATTTTAAGATTTATATTTTGAAAGGCTACTAAGCAATTCCTTGAATTTTACAACTCAGTACTTGTTTTACAACACTTTTGTAATACATTAGTCCCTTGTTGAATTGTGAATGCTGGGAAACAACAGAAAATTGTTATATATCTGAAAGCACAATATAAACAAAGGTGTTAAGCTTCTGACAGTACAAGTAAATGCCTTATTTGCCTCCAAAATGTTAGTTTATATGTACAGTAGCCTCCCAAAAAAAGAGATAATATCTCATACATTTTAATCATCAAATAGTCCCAGAAAAATTTGAAATAGCCATTCAGATGGAAATTATGTCGTCTGTCAATTTATGTTTAAAAAAAATAAGCTTGGGAATTGTATTTGTACCAAAATTGTACAAAACTCTAAATTTTTCAATACAAACGCCCAATTTTGACAGTATATTTGGTTTATTCGCTAAAATCCTTCAGGCTAAGAATTAGGAAAGTTAAATTCCTTTTTAATTGTTGCAAAACAGATAGGAATACTGGTAGTTTTTAAAACACAACTCTAAAACTACTTGGCAGAAGGAGTGGTAGTAATTTTGGATTTTCATATTTGAGTCTTCTGAAAATTGATGTATGTTGAAAATATCATAATTCATGCCTTTTTTAAAAAATTCAACTTCAAAATGTATATTTTTAAAAACAGTAAATTGTGATTGTGATTTTTTTCTCCCAGAAATCAATTTGTAGAAGTTTTAAATATGCAAATCCAAAACTACAGTTCATTCTGTCAGGTATTTTTTAAGTTATGCTTTAAAAACTACCCACATTGCAATCAGTTTTCCAATGATTTTAAAAAAATAACATCAGGAATTCCAAAAAAAAAAATTACTATGATTACTATTTTTTGCTCATATTTTCATTCCTGGTTATCTAAGTTTGGAGCCTCGGATGATTACTTCATCATGATCACTTTGTATTTTGATAACTGTAATTTAAAATAACATTTGTTTTAAGAGTTAGACTAGCAAATGTAAGATTGATTATTTTTTGTAATTAAATATTACAGTTTCAATGGTTCCCTTAAAAAAAAAAATTAATCGTATTTTGATGGGGTTTTGTCTCATTTATATATAATTTAATCTCATTTATTAGATTTGTCAAACTTTCATCCCTTCGGGGTCGATAAAATGAGTACCAAGCTTGCTTGGGAACTAAACACCGAGGGTCTCGCAGTGGTTTGACCACCTGACCAGGACATATGCTGCATAGCACCTCAGGGCCTAGGGTCAAGTAAACAGAGTTTGACACTGTAGGCTCTGATCCTTCGTGGATCGTACCGCTACAGGTTTAGTTTTTATTATATTTAAAAACTTGACAAATCTAATCAAAAGACATACTGCTTATACTACTGATTTCCAAATTATATCATGATGTTAAGATAGATAAATTTCATTATGGTTTTATTTCAGGATTTTCTGCTGCTGAATTCAGAAATTTGTTGACTGACGTAATGCCTTTTACTATCTGTTTGGGTGCTATTTCATTGAGCATAAACATCTTACTGGCTTTTTACAGGTAATATATCTGATGTGTGTGTTGATTTTTTCTAATAGTATAATGGTAAGCAGTGGTGTAGCTATGTTTTTTGTTGCCTGGGGCAGGAAGAACTTTTGTGCACCCCCCCCCCCCCCCCAAAAAAAAAAAAAAAAATCTTTTTGGCTTCCACCGGGAGGAAAAGACAGCTTCACTCTTCCTTGTTTTTAAGGATTTTGCTAATTTTACTGAAACACACGAAACTAAAATATGTGGAATGCAATTGTAGAAGATTTCTAGTTTTCGTCAATACTGAATTTGAATGGGAATTTCAAAAACTTAACGAAACATTCACGTATATGACTGTTGTTTTAAGCGTGTGGGAGTATCAACAATGAAAATAAATTTAAAAAAAAACACATTTGCTAAAACTCCTAAATTATGCCTGATTATGGAAAAAAAGATCTCCTGTTTCAAAACGGCAGCCACCCTAGAATTTCATATTGCTATACTCATCCATTTAAAAAAATGAGGGGATACCAAAAAAATGTTCTTGAATCCTTCTATCAAGATCTAACGATTATGCAAGAAATAAATTTGCATTTATAATTTTTTCCATTTTTTTTTTGGGGGGGGGGGGGGTTGAAATCGTTAAGGGGCCGCCATTTTGAAACAGGGTGGCAGATAACGATGTCCAAGAAATTTGGCTGAGATCTTAGTAAACCGTTAAGATATGCTCAGTCACAACCAAATCAATTTATGAATACGAGTACAGTCGTATGACAATGATCAGGTATCTCTAGAGAGAGATACATACTATATATATAGTTGAAAAGGATTAGAATTAAAATCCTTTTAAAATTCAAAATTCAAATTAAATTTCAAAAAATTAAATTAAAATCCTTAAGTTATTTTTCCTAACTTTAAATCTTATATTTTAAAATCCATTTTACCCCTTGTAACTTTGTTTCCCAGCATAACATTTATTATGTTCACCATTAAAAGCAGAGAGTAACTTAAGATAGAATAAACTGATGTTTGAACAATTCTCCTTAGTTGTGGTTAAAGCCTTGTATGTCACAGAGCCCAGGAATTGTGCGGGTCTTGACCATATATCAATCAAGAGCTAATTAACCAATTAAACTAAATGGTCCTCCCAAATTTACACCTTTGGCTCCTGCTGGAAAATAGCAAAGACTCAACATATTAGCAAGAACACACAGAAAGATTCGATTTTGCCCATTTGAGATGCCTGCACAGCCTAAGATTATGTAGGTATCGAAATTGACATAAATGACTCGTGAGACCTCTCATCGAACTCGCAGAGATGATTGTAAGACGCAGCAACCAAATAAACGAGTTCGGTCCACAAAGAGATTCACGAGTAAAATTCTTTCCTTACATTAAGGCTGTTCTCAACTGCTCTGCTCAACAAGCACAAAATGTTCTGACACATTTACAAATTCATTTTTTAATGGAAAAATATAAAATTGGAAAGCCTGTCCATGGAAGCAATTAGGAATCGAACTGTGTTTTCCGTTTTTGGATCTATCAATTACCTATCGAGTTAGAAGAGATTTTGATCATGTGACAAAAATGTTTTTCGCCCTTTCTTGATTGTTATTTCTCCTTTTGCGTGGAAATTCCGTTCAAAACGCCCACTTTGACACTATTTTCTGAAAGATCTATTGCGTTTGCAAAAAAACCGGAAAAAACAGCTCGGTGACATAGTTTCTGAACAGCAACACCAGCTAGATTCATGCATTTCCGAACAAAAATAAACTAAAACTTATGTCATAAAGTTGCACTTTTGGATTTGAGAACAGTCTTAACCCGTTGTTCCTTACACAGATAAGTATAGTTTTCTCTAATACATATGCGCTGAATTTAAGTATATGTCAAATATATTTAAGTTTTGAAACAACCATTTGTATTGGTTGTACTAGGAAGACTGAAAAGCCCTACTTAATTTTTATAGAAGGGAAAATTTGGAGGTAGGTTGCCACACATCTTAGTGTTTGATTTTTCTAAATGCCAATTCGACGAAAAAATGGAATTTCCAATAAAAGAAATAATGTATTTATTTGTTGTCCTTCCAGCTAAATCCATTTTGCATTGGTTCATAGAAGCCCCCATTACACAAAAATATTCATATGGAATAATGCTAAGAGCACAAAAATCATTGGTAAAACCAATCTCTGTGTGTGTGTTTGACAGAGATGGCTAGAAATATCTACCGCATGTGCAATTCTGAAAATTTGGGTGAGGGTAGTCCAAGGCTGGTCTGGATGCACATCAGTCTCAGATTTCTTAATTTTTTTTATAATTACCCGAGAATATTAATTAAAAACTCATCAAAAATGCAATTTTTTTTCACAAAATGGCAAAATCGCGTGCACATCTGCACCTTGTTCCACAGCCGAAATGAAAGAAATTAAGAATTTTCACTAATCAGTGAAAATTAAGAAAACTAATTAAGATATCGATTTGAAAATTTCAAAGCATATATAGAAAGATATTTTGCACCTGTGTATATAATGTTTCAAAACTGGTCGGTAATTGTTCTTAATTTTTTCAAAAAACTGACTGTAGTACAGAAGTTTGAGAAATAACCATACAGGGACGAACATTAATTAAAAACCAAACTAAATAAAAAAGAAAACTTTTTCCGACCCCTCCATTTAAGTTCAGAAAATCAATAGATCAGAGATTACCTGACATATAGGCAATCGACTTAATTATTAAGCGTGGCCAATATATGACATTATTATAACTTACTTAAAAACTAAGTATAAATTATTTTAAATTTATATTTTTACTTATCTCCCTCTAGTATTCTATATTTTGATTTATTAGATCAATCTGCTTTGTTATAATTTAATTTGTCATTTATCTTATTTATACGGTGATACCTTGGCTAGTGATCATCTCTGCTTTCAAATGTTTTGGCTTAGGAAAATTAGTTTACTCTTTTTCCACCTCAACTAACAAATGTTTTATTGGGTGCTTGCACTAACTAATGCAGCCACATTGCTTTTTAATTGGATATGGGACATCTTGTTTTAGTTGACGAATATGATTCTATGTATCATCTTTAACCAAGATTTTATTGTATTTCATTATAATTTATTTTATCTTTTTTTTTAAACTCTTCTGTAGATCTTTAACTGAATCTGGATTATTCAGAAAAATATATGCGACTTTAGGAACAGTTTTTGTTGCTTCAGCTGCACTTTGGCTATTTGCTATCAGTTTAGTAAGTATTACACAAATTTTATAGTGTATTTCATATGTTACTTTTTACAATTCAATATTTTATCTATAGTTTACAGGGTTCATACTCATCAGGGGATAAATTTTTGTTGTAAAAATCAGAGGATAATGATAAAACTTCCCTAACCTTGCAAAATGATTGGCTACTCTGGAAAATTGAGGTCAGCCACTGCTATTCGTGCACTTTGGAATGTCATAATGAAATAAAACCAAGATGTGCCTTTTAACATACGTGAGATATAGAATTCGAAACTAGCCATTTTTTCTTGCGGATTAAATATAACGTATGTTACATTTAATCTGTGCTTCTTCTAAAGTTTCGTGACATCCATTCAGTAACTAGACACACCTTCTAAACACCATCACATTTGAAAACTGTTCAAGAGGAACCTAAGAAAAATAAAGGACATTTTTAAATTGATATTTGCACTTGTAGCCTTCATATTATTCATAATGCTTTTCAAAGAGGTAATAAAATCATAAAGTGGAAATTAAATTAAATTCTTGCAGCAGTCTACCAAGTTTTTAAGGACAGCCTCACAAGGCATGCAGACTTTGTCTCTGTTATACACAAATTAAAGTTTTTCCTTTAATGGGGAGGTTCTATTCATATTGTATGTATAGGTGATTTATAAACTTTATTTTTGAGATTACCTTGTTTTTATTTTAATTTTTTTTTAGGGGTTTTGGGGTGCCATGATACTGGTTTTAAAAATGTTGTTAATTTTTGACATGGAAAAATTATGCATCCTGAAAAATACATCAGGGGATTTTTTCTTGGAAAATATGTATGAACCCTGGTTTATTTGAAATATATATTATAACTGCTGGCAGTTAATTAATTGGACATTTCCTCTATGATGAAAGATCAATTTGTTGTAAAAAAATATCTGTTAACTTTAAATTACAAAGCAAAATTCTTCTATTAATCTGATTTCTCATTTTATAATGTTTCATTGCCTAAAACCTTGCATTTTATAATTTTCTCCCTGGTATGTAATTTTTTTTTATTTTTTTTAATCTAGCTTTTATAACTGCTTTGTCAAATGATAAATTGTTTGGCTAGATTAGCTTCTAAAAGTTTAACAATTTTGGTGAATTGGTGTAAAATCAGGTATTTCTATATTTTCTTAGAGAATATTAAATAATAAACATTTTTTTTCATCCACACTAAAAGAAACTATTCTCACTTTATGTAACTATATTACCAAATAAAAACTAGTATGTTGTGGCCATCACAAAACTTTCTTCTATATAAATCACGTCAATTAAATCATTTAAATAGTAAAATAAATTACATCAATTTATTGATATAAAAGTATACCTGAATTTGAAATTTGATGAAAATTCGTGCATTAGTTATTGAAATAGAGCTGTAGGAGAAATTTTGAAAAATGTAGCATAGCAGTGCCACCTGTTGAGCGATTTGCACCAAAACACAAACAGTACTAATTCATATACCGGAATCGTAAACTGGAATCGCCAAAACACAAACAGTACTAATTCGTATACTGGAATCTGAAGTTGGATGAAAATCCGTGTATTAGTTCTGGAGCTAAAGCTACTGTGGAAATCACAAAAAATGCAGCACAGCAGCGCCACCTGTTGAGCGATTTACACCAAAAGATACAAAACATCAATTCATGTCAAGAACTAACTGAATCTGAAATTTGATGAAAATCCGTGCATTAGTTCTGGACATTGAGCTATTGTGGAAGTCGAGAAAAACGCTGCATAGCAGCGCCACCTGTTGAGCGATTTACAGCAAAACATAAACAGCACTAATTCATATCCAGGTATACCTGAATCTGAAGTTTGTTGAAAACCCGAGCATAAGTTCTTGAGATAGAGCTATCGCGGAAATCACAAAAATGCAGCATAGCAGCGCCACCTGTTGAGCGATTTACACCACAAGGTGCAAAACGTCAACTCATGTCAAGCACTAACAGAATCTGAAGTTTGATGAAAATCCGTGCATTATTTCTTGAGATAGAGCTATTATGAAAATCGTGTGAATGCTGCAAAATGCAGCATAGCAGCGCCATCTGTTGGGCGATTTTCACCAAAACGTTACCAGCACCAATTCATATCAAGGATTAACTAAATCTGAAGTTTGATGAAAATCCGTGCATTAGTTCTTGAGATAGAGCTAGTGCAGAAAACTCGGGAAATGCAGCATAGCAGCGCCACCTGTTGAGCGATTTACACCAAAAACTAATCAGCATCAATTTGTGTTAGGGACTAACTTAATATAAATTTTTATTAAATTCTGTGCATTAGTTCTTGAGATAGAGCGCCCACAAAATTTGTGTCACATACACACAGACAGACAGACAGACTCACAGAGTCACAGACAGACATTTTGTAAAAACATGTTTTTTGGAATCTCTGACCCCTAAAACGTGTAAATCCGTCGAAAACCGAAAGTCGAAAATTTTCATGAATCCAATACTTTCTTCTTGTAAAGATAGAAGAAAGTAAAAAGGGGGGGGGGGGGGGACAAGGCGAGCTTTTAAAAGTTTAGTTTTTTAGTCTTGGAATTTTCACAGTAGCATTCTTGCTTAATTTAACACTATTGTTTTTTATATCATGATATCATGTTTCTGTTGAAATGATTTTTTGATTGCATTTGTTTAATTTCCAGTAGAGTTAATTAAAAAAGCAAACAAACATAAGTTTCAGCCTATGCCCCTGTAGTTTGAAAGCGAATACATCCCATCTACATAGTATTGATTTTTAAGTATGCAAATGATTTAGCATTTTGAACTAGTTTATTTTATATAAATGATGCAGCTTAAAGAAACAAATTGTTGTAGTTCTGTCATTATTATAAATATTATCAGTATTCAAAATGTTGCTATGCTGTCTGATATTCCACAATTTTTATCTAATGTAGTAGATGCAATCAGTAGTAATTTAACTACCCCACTCTTAAATTCCTTTGAAGAAAAAAAATGTTGCAGAAATTTTAGAAGAGAAAAAATAATTTGCTGCCAAGAAATCCATGCAGCAGCAAATTCATTAGATCCACGCTGTAAGAAGCAGTGTTTGTCAGACGATGACATTTGTGATGGTTTTGATTTCATCACAAAAAAAGCCGGTCACCTTCAATTTGATATTGAAAAAGCTATGTCAATGTGGCAGAATACAGGAGTTCGCCTGGCTTTTGGAGCAAAAAACCAATATGGGAATCAGCAAAACACATTAGTCCTACTACTTGGTGGTCTAGGCTTTACACTGCACAACTACTTAATCCATTTGTTTCCTATTTGTTACAAGTACCTCAAACATCAGCAACATGTGAAAGGAATTGGTCAACATTTGAAAATATACACACAAAATTGCAGAATTAGCTGACTACACCAAATGTTGAATAGCTGGTTGCTATTCGCTGGAATTTGGACCTCTTTAATGAAGAACCCATTATGTCAACAGAATGATCATCTCCCGGCAGCGAATCAACTAATTCAGATTCTCATTCAGAATGAAGATTTTAATAAAACTATTATAAATAACTATAAATTTTGTATTAAGTTTGAGAAATTGGGAACTATAAATGTTTGGGGCTTTTTTTCTTCTTTTTAATATGAAAGTAATACATATATTTTTTTCTAAATGCAGATGTGTATTTTTGAACAAGTATAAATTGCTTTCAAGAAAATTTTGTGCAGGAAATTACTTACATTCAGGGTTTGTGATTTTTTTAAAATAAAAATCAAAATAATCGATTTTTTTTTATTTAAATCAGATTTTTTTAAAATCTCATACAATATTATTATTTTATGACTTTTCTTTTCTTTTAATTTATAAAATAAGTTATACAAACACACACACTTGCATGTTATAAGTATTACCAATATATATTAATAATATTGCACAATTTACATAAAAGATTAAAAGGTATCATTTTTGGTTCTGGAAAATTTTTTATTACACAAAATGCATGGAAAACTACAAATAAGACGTCAAAAATTGATTCAACCTTAAGTATTTTAGTTAAAATAAAAATAACTGCAGGACATAAAAATTTTAAACAAATTTGGAAGCAAACTAATGTGCTAACTACCAAACCAAAGGCAGAAAGCATTCATTCTACTGAAACAGATGAAGCTATTGCAGTAAAAAGCTAGTTGAATTCTATAAGTTTTTTTAGTATGAGCCTTTTCGATAACTGTAACAGGTACCTTCCACCATTCTAAAGGACTGAGATCCACTATATTAAATTCGGAACGAAAATTCATTGAATGGTTCAGATTTTGCTCAAACTTTAATGTAATAGGCTTCAACAAAATAGAGCACACAAAGTCATGCAATTTTATTTTACCTCAACTTGCAGAAGTTTTTCTAAATACTAACAAGTAAATATTCCAAAATTTAATTTATTCCTGCTTAGATTTCATTACTGTTGAAGGATTATTTTATAATTTGGTTCAAATGAAATTTGAAAGCATTTTTTCCTAAACTTTACATTGTACTTTACTTTTTTGCAAAGATTAAGCTTTATCTTTGTAAAAGCTGTTTGATTGTGTGTATTATATAAAACTAAATTATATTAAAGTAAATTATTATGTTTGTTTACATCTTGAATTTATTTTAAAATAATTTTTTAAAAAAACTGATTTAAATCAGTCATTTAAAAAAAAAAGATCAATTGATTTAAATCATGATTAAAATCAAGCTGATTTAAATCAACGAACCCCGCTTACATTTTCTTTGAAAAGTTTATCTGTATGCATATATATATATAAAATACAGTTAGACAAGTATAAGAATCTATATTTAAGGAAAAGAAAGAAATGAATAAAAAAAAGAAAGAAGAAAAGAGTAAGTAATTTCAACTTCCTGTTATAAAAAAAAATTTTTTTTTCCTCATTAGATAAATATATTTATATTTATTACTATCTGGTTAGATTAATTGAGCTATGGGAATAAAAGTAAATGCATGCTTCAAATTTTATATTAAATTTTCTACTTTACCATTTCCATTAATTGATATATTATTTAAATAATTTTTCACATGAATTTTCATTTTAACAAGAAAAGTTGCATTTAATTATCTTACCAGGGATCTGTTTAGTTTTTTTTTTCCCCTTACAATTCTGTTTTTGTGAAATTGTGTACTTTTACTAACTTATGCTTTTGTACTCATGCAAAATGTAATATGAATTTTGTGAACTAGAAATTATCATGATATTTAGGTTCATATTTAGACATTTGTAAATAAGGTCCTTCACACATATGTACAACTGAATAACAGATTCTTTGGTGATTTCAGCTGGTATTGAAATTTTTTTTTTGAAATGTCTATTTTTAAGAGAAAAAAAATTGTTAAGAGTCTTATGTTTTATGGTGAAAAAATTGTGAAGGGTCCTTTAAAGGACTCAAGTTCTTCTTAAAAAGATTTCTGGTTAAAGATCAGATTTTCCACATTAATGCTTTCATGTGGGACACTGAATATAAAATATAATGAAAAGCATCATAATGTAGCTTATATAAAATTTTAAATATTTTATTTATAAATTAAATTTCAATTTTCCCAATGTGGAAAATGAATAATAACCTTTCGGGTGTGTGTGGAGGGGGGAGGCAGGGGGGAACCTGTTTTTTCCAAGCATAAGGCTTTATTTCATTATATTTTCTTACAAATGCAAATCATAATTTCATTTGGACCCCATCTAACAACAATTCTTAGACTGTGGAGACTTTCGAGTCATCTCACTTATCTGCGAGATAAACAATCAATCACAGTTGTGGAGATAAGCCAAATTACTTCTTGTTAAATAAATTTCCTCCTTTTATCACTAGTTTGATGAAAATAAATTTTCCCTGTTATATAAAGTAAAATGAAATAGTTTCAAATGTACAATTTCAATTTTTGTTTATATAATTCCTCACTTTTGCACCTTACCAAATCCAGCACCCGGGGTTGCCTCTTGTTAGTTTCATCAGTGCACTCTTCCCCTGTCTTTTATTTTCCCTTATAAATTGGATTTTTCTGTATTTGAACACTTTCTTTGTTAAGGATGATTCCAGCAATTTCTTGCAACCACATGTGCAGAAACAAACCAACAAATAGGTCCTTTTTTTATATAGATAATTAATAAAAAGATGAAAGGCTTCTAAATACACAGTTTTTTGTTTTTTAAACATTTTTCATATACTTACTTTCTATTCTTTTCTCATTCAAGACATTTTCTCCCATCTGATATTTTT
The DNA here is from genome assembly GCA_963932465.1 of Maratus speciosus. Classification (NCBI taxonomy): domain Eukaryota; kingdom Metazoa; phylum Arthropoda; class Arachnida; order Araneae; family Salticidae; genus Maratus; species Maratus speciosus. Next base: position 182,279,228 of record OZ010791.1, on the reverse strand, counting down.
CCCCCTTCACCTGCATTTTATATTTTATGTTTTTCTACTTATTCAAGGTTCCACATTCAGCTCTTGATGTAAGAACTCGAAATAGTCTCTGGCCTGTTGTTCATCAATGGCATAAAAGAGTTGATGAGTTCCATATTGCTAATTCTTATGGCCTATTCAGAACGTAAGTTTGGTGCTGTTATATGATTGAAACAATAGAGTGCCAATGATTTTAATCAGATAATTTAAATCATGATTCTATTAATATATATTTTTTAAATAATCATTGATTAAAATTGGAAATTTTCTTAATTTTTAAAATGATAGGGAACATATGAACATAGATTAACATAATTTGCTTTATTTCTAAAGATATTTTATCTGTTGAATAAACTTGTGAATTGTAAAGTGTAATAAGCTTGCAAACTGTAACTTTTTATCAGGAAGAAATTAAAAGAGATTGTGTTTGCAACTCAAAATGGCCAAGCAAAAAAAATGCTCCTTTACTAAACATCTCCACCTAGCAATGGAAAACGTAAACAAATGCGGAATGGGCTGCTTGCCCAGCAGAAAAGAAAAGTTAAGTAAAAAAAAAAATAGATTTAAGTGTGAGAGTCCAGGTTTGCATTTTAAAATTGACTGGATGGAAAGTGATGGGAAAAACTGTATTCTTACAATTCCTAATATGTTCAAGTGCCTTGAAGTAGCGATATAATAATGGCAGTAAAATATTTCATCATATAGCATCTCCGATAGTCATTTTAATGTCTTCATTTATCTCTCACATTTCCTTGCAGAAGTAACTTTTGAGCTATATGATGGCTGCAAATTAACTTGCTAAATTGACATATTTATTTGAAAATAAGTTAGTTCTTAGAACAATTATTGAAATAATCATCTGAGAACAAGAAAATTGTAGAAAAGGAGGCAATTTTCGATCTGCCGTAAACTGTAAATGCAATATAAGTATATTTATAATAAAATTAAGATCAAAATTGAAATGAAAAATGTATTAATTTGTAATTAATTACAAGCCATTAATTTAATAAAACTTTGAAAAGTGCCCTAAAATATTTAGCACTGTAAGGCGTCAGCCCTTGCCTGATAGTTAAAACAGTCCTGCTTATGGTATTTGATTTTTTTTTCCCCAGTTTATTGTGCAATTAAAAATTGGTAGGTATTTAAAAATTAGCTGTCAATAAGTTCCTTATTACATCATAGTCTAGTAAGCTAGTTACATAATATAATTACCAATATTTCCGATTTTTTTTTTTTTACAAATCAATGCCTAAACTAGCATCTGTCTTAGTAAAGTGATACTTGCAATTATAATAGCCTTGAGTTTTTTTTTTTTTTTTTTTTTAAAGATTATTTGTTATATAGAATAATTAAGTTAACATCAGTAAAATTGAAAAAATAATAATTCAATCATAATTTTGTTTAATTTAGTATGACTGGTGTTGGAGGTCGTCCAGAATTAATAATTGAAGGCAGTAACTCTTTATCAGCTGGATGGAAAGAATATCACTTTTTGTATAAACCTGGAGATGTGTCCAAGAGACCACCTGTCCTTAGTATGTATAGTATTTGAACTATCTACCTTAAACATATTCTTTTATTAATATCTAATTTTGCATTCTAATTATGAATCTACGAAATCCCTTTAGTCTTAAAAGTAAGCTTTGATTTTTTTTTTTCTTGTATTTATTTAAATAGTACCTCATCAACCTCGCTTGGATTGGCAGATGTGGTTTGCAGCCCTTGGAAATTATGAACATAATCCGTGGTTTGTGAGCTTCATATATAGGCTATTGGACGGGGAGAAAGATGGTTAGTATAATTTGTTAAAGTATTCCTGATTTTCTCTCTTATAACTTTTCTTTATATAATAGAGGGAGTTTTGTTTTTTTTTTCAAATATGTAATAGTATTGTAATTGAAATTTTTTTCAACTTCTGGTTTTCGGCAGATTTACACATTTAAAGGGCCAGAGACTCCAAAAAACTTGTTTATACAAAATGTATGTCTATCTATGTGTTCTTATTGTATCATCAGAAAGTTTATGAAGTTATGCTTAGAATTAAACCAAATCTCATATATATGTTTTTGGCTATGGCAAGCAGGTCCCACTTGATTTTGGAAATATTCTGCCAGAATGGGCCGCTGTAATAGCCATTTTCATTATTGTATTATTCAGGCATGAAAGAGTTCCTCCTAAAGGAGGAATTCCACCTTTTTAAACGCAAATTTGGACTTTCTCTGGATTGATACAAAAATGCAAAGAAAATATTTGATGCATATTTGGGGGGGGGGGGTGTCTAGAAAACTTAATAATTAGACATTTTGTCTACTCAGATCCTTGGAGTTTATTTCTGAATTGATGTACTATCAAATCAAAAGCAAGCTTTTGTTATAAGCATAAAAGTAAAGTCTTAAACAGTCAAATCATTCAAAATAATACATTTATTTTGAAAAATTAATCTCTGTGCTTCATAAAAGTTCAGCAGATACATTTGGATACATTTATACTTTTTGTGAACTGTTTCCAATTTTCTTGTTGGATTTAATGAATTTATACATTTATTGTTATTTATTTTTTCTTTCTTTTAATACTTTCTAAGTTACAAAAAAAAAAAAAAAAAATTAACAATCATATGTACAGTTATATTTCATTTTATTGTATGAATAACTGTTAAAATGTGTCTAAATTATACGAGTTTGGCCTGATGGAAAATTTTCCACCTTGTTTCATATTTCCCACTTTCATGCCTGATTATTGAAAAGTGTATGAAGGTTATGCCTAGAGTTGGACCAAATTTCATATATATGTTTTTGGCCATTGCCAGTAAGTTCCAGTTTAATTTGAGGTTATTCTTCCAGAGGGGGGTGGGGCTGTTGTACCGTATTTTCCAAGAATAATGCCGCAGTTACTTAAAAAAAGAAAAAAAAATAGTTTAATGCCGCTTTGGGTATATCGCCGCACTGTGTGTAACGTCACATACGTTATAGAAAACATACCAAGTGCAATTAATTAAAATTATTAAGTGTGGACATAAAATTAAACATTTTAAACTTAAATAAATAATTTATCTTTTAATTAATTGGACAATTAATTCCACTATCAACATTATTTATTTTAACAAACGGGGAAAAAAAATAATACAGTAGTACCGAATAATTAATGTTATACATTTGAAAACCCATCAAAATCTTCGTCCTCAGTATCACTGTGGAATAATTTTTAAATGTCAGGTGAGAAACTTTGATCGGTGTCTATGAAATCATCTGCATCATTCGTGTGATTATCAAAAAAGCGAGCCAGCAGATCGGATCTCGGATGTTACGGATCGGGCTCGCATGCTCGATTGTGTTTAAGATTAATTGAGCTGTTGCCAAACGTGAGTATACATATCTTTTAATGCTGAAAGTAATTACCAACATAGAGTAAAATAGTTTTCCCTGTAGCTTCATCGGCGCTGCAGAAGAATGAACGAGGGAGAAAATGGGAGGAGTTATTCCTTATAGACTCCTTGTATTGACGTCACGTTGCTATTAGCAACCACTGATACTATTGCATCTGGAGCACACACATGGAGCACAGAACTGCCCGTTTACTGTTAAAAGCACGTGTTATCGTTCTGTTTAATTTAGATATTTCTTATTTTTATTATTATAGTACAAATAAGTCTAATAAGTCAAATGGAGAGCACCACATTCGCCTTATGTTTGGGCGCCATATGAAGCGATGCCAGGCATGTGACATCATGTGCAACCTGTCTATATGGCATGCAAGACACTGGGTGAATTTGAGGAGAACCATTGTGACTGGATGCGATGCCTGGACAAAGTGCAATTTTTTGCTCATGAAAATTGTATTGTTTGTAAATACGCCGATACCTTTCTGCCGTGCGAGACATTGTTTTTTCTTTTCAAATGTATGACATAAGATCATGGAATTTTTTTTTTAAACTAGATTTCCAAATTTTTAAATAAAAATTGGCAGTAAATTTGGTACTATTTACAAGCCGCACCTAGTTATTGGCCGCAATTTTGTTTTCAAACCAGAAAAATCTAGTTTAACGCTGCGGCGTTATTCCCGGAAAATACGGTACATCAGCTGCTTGTGCAGTGATGGGAACTTTACATCCTGCTAAGCTGGTGATTTGCAAGCAGCCGATATTGCCTGGGAATAACAAAAAATATTGATTTTATTAAATATCATGATTAACTCCTTTTTACTCCGATTAATTGACTGAAGAAGAAATTTAAGATGAAAATCAAAGCTGGTATAGTATAAATCAAAGTTGGTAACTAATAATATTCAAGTATTAGCATGTGTAACTACTTTTTTAAATATTAAATGTATGATATAGAAGAAAGTTTTGGGATTGGCACATCCAACTCGTTTTAATGAATTATTGATAAGCTGTTAATCAGAAATTTACTAACAGCAATATTTTTCTTTTTTCTCCTTCAATTTAGTTATCAATTTATTGGATAAAGACAGACTACCATTCCCAATTAATAACCCTCCAAAGTATATAAGAGCAATTCTTTATAAGTATAACTACACGCCTTCTTCTAAGTAAGCTATTTTATTAATTCTTAAATTTTTCAATTAATTTAGAACTTTAATTAGTTAATTAAATTCTATGTAATTTTTGCAGAAAAAGTGAAGATTGGTGGACTAGACGCAAAGAACGTGAATATTTTAACAGTGCTAATTTAGATGCCAAACAGACCACAGAATTCCTCACTGCTGCCGGCATACCTTTGGTAATTTCCTTTACCTTTTAGTTTCTTTTAATTAGCTTTCAGTTATTTAAATCTTCCATTGTCTATTTTTGGAGATTTCATCATAAATTAGAAGCAGGGGTGCATACAGACTATTACTTCTTAGACTACTTAGAAATAGAAAAGTTTCCAAGTAGTGCTTAGAACTCCTTAGATATACAAAATACTCCTGAAATTATTGTGATGAAAAATTTAGCAGCTTCAATGACTTAATCAAAATAGTATACAATATTAAAATATAGAGACTTATATCTTACATGATGAATAATATTGTCTGTATAATCATCTTTCTCAAGTATGCAGAGTTTCACCCATGTTTAAAAACAGCCAGGTTGCTGCTGGTGAGGAAAGGGCACTTTTTGGATTCTGAATGGCACTTATCAGATTCTTAAGAGAACTTTTATTTTTAAAGGCATTCTTTCAATTTTTAAAGCCAATTTTAATATTTAAAACTCAAGTCACTCTTTTCAAGACAAGATTGAGTCAGTTTTTACTATGCAAGTAATTTTTTTTATGCAAAAAGAGAAAGGGCATTTTTTTACTGAAGGACAAGAAGAGTGCTATTTTGTAAGCCAAAGGGCAGGCAGGGTGCCGCACCCTGCTAAAACTGTCTGGGAGAAACTCCAAGTTGATATATTTATGTATGACATGAAAGAGATTCACCTTTAAAGGAAGTAAGATATAAACTTCTCATATTTACAGAGGCAAAATTCAAGTGAATTACTGTGGCTTCAAGTGATTTTCGTACCATTAAAAGAAAAAGTTACTGTATTTTTTGCATATTCCATGTGTTTTTTTCCTTCAAAATTGACTTTAAAATTCTAGGTGCATATCATATATGATGAGTATATGGTATTTGACTGATTTCTGTATGTATGTATATATATATATATATATATATATAATCATCATCAACTGTTTTCAATCCACTGCTGGATGTAGGTCCTCCCTATAGATTTTTCCAATGTTTTCTGTCTAGTGCTTTAGACATCCAATTAACACCATCTACTTTTCTGATTTCATTACTCCATCTTACTTGAGGTCGTCTATATCTATATGATCATGGGCCACTACATAAAATAGTTGGCTGGCAGTGTTGTATTCAAATTTACGAAACCAGTAAGCAGTACATTGTGAGTACTGTACAATTGTAGCCCTAACATTAGACTTTAATAGAACAAAATATCTTTGAAATGCTTTTCTGTTCATTTTTTCTCTTCAAATAAGGTATTAAAATTGCATGTGCTACATAAGAGCACAGCATTACGTGAAAAAATATGGCAAGTCCTTCAAAATTCTTGCCCTTCTTAGAATTCTTCTAGACTTCTTGGATTTTGTCTTCTGAAATCTGTACAAACCCTTTAGAAATTAAATGATTTTTAAATACTTTAAAATTCCCTTTCTTTTCTTTATACTGTAATTAGCATGATAACAATCATGTTTTTAAATTCCTGCTAGCTTCTTGATACATTTTTCAAGTTTAACTCTTATGACAAACAATAGTTTTATGAAAACACCTATAGCTAAGGTTGAGTGTTTGTCGCAGAAAATATAAGTAAAAATTTCCAAGGAATTTGTGCTAAACTTTACAAATTTTCCAAAATATAAATATGAAAGAAATAAAGCTAATAATCTTCAATTTTGCTTCTTGTTAACTTCTACAAAATAAAAAATATCACCCATATAAATAAATATCTTTTATAGCTGTAGCTCTAGAATTCTCTTTAAGATTTTTTTTTTTTTCAAGCTAATGTTTATTATTCTTTTTATTGTTTAAAAAGGAATTTCCAGCAACAATATTGTTCATTGGTACTAGTAAACAATGATTTGAGAGCCGTGAAAAGCATTCAATTTCAGATTTGTAAAATTCACCTAATTTACGATATCCGATGTTAGGTCTATTGTTATATAAGAGGTTATTATTATTTTTTTCCCTCTAATTCCTCATCCCCAAACATTGAAATGTTATAAAAAAAATGCTGAATTATTGTAGTTGAAACTTACTTATGAGGTACTAGGGGTTGAATGGTTCTAAATAGGATAGGAGTGACATCATATTCACATCCTTTTTCAGGAAGCTCCAAAATAAACAATCTGTGTTGAGCAATAAATTTTTATCGCTTCCAACCAAATTCAACTTTCAAATCGCATGAAACAGGTATAACTCAGGAAAACCCTTAATGTATGCTTTTTTAAAATGAAATATTTCATTGTTTGAGAAAAAGAAAACCTCACAAAAAGAAATATCCTTTCTGTATGGAGGTGCAAGAGGGAATTTTAGTAATGAATTTGTTGTGTTTGGAAAACCATATGGAAGATGCAATTAAATGCTATATTTCTGGATTGACCCTTCACTTAATGTATGGCAGGGTATCTAGGATTCCCTCTCTCAAACAGTTCTTATTTAAGTTCAAATTTTAATTGGAAAACTGTTAGCTTTCATTTGATAAACTTCCGTAGCCATAAACATATTGAAAACAATCTTCATAGACAAAATCTTGGTTCAACAGTTTTTGCAGAATTGAGGAGTAAGGATTGTAAAAATTTGTGCTGCAACAATTATTCAACCCTACTTGTAGCCAAAATATATATTAAATATTTTCTTATAATTTCATTTGTTGGTTACTGCTAAAAATATTTAGAGATTAAAAAATAAATGACATTTGTTATTTTATTTTTAGAGTGTACAAGTACATGCAATTTTCATATTTCAAGAAAAGATTAACAATATTTGAATCATCTGAAATTAGAATTGAAGAACAATATGCGTTTTTTGATAATTTCAATATGAAAAAGGAGTATAATTAAAATTAACATGAAGTGGGCTTTTACCTTAAAATCCATCATATCTTTGCCTTTAAAAATTAGTTTCTATATGGGATTACGAATTCTGTGTTTTTGCATAGACTGTAAGTAGTGTACTAGTATTTTTCAACTGATCACTTAAGCCTCTGTTTATACTTCAAATCATCCCACGAAGAAAAAAATCAACGTTATATTTTCCAATAAGGAAAAAATAATTAAACAAAAATATATTAATATGTGAAATTATATACATGTATGATAACATTAATTGCACTTTTTTTTTTCTTTTTTTAAGCTTGAGATATTCAATGATTTATTTTTCATAATGATGAAAATTCATTTTTAATTGTTTAAAAAATATTTTTTGCCAAACAAAGACAATATAAATAAAATTTCCTTTACCTACAGGATAATTGAAAATTGTTCTCGTTATTTACTCTTCCTACACTACAAAAAAAAAATGTGATATTGCTCATTTATACAGTTAAGGCATGAACTACTGGGATCTAGAATCTTTAAATTATTAAAATAACTAGTTGAAAATTTGATTTAAATCGTATATATATATATATATATTTTTTTTTTTTTTTTTTTTTTTTTTTTCAATTTTGGATATAGATTGTTGCAGATGCGTCAGATTTTTTATTTTTCCCATAATGGTGAATTTTTGCCTTACATGGAACTGGATGGCAAGATTTTGCTTCATATGGGAACCCAATAGACCAGATAGTACGAATCAAAGCTTTTTTTGGAATTAATAGCCGAGTCAGTTGTTTTCTTGACAATGTGTGTGTTTTATAATAAATAAATGTTTTATATATGTGGAATTGACCTTTTAGTAATAAAGACTTCTCATTGATGACTCGATGGTGTAGAAATAACACTATTTAATATCTGGAGTAAGCTATGACTTATATTTACAGGATACATACAAATTATTTACAGGTTTTAAGGGGATAAAAGGGGCTTTTTGCGACAATCTACTGTCCTTCAATACTTCGGCGCACTATCGGAGTCTGACGGGACATCTTCCCAGGTCAGCTCACAAAACAACTCTGAAGTTAATTTTAGCCTTCATTCTCAGGCTGGAGATTCAAAATCACTAAGTCATCAAGTTTATTGTCTTTTAGAAATTGTAAGCTTTGTCAGTTTTCATGAGAATTAGCTGCACCCTCTTACTGTGGTCAGGATGTTTTGGAAAGCGCAAGTCACATCCACACTCAGGCATCTTGACATGTGTGCGCCACTCACACATGAGACCAAAAGCAGCAAGAAAAGGGCAAACTAAAACTTATCTAAAAAAAAAAAAGGCACTTTAACAAAATTTTTAAAGTTAAAGAAAAAAAAAAATCTTTAAAAAAAATTTAGAAGCCAAAAGGTAGAGAACAAACAAAACAAAAAAAAATTTAAATTAAATTTAGACTTTTCCATTACAATGCATAGGCTGAACTGCACGAACACTACATGAAGAAAGAAAAAAAACGTCTTCGAAGAAAGAAAAAAAAATGAAAGTTAAAAACCGTCGTGTGTGCCATGTGTAACATGCACTATCTTTTCGTCTTTAAGAAGATCTGCCTTAGAACTTCACGTCTTTAAAACAGTTTTCCCTCAGATTTATTAGTCTTAGTGGGGAAAAAGAGAAAAAAAAAAAATCGCAGGATAAGAAAAGAAAAAAAAAATTCATCTTGAGTAGTGCAGCAGTCAGTTTGGGGGAGGGGGAAGGGGTACATACAAATACTTTAAACAATTATTTGAATCAAACATTTTGAAGTATATCAAAAATTACCAAATATATAGAAATACAGATGCATAAATTTCCCATAATGGTGAATTTTTGCTTTACATGAAACTGGATATCAAGATTTTTCTTCATATGGGACGTCTTCCCAGGTCAGCTCACAAAACAACTCTGAAGTCAATTTTAGCCTTCGTTCTCAGGCTGGAGATACAAAATCACTGAGTGATCAAGTTTAGTGTCTTTTAGAAATTACAAGCTTTGTCAGTTCTCATGAGAATTAGCTGCACCCTCTTACTGCGGTCAGGATGTTTTGGAAAGCGCAAGCCACATCCATACATATATATATAAAATTGTGTATTTTGTAATAAAACTAATATGCCTGTTTCACTGGCTGTTTAACAGGTATTCGAAAATAAGCTTCTCTTGCCAAAATGGTGGGAAAAAAAATTACAACATTTGTTCCCATTTTCAATATGGTTTAGAGAAAATGTTTGAATTGCCCAAACTTTAAATTGTTGATGATTGATTTTTAAAGAGGGGGGGATATTTATCATGTTAAATTGTTGATTTGTTTATATGCACTATAGCTAATGTATATTTCAAGAACATAAAAAATTGTATTCATAATGAAAAAAAAAAATCCAGTAGTGATAATTTGAGTTTTTATAATATTTCAAGTTCTTTTCACATATGGAGGACATCTTAATACTGTCTCTTAATCAAACAAGTATTAGTTTGATATATACTTGCAGCAGTTTTCCCTTTTTTAAATTTATTTCATATATTCTCATATAGATTCAAATAGTTGTTCTGAGTAGTTTTTTTCACTCGAAAAATCTTGTTAATGCAAAAAAAATTTAACGTTATTTGAGGCTACCAAAACTTACAAGAGAGAATCATTGTAAATCACAAATTGATATGATATAGTCATAAAATAGTAGCAAGTACTTTTCCAAGAATATTAATAGATGGCAGCAGCATCCAGCTTTATTATATTTATTTGATATTGACTAGGTAGCATTCACAAGCATACATAATTCAGTTTCAAAATGGTGATAGTGCTCGATGATGTATTCAGTCCTAACACAGAGACAATTAAAAATTTTGTGTACCAACTTACTTAGTATCTAATTTACAGCCCTGACTTAGCCTTAAGCGATTTTCATCTGTTTAGTCCACTAAAAAAAAAAAAAATCTTGGAGGCACGATGATATTTGCAGAGGATGAAGAGGTTCAACATGAAATACTCATGTGGCTGAGACAGCAATCCAAAGAATTTTATGTAGCTGGTATTGGGGCACTGATAAAACAACATATGAAATACTTGTGGAAAATATGTTGAGAAATAAAAATAACTTTGAAGTGATTAACGCTGTTAGTTATTTTTTAATTATCTTTTGTGACTTATTTAATGACTTTCCCTCATACGAAAGCATCTATTGTTCAAATAGAATAAAGATATACTTTTAATTTGAATAATAAATAACATTTTTATTTTCTGATGAATTATGGCTTTAAAAAATAATTTTGATTTAAGGAAAAAAAAATCTTTAAAAACATGTTGTTTGAAGTTAAAAGCAATACTTTAAATCAGTATCCTTGGAATTAATCTTGATCAAGCCTTTTCTGTGTGAAGACCTTTTTTAAAAATCACTTATTACTCTTTCATTTTTATCTTATCTGCTTTTAAATTTTAAATATCAATATAAATGATGTGTGTAATTGTATTGTTATGTTTAGGAGAAAACCAGATTTGTACGTGTCACTAATGCCTATCTCAAAAAGATTTTGATCCAAGTTCGAAATTACATTGCTACTCTTCAGCCAACGACTTTTGTCTGGTCTTTAATTGGAGCTGGTTTTAGCATCAACTTCCTTGCTCCGATTCTTAGGTTATGAACCAGTGTCTAATGAACTATGATTGTATTGATGTCATGAATTATAGATGATCATTATCACCTTAGCTAAAGGAAGAAACATACTGACTGGTACTGTGCCTGTATTGCATGTGATGCCACATAATCGTAATCTTTATTCAAGTGTGTGAAAATATTGTAACTGTTTTTGTTTCATTAATTAATTTGAAATATTTCAATGCATAAGAAGAATGTATTAATTGATATTGTTGTGTAGAATCAGCTTCTTAATCTGAATTATAATTTTAACTCTCTTATAACATTAAGATTATTTTTCTCGTATGTTTTAGAATATTAAATCTTTAATGCCAGTTTTGTATTTCTAAAGCCTATATATTTAATATATTTTTTTTTTATTTGCATATTTAATAATATATATATTAATTATGCAAAAAAATGTGCTTATATCTGCATATTGTTCATTATTAGTATATTTTTTAAGGCATTGCAACAGCTGTTCAACTTTGTTGTTATTTATTTTAGTGAAAATCTCAATAGATTGATAATTCGTATGAAATTTGCATGCATAATTTGCAGGATGCATTTGTTTTTTCTTCTGAAGCAACAGGATTCATCAAGATATTTCCGTCTAAAATTTTTTGTGACTTCTCCGTTGGTTTATGTAATTTTTATCCTTGATTTACTTTGAAATGAAGTTTTTATGTTTTATTGGAGTGTTTAATGTCAAATATTTTAACTTTTATTACTATCCTGATGCTCAACATTCAAATAAAATCTCTAAAGGCCCAAAATGGCTCATAATGTAGGGAAAAAAGAGAGGGAGGAAGAAGAATTTGCTTGTTTATAGAACCAATTTTATTCAACTCCTCAGCACATTTTTTAAATATCTGTAATTTGTTATGTATTTTTTTTTTCTCAATATTTGGTATATGATTGTTTTAATACAGACAAATGCAAAAAATTAAAGAACAACTTTTAAAATATTGTTTTAAGTTTTTGTTATATTATTATTGAGTTATTTTATTTAATCTACATCATATTATCCCTGTAATAATCTTTGAAATATTCCTAATGGACAGTATTCTCATGACGTCACAGTGGGAATCACAATGGTGTAAAAATAGTGGCTAGTGCGTTTGTTTCGTTATTGCGTCATTTGATGCAGCATAAATACAGGTAAATGCATGTGTAAAACACTGCAGATTTATTCTGTACGAAGTATTTTCGATCAGTACTTATATACATGCTAATTAAATTCCATATATACTTATTAATTAAAATTTAAAATTTTTATTTTATAAATATAAGGAAAAGTGTGCATGCAATTGCTTTAAAATAGAGAAAAGAATCCATGTATAACTCATACCGGTTCCCGAAAAAGTCTAAAACTTCGTATGAAAATAAAATGTAAGCATAAATTTTCTAACCACAATGCTTTTCAATGGCGCGGTTATGAATGTTATTCCCACCCAAGCAGATGAATTTTTGTAGCCTCGAACCAAAAGGGAAGACTATGGTCCATTAAGTATATTTCTTATAGTTCCCAATTTCCTTCGAAATCCAAATCTTTACATTTCCAAAGACTTTAAATTATTTTATTTTTAAGTAGTTATTCAAATACTGGTCACAATTAAGATATCAATTTAACAGTGTCATTATTTTTTTACTTTGTATGTGAAAAAATACACACAAATTATCTTATTTGTTTATTGGTTTTGTTTTTGTATGCAATGAAATAAAACTCTTAAATTATTCATCAAGCAATATAAGTAAACTAAAACAAATCTTTTTATATGATTAAAAAAATTATTATATCCCAGCTTAAAAAGAATCATATAAATGAAGCTGGTCTTTTTTATATAAACTAAAATAGTCTTCATCAGTAAACAGAGCCCACCAATCTTGCCCATCATTCTTTTTAAAGCTTTTTGTATTTTAGTGGAAAAGATTAACTTACAAAAAGTGATAAATAACAAATATATATATTGTACTTTAACTTAATTTGTTTGCTGTTCATATATATATATATATATATATAACCTACTGCTCTGTAGTTTAAAAAAAAATAGCCTTTTTTAAAATATATGAAGTTAAAATAATTAAAGAGCCTCTTTTAAATGTTCTAGTTGGAAATATCAATGTTGTTTCACTATTTCCTCTCATTTTTGGTATGTTTAAATACTTTCTCGAGGTTTTGTTACTTAGATATGAAAGATATGCACAAAACTTTAGAGCAAGACCGTAACCAGTCTGCAAAGTCAGAGGGGGGGTGGGTGAAATTTTTTTGTGGGGCTAAGACATATTTTTTTTTCATCTCTATTTAAATTATGAATAACTATGCACAGATGAAAAGAGCAGATCTCTCTGTCATAAAACTTTTTATTACAAAGATTTAAACATTTTAAATGTAATATAAATGTTATTATTAAAAGATTATGAAGTGTTGAGTGGTCTCAAATAGTTCGGGTGGGGGGGGGGGGGTCAGCTCACTTTTTCTCCATCTGGTTACGGCCTGCTTTCCAGATAATGTCTTTTAATTACGTATGATCATCATATGTGCCAAAATATTATTTTCATGTATCTTAATATTGAAAATTAAATTTTTTTTTAAATAGATTTTTTGATTAATATTTGTAAAGTTATTTAATCCAATTCAATTTATTTAAAATTAATTAGATTGATAGCCGAAATAATTTATAAAGCATATACGAATTATTTTTGTTTAATTCAGTTATGCTCAATATTTAGTAGATGAACATCTGCTAATATGTGAAATAGCTTGTATTCTATACATTTTATATTGGTTATTGACCGTACATTTCATAGCGTCTATGCATCTAATTTGAAAATTTTTTCATAAATTTGTCATTTATCAGAAAATAAGCAAGTTGCTATGAGTAATGCTTTGTTGCTAAGCATATTATTATTTTTTTTTAAGTAATTTACTATTGTAATAAATTTAACAAGTTGTTAATGTATGCACATCATTTTAATATTTCAGATTGTATATACAGTAATTTAATGAAGCATTGGGCATTCAGTCTGTTTAAATCAAAGGATATACTTCTAAAATTAAAATTTCTTTTATTTATGGATTATGTTTCATATCTTGAAACTTGTTTCTGTTTGATCTTTTTTACCACCATTTTAAACTGTGATAACTGTTTTGTTATATCTGCTTATTTCCCCTTATCAGTAAGTTTAGGATAGTTTGCCAATTTTATTAAATTAAAGGATTTTTTAGATGAAAATATGCTGAATTTTTTAGTATATGTTTTTTTTAAATTTACCTTTTGTTCTAAGAAAATTTTGAACATGTTTTTCTTTGTAATGGTTAGATGTTATGTAATTAAAAATATAATATACATATTTATTAATTTATGAAATTTATTTTTTAAATAGTTTAATCTTTTGATGAGCTGCTTTTTGTCTTTTGAATGTTAATGTGATCTGTTTTCTTTGTCTTTAATTACTAGGTTTTGTAAATTATGTTTTATACCAAAAATAAACTTCATTTTTCAATATCTTTTTTTTTTTTCTTTTTATAAACAAATCAATTGGAAAATATTTTTTCAAAAACTTGAGGACGAATTCAAATTTTATTGCTATACTAACTTTTAATAACAAAGAAATACAAATTTCATTGAGAAAAAATTTTAATTATAATTTAATTAAGCTGTATTTAGTTTTCATTACATGATATATTCAACTTTAGGGAAAATATCTAATTTTACTCTAGTGAGAAATCATATTTAAATTGTAAGAATAGCACTTTAATTATAACTGTATGGTTTACTGTAATTATGAAAGGCAGTTTCAGTAAATTTTAGACAGATTTTGGTGCAATTTCAGCAAAACTTTGCAGTTTATGTCTTTTTTTATGGCATTTTCACAATAGTTCTTCAAAGATTTTGCCCCTAATTATAAAGATATTACATTAAGTCTTTGACTGTGGCATTTTGATACAATTACATAAAAATATTTCAGCTTTATGGATTTAAATGCATGCTTCCTTTTTGAAATGTCATTTTATGTATGAAAGTCTGCCTTTTGGGGGCCTTTAAGAACAGTCTTAAGCATTTATTCAATTTAAAAGTATTTTTATTTTAAATTTTAATTTAAAAAATGGCATTAACTTCCCTGTTCTCCCTTGTTTCCCTTTTTTTTTTTTTTTTTTTTTTAACCTTTTATGAAATTTCCTAATTGTTACCATTTGAATTCCTTATAGAATGCTTTTTATGCATTGATATATAAGAAAATTAAATTTTGAGAACTATTCTAATTCCGATCCCTATGAATAACTGATTTTTCTTTCATTTCATAATTTGTCATATTTTCAGAGGTATCAATTTTAAATGTGTCTTACATGTTACAGCTAAAAGTAACAAATCTAACTCCCATAATCTACAGATTTTGGTGTTCCTCAATCATGAATAAAATCCTCTCATTCCCTACCAGAGAAGAGTGAGAATGCTCTCTAAGCCACATATTACCACACTTAATGATACCCAGTTTTATGAAGTGAAAACTTCTTACCTGGGTAGTTATCTGCCCGAAAAATTAATCCTTTGCCTCTTCATAATCCAATAAGAAAGCAGTTCAAAGGAGTACTTTTTTTTTTTTTTTTACAACAAAACATCCTTTTCTTCAAAGGACGTCTTGCTCCTGAGACAGGATAGAGCTGAACTTTTTCATGAAGATCAGCAGTTCAAACAAAAATGATATCCAACATAATGCTATATCATATCACTACATATTAGATTATCTGAAACTCATATCAATCACAAATGTAATCAATTTTATCAATTATGTATATATTTTATAATAAACAAACTGGGTTTTTTTTATACTTGATTAGCCTGGAATTAGAGTATTATATAAACAATAAATTATCATCATTGAAGTCTGCCATTATGCTGAAACATCATAAATAAGAACATTACACGAATTATTGCACTTAACAGGTGTAAAGAGGCCTTGATACAATTTATTGTTCAACTGGTGTTTGTAATAAATCACCTAATTAAGAATTAATGATTTCTTAGATTACTGCACTCTCAGATTTATTGTGTTTTAACAGGATGAATTTCTTCCCACTTAATTTTAATCTCCAGATGCCACAAATGACACTGAAATTTACGATTGAATTTATTTGAAAATAACTAATTGCATCCATTTATTACTTCATGTACATAATACAGTACAGGACCCATTATCCGAAATCCCAAAATCCGGGAAAAAAAAATTGAAAATTTTGTAAATTTTTTACTAAAATTTTGCAGTTCCTGAAATTTTTCGAAAATTTTACAGATTCCTAATCATTATTTTTTTTTTTTTTTTTTTTTTTTTTGTCTATTGTGTTGCAATGTGTAACCACTAAAATATGTTACATCAGTGGTGGGGGAACGTGGTGTCCCCCTTTGTTATTGCCCCCCTTGCCCGACTTTGTTTTTTAAAAAAAATCGTCAGATATTTCACACCTTCACTTCGATAAAATATTATGGCTACACAATTGTGTTACTTGAATCAGGCGTGATTCTGAGTAAAAAAAAAACCTGAAATTCACAGCAAACTTTTTTTAAGTTTACAGAAGAGGGGGGGAGGACCCCTCGGTACTAATTATGCGTTTTTCCCGCGATCCTTTAACGAAATTCGCGTTTCACGCGATCATTTGATGAAATTAAGGCAGGTTTTTTTGCGGTCCTTAGAAGAATTTTTTTTTCCGCGAGGTTTTGCCCAAATTTGCGGTTTTTTTCCCCGCGATCCTTTTACAAAATTTCATTTTTTGCGATCCTTTTACAAAATTCCGTTTTTTGCGATCTTTTGACAAAATTTGCAGTTTTTTTCGCAATCTTTTGATGAAATTTGCAGTATTTTACGCAATCTTACGACAAAATTTGCAGATTTTTTTCGCGATCTTTTGATGAAATTGCGATGGGCTTTATCGATCCTTTGAAGAATTTTTTTTTTTTTTTTTTTTGCTATATATTGACGCAATTTTTACTCTTTTTGTGGTACTTTGAAGAAATTTGTATTTTTTCCTGATTCTTTGACGGAGTTTGCATTTTTTCTGCGAATTTTTGACAGAATTCGGAAGGACCCGAAATTCGGAAAGCCTTCGGTCCCGAAGATTCCGAATAATAGGTCCTGTGCTGTAAAACAAAAATTTTGTTTCAAAATAGTGGTGCCATTGTTACATTTGGAGATTAAAATTAAGTGGGGAGAAATTCACCCAACTGAGCTTAAAAGTTTGAGATAACTACTCAAAAAATGAAAAAAAAAAGGCCCATGTTCCTTTTTTTTTTTTTTTTTCATAATATTATTCTACACTATGTACTGCATAAAATGCAAAAATTCCCATCACAATATGTGCTCTGGAAGTAACCTAAATTTGAAAGTAGACTGCTGCAAGCAGTTATTATAGGTTTCGAAGGAGCTCTCTAAATATTCCACACAAATTAAACAGATCGTTGAAATTAGATCCTGAATGGTGACAGTATCATACATCAACAAGCTTTCTTGACTTTCTTCAAAAGAGTCATACTAATTACCAGTTGATTTAAGCTTTTTAGAAGAATATTGTGCTTTTGGTTCTGTAGTTTGGTTGACACTTGTATCTAAAGTTAGATTGTTCAGGTACTGGTTTTGCTGTTACGCTTTTTCCTTCTCTATATCCGTCAGTTTTGTTACTTTTGGGCATTTCTAAATCACTGAAAAATAGGATAAACCACTAAACAAAAGAAAAGCAAACAACAAAATTAATAACTAAAAATATGAAAAAACACGTCACAAAACAAAAATTAAAAATATGTAGGAAAAACTGAGTAAAAGAATACTGTTTTTTTTTTTGCTTCTCCTGAAAAGTGGTGTTTTTTAAATCACAGTTTGTACCTTTCCTCCAAAGCCATCTTGATATTTTTTTTTTTCTCTGTTACTTTCTTATTGGACATTGTTTGAACTAAGAAAATTTCAATTTTTTTTTTTTTTGCTACAACAGTACTAGAGTGTTTTTTTTTTTCTCTCAAAACCTCTCTCAAAATTCTCTCCTTAATTCATTTGATAATTATAGATTCAATAAAGTTATACGAAAAATTTTGTGGTGATCAGATGAGTGCTTAAGGAGGAAAAATAGATTTAGTTAACATGTATAACACCTCAATAGGTTAGCCACTTAAGGCTAGTAGAAAATATTGAACCATTTGAAACCAAAGATTTTAACTGCTCTGCTCAACAAGCACAAAACATTTTGACACATTTACAAATTTATTTTTCAATGGAAAGATATAAAAATGGAAGGCCTGACTATGGAAGTGATTTGGAATCAAACTGTGTTTTCCATTTTTTGATAAATAAATTACCTATTGAGTTGTAAGCAATTTTGATCACTTGACAAAGACATTTTTCACCCTTCCTTCAGTGGTTATTCTTTCGCATGGAAATTTGACTCAAAATGCACACTTTGACACTATTTTCTCAAACATCTATTGTGTTTGCAAAAAAATGGAAAACACAGTTCGATTACATAGTTTCTGAACAACAACACCTGCTAGTTTCATGCATTTTTTAAAAAATATAAATTAAAACTTATGTCATAAAGTTGCCCTTTTAGATTTGAAAACAGCCTTAATGTATTATTTTAGTATTTATTATTAAGCTCAAATGTTAGTAAAAATTTCAACAAAATTTATCTCTGAATATCTGAACACCAAGGAAATAAAAACACTGTTGTATTTAAAATTAGAAATACAATAATTTGAAATTTTATAAATCAAAATTCATGTTCTTTATATGACATCATATATAATAAAAGTGCAAAGCATTTCACTGTCATCAACAGTTCCGGAATGACTGCTTCCCTTTTTATATGCCAAGTGGCCATTTCGGTACTTTTATGTTAACAGGGTGCAGGTGATAAATCGCCAAATATTTACATACATTATATAAACAAACTTATCACTCATTTCATTTAAAATACACTTCTTTCATCTCTAATAATAGAAGTTTAATGTTTGTGACTGTTATAACCAAATATGGGCTGACAGCTTCACTTCCCATATGATAGGCAGCTATTTTTAATCAAAATCATTTTTTTCCAATAAAACTGCACAAAAGTTAAATTTTTCGAAAGATCGTTCAAAAATAAGGTACTACTTGATTATCCCATCGACCAAAAATCTATCGCCAAACTATAAGATTAAATGCCAATAATGGTTGATCGTAAATGTTACATTCACTTGACTTCAAGCAAGTTACACGTGTTTACGTCATCAAGGGATTTTTATTTTGATGTTTTATTTGTATTTTTATTAATTTTATACTAATTTATTTGTTCTTTCATTATTTAAAATAAAAATTACGTCAATTTGTATAATTTGGCGATTTATATAATTTGGCGAAATTGGTCGATGGGATAACTAAGTAGTACCAAAAATAATTGATGCTTAAGAGATAAATTACATTCAAATATGGATATATTCTGAGACAACTTTAGTCGAAATTAGGCTGACAAGTGGCAACTCAATATCTCATTCCATCAAAGTAAACAAACAATAGTGATTCATTGATTTTGGCAATTAAAAATATTAAGCCATGAAGGTAATCGTTTGTAAATCGAGTTCTCCAGAAAGAAATTTAAAATAATAAACCTGATTGTGATTTTTATAGCCGTCAAATCATGAGGCAGAATGCAGCTTTGTTCATGACATCATTTGCCTATGAACCAATGAAATAAATTTTAGATTTAAAATTGAGCTCGCTATTCATTGAACATGAATCATTTTATTATTATTATTATTATTTAATTGTATCAAAACAGCTTATTTGCTATATTTCGAAAATATACTATTTGTTTAGACTATAACTTACATTTTCCATTGATTCTAAGGTGGATATTACCATTTAGCACTTATTTGATGATGAAAGAGCTGCATCAAAATTGTAACATGGAATTACATATATATATAACCATTAATTTATTATGATATCTTTTCATTTTGAATTATTTTTTCTTTAATATTGGTATCTTATATATACCTAGGTAGCTAAATGTTTTAGCAATCTTTTAAATATATATATATATATATATATATATATATACATATATATTTCTTTGAGATGCAGACTACCAACATTTCTTAGTAAATTTTTGCAATTCAAATGATAAATTCACGGTATAATTTTGTTGACCCTGACAGTGGATCTCTTTGGTGTCGTATTAGCTGAAATGTGCCAATAGGCAGAGGACCCAATTAAGGAAGATTACTTAATATGTTAAAATCTCTGCATTAGTGAACATATTACAATTGATATGCAGACGGACATGACACAAATTGCCTAAATGAGTTAAGTGGTTTTTGACAAGAAAGATGAAATACACAACATAAAAAATATACAAAATGTTGTCATGATCTTAAAGAATTTTTCATTTCTCGGTTAGAATCTTCCGTTTTGATGAAAGATTAAGCAAATAAATTAACACGGTGACTGACACTGAAGTGCTGAAAAATTTACAATATTTTAAGTAATTTTTAAGAAAGTATAATCCTGTAATAAATAAAAGGTTGGTAAATTTTAAATAAATGTTCAGTAATTACTTAAAACAATATATATTTTTTAGTTTTATATCATATTTTAGACGTCAGTCATCAGTGAATGATGCGTTTTAAAAGTTAAGTGTCAGTCATCGGTGACTTACGTGGTGCTTAACGTGTTAAATTATAAATAAAAGTAACATGTTGCAATTCTTAGCATATATTTAAGGGCAACCAAACTGGTCGCCAAAGGTGGCTAGTGTAAAAGTATACATTAAAGGTTCAAAATTAGAGGATTATTATGAAAAATATTTAAATTTTTGCTCAGCTTCTTTTAAATGTGTTAACTACTCTGAAACATTTAAAACAGTTTTATATTGATAGACCTTATTGAATAACTAAGAATTACAAAACTTTTTTTTTTCCTAAACAAAAAGAGTAAACCTTTACCCAGGTGCTACTTGGAAAAAAAAATTGAAATACAGAAAAAGAGAACTTTCATCACCAGGCCACAAAAGCTGTCTTTAAACAAAATCTAATATGAAAAATGAGGTGCCGATGGGTCACACAGCAGCCAACATGTTAAGATATGGCTACAGGAAAGAGAAACAACATTCTTATATACATTACTGCAAAATTTAATTTACATTATTATAACAAACAGAATTTATTGTTGAATCATATGATAATAGATTTTTTAAAATCAGTCCTGAAAAGTAATAACCTCCTCAGTCCCAAGACAAATATTACATGGAACCACAAAAACCAGTTTAAAATTACTTTGAAACATCTCCAAAGATGTATCAGTCTATATATTGATGCTTATGATATGTATGCATTTATTAAAAAGGTCTAGAAGTAATTTTAACTATTTTAGAAGCATTTAAATTAATGTAAGGGTCTTCTTTAGTGTCTCCTATAGTTGATGACTGTGAAAGTTAAAATTGTTTTCTTAATATAGAATCAAAATTTAATTATTAATTCATAAATAAATTCTAAAAAATATTGTATTGTCACCTCAAACACTCAACTGTACATAATTTTTAAAATTGTAACAGATCAGAAAGTGTGTGAAAAATTGATTACAAAATTCCATCTTTACGTACATGAGCTAAGCTAAGTTAAATAAAAGCATGTAAGAATTATATTCTAACAAGAAAAGAAAAGAAAAAAAGCAAAACTTAAGAAAAAAATGTTCTCCCCTGTTGATAAACTCTTCTTGCCATGTTTTTGACAACTCTCTAGAAAAACTCGAATTGAAAATTAAATGCATTAAAAATTGCTTAAAACTTAAAATAGCAGGGGACAAAATTTACTATAATGGAGTACAATAGTGTAACCTAAATTCTTTCATAAATAACAAAAAAAATTGATGCAAAACGCAAAAAATTGCTAAAATTAAAATTTCGTCGAGAACAAAATCTACTAATTTAAGCTAAAATGTTGAAATCCAATTCCTTTTACCAATGTCAAAAAATTGTCGCGGTATTCATACAATCACTAAAAATCGCGAAATATTGAAAAATCGCATTGGTCAAAATTTACTACTATAATGGAATAAAACACTGTTATCGAGAATCTTTTATGAATGACAAAAAAAAAAATCTCACTAAAAATAGCTAGATGGCAAAATTTACTACTCTAGGCTAAAAGTTTGAAACAAAATTCCTTTTCTGAATGTCAAAAAATCGCCGTGGGACTCGAAGAGTCGCATTAGAAAACGCTAAATATTAAAATATCGCAGGGGGTAAAAATTTATTCTAATGTGGTTAAATATTGTAATAGGAAACCTTTTATGAATGACAAAAAATTGACGCAAAACGTAAAAAAGTCAAAAAATCGTAGACGGTGATATGGTGATATTTAACTATATTAGACTAAAAGTTTGAAACCAAATTCCTTTCCCGAATGCCCAAAAATCGCTGTGGGTCTAGAAAAAATGCTGAAAATCGCATTGAAAAATGTATTAAAAGTCGCTAAATATTAAAAAATCGCAGTGGTCAAAATTTACTCTAATGGGCAAAACATTGTAATCAGAAATCTTTTGTGAATGATAAAAAAATTTACGCGTCACGTAAAAAATCGCTAAAATTCACAATTGTAGATGGCTAAGTTTGCTATATTAGGCTAAAAGTTTGAAAGCAAATTCCAAATCGCATTGAAAAATTAATTAAAAATCGCCAAATATTAAAAAGTCGCTGTGATCAAAATTTACTCTAATGGGCTAAAACATTGAAGAATTTCATGAATGACTTAAAATTGATGCGGAACGTAAAAAATCGCAGGTAACAAAATTTACTATATTAGGCTAAAAATTTGAAACAAAATTCCTTTTCCGAATGTTAAAAAATCGCCGCCAAATACGAAAAAATACTAAAAATCGAATTCAAAAAATTAAAAAAAATTAAAATATTGTCATGCGAATTCCGAATAAACTTTATTGAAAAGAGGACAAAATTTTGTTAAAAAAATTGAAACCAGTTTCTTTTTATTAATGTAAAAAAATTGCCTCAAAACGTAAATAAACGTTAAAAATCGCATAAAAATTTAAATAAAAAAAATATAATCAAAAATCTAAAATTATGGTTCGAGGTGTAAAACTTCATATCTAGAAGTATCTTCTCCTCAAATTTTGTAGAACTCTACCTGCGGGAGGGAAGAAAAATTTTCGGATGTAAGTGGATTATTTATATTGATTATTTTTTGTCACTGGAGAGTAACAAATAGTCGAAAAGATTTTTTTGTATAAAAGCAAAGATTTAAAAATATTTTTAACTTATTTATATGCTGGGGGGGAGGTAAGGGTGGAAGCGTATATTCAGGAGGATGGGAATGGGGATAGAGATAAGCTAGATTATTATTTATTTATTGAGATTAGTGAGAAACAAATAGGGCATTTTATTTAAATAAAATAAAGACTCTTAAAGATATGAAACTGTATTTGAACTGGAGGGGGGGGGGGGGGTCGAAGAGAGGAAAACGTATATTTTGACGGGAGGAGCTTAATAATTTATTGTGGGAAAATTATTCCCAAGCATTTTTCATTTCTATTTTTCATTAAACAATTTGTAAAGTCTACCTGAGCTCGACAGCACGATATTTTCTTTTCTTTTGCCGCCTTTCGGCATTTGTTTACGTTTTTACCGCCACGGTTGGATGGTTGCGTATCGCGTTTCGGTCGTGGACCGTATACGGCAATTTTACTTGCGATCGCATTCGCTCGTATTCATTTTTTTTAAGATAAGTATTTAAATTTAATTAACATGTAAAATAATCTTTTTAAGTCATTTTTATATTAAAATAATTTTTCTAAAGTCATTGTAATATTTATTAAATGTTATTCAAATTATAAGTAAATGTTAAATATCTTCCGACTTATGCAAATTGCATAGTCGATTCTGATTGGCCGATAGGTTTTCGTCCTGATTTAAAGGGACAGCGATTTCATGTTTTCGAGGTATGCGATGTGTGAGGTGTGCGATGTCTGAAGGCTGACTTATGGTATTATTTGGTATGTTTTATGAAGTGTCAGCGAAAATTTATGGTATATGGCTGAATACCGATATAATTGTGAGAATTTATTAAGCATAGTGGTTTATTTTGAAGACGTTTCATCGAAAAATTGTTAATTAAATCGGCGATAGAGTTGTGGATAATATATTTCAAGTTACTTATGTCGTCGAATGATGCAGTGTTCTCGAGTTCGGGTAGACTATCATCGCAAGTGTCCATTAATTTAATTCAAGAACGAAGTCAAGTTCATGTACAGCAAGCACCAATAAATGAATCCTTCTTCTGTTCATCATTTTGGCTCATTACTGTAAGTACATTTTACACTTACCTTATCCATGAAGCATCATATTATATATATAGGATTCATGAAGTTGCATATACTTCAACATATTCTTATTCAAAGTTCTTATTTTAACTATATTTTCAAAGTTTCATATATAACTTAAACTAATTTGTCAAGTCACTCTGCTGAATTTTTTCCCGTGGGAGGGGCAAGCAACAAACACACCACCACCCCCCCCCCCCCACAGAGGTTATGGTGCCCAGAAGCACTTCAACTGCGGCAAAGCTAGAGAAAAGTATTTTAAAATGAAAATGTTGAAGCTAATTAATGAAGTGTTTTTTTTTCAAGTATCTAGTGTATGAAATATTTTAATGTTTATATATATGTGCATGCAAGTTTTAGTACTATTTATATTTTATATCTATTTATTGTTTTAAGTAAAAGTAAAATGGCTACTGCACCAGATATAGTAGTATTAAGTAGGGATAACTATCAAAGTTGGACTCGTTTTATAAAATGCACATTGCAAACTGAAGGTTTGTATACCTGGGTGAATAAAACTGAATGGCCAGATTATACAGATTTGAAGCCCCTTGATAAGTTTAAGCTAAATCAGTCAAAGCAAAGGGCAGCTGGAATTATCAAAACGTATGTCAGTCCTGAAATTGGGTTAACAATAGGTCATTTGGATGATCCGTCGGAAATATGGGAAACACTAAAGTTAAATCTGGAAATCCCAGGAAGAGCATTAAAATCGTTTCATGTAAATGAATTTAGGAATTTAAAAATTAATGTAGATGAAGATATCCCAACTTATATTGCTAGGTTTGAAGAGGCTTATCGTCGCGTAGTTGATTCCGGGGAGGAAGTTGCAGAAAAGCATCGTTGTTACCAATTAATAGAAAGCCTACCAGAAAATTATGATTATTTAATTAGGGAATTAGACCGTTTGCCAGAAAAAGATTTTAAATTTAAGGATGTTAAAGAGGAGATTCTAAAGGAATGTTCAAGGAGGGATTTGAGAGAAAGATTACGAAATGAAACCCTCATGGCTGATAGAACCACTCAAATGTCTGAAAAAGTTTCCCCTAGGTCTCATTCTCGAAATAAAATAAATTTAAAGTGTGAAGTTTGTGGTAAATATGGCCATTGGGATAAAAATTGTAGGAAACAGAAAAGTGGTGATAAAAGGGATGAAGTAAATTTAGATTCATACGTCGCAGAATTAAAATGTAAAAGTAATGATTTGTGCAATGTTTCCCCCCGTTGCTGGGAGTGGACATTGGATTCAGCGTCCACATCTCATGTCTGCCAAAATGGGCATTTCTTTACTTATCTAAGTGAGCCACCAGAGGGTGCAGTTGTTAGGATGGGAACAACACCTCATAAAGTTAGAGGAATAGGAAAAGTAAGTTTTAAATTAAAGGAAAAGGATAAAGTATCTATTGTAAATTTACATAATGTGTTGTATGTTCCTACCATTCATAAAAATTTAATTTCCATGTCAAAGATTGATAAAGCTGGTCTCCATGCCACAATGGACAATGGGTTTAAAGTATTTGGTAAGCATTGGAAGTACTTATATACTGCCACTCTAAAAGATAATTTTTATGTTCTTAAAGCCATTAAAAGTTATGACAAAACTAAATCTAATGTTAAGAACCAATATTTAGAGCTTGCTGATCAACCATCTTTTTCAGATAAGAATAAATTAAAAGTTTTTACTTGTACTAAATCCTTAAATCAAGCCTATAACACTAATTCAAGAAGTGCTCATGTAATACAAGATAATGTCAGGGAAGTAACTAATATACAAGAATCAAATCAAAATTACAATGTTACATTTGCCAGTGAGCGTAACAACATCATGCTCTGGCATGAAAGGCTAGGACATAGTAATGTTGATATAATTAAGAAAATGTTTCGTGAAAATTTAGTTCAAAATTGTGGACAATTACAGGGAAAAGAGACTCCGTGTGAACCGTGTATTCTAGCTAAAAATACTAGGTCAACATATCCTAGATTAAAGAAAGTTCGCTCAAAAAAAATGTTAGAATTGATACATAGCGATGTATGGGGCCCGGCTCCAGTTACATCAAGGAATGGGCAACGGTACATACTTACTTTTATTGACGATTTTAGTCGAAGAGCCTTTTGCTACCCGCTACGCTCTAAAGATGAAGTTTTTCTGAAATTAAAGCACTTCATCACGTTTGTGGAACGCCAAACTAACAGAAAAGTCAAAGTCATGAGAACTGATAACGGGTTAGAATATTGCAATAAGCAAATAAGAGATATGTTAGAAAAGATGGGAATCAAGCATGAGAGGACCACAATATATAGTCCCCAGATGAACGGCGTGGCCGAGCGATATAACAGAGTTTTATTTGAAGGAACTAGGACATTTATGCAAGCAGCTAATCTGCCGCCTAATCTATGGGTTGAGGCAGTTATGGCAGTAAATTACATTCGCAACCGAATATTTCACACAGGCATAGAAGCAATACCGTTTCAACGATGGTACGGAGCTAAACCATCCATTCGTCATTTGAAACGTTATGGATGCATTGCGTATGTACATCAACCTAAAGAAAAACGAAATAAGTTTCAATCAAGAGCAAAAAGAGGAGTTTTTGTAGGATATGGTATAGGATCCTGTGGATATCGCATTTATTTCCCTAAAGAAAATAAAGTAATTGAGTCAAAGCATGTGACATTTGACGAAGCTCAACTGAACGGTTCTCCTGAACGGAAAATAATACATCGCACGTTTGTTGATTTTTCAAATGATGATAATGAATTCTTTACAGGTCCTAACAATTCACCGACAATGGAAGATGATTTGACTGTCCATCAACCGAGTAGCTCTACAACTCCGACAGAAGTTGAGAAAGTAATGCAGCAAGATGAATCTAGATCCGAAGAGAAAATGGAAGATGATGTATCAACATCTGAAGATGAATTAGAAGAGAATATTCTGAGGGAACAGGAAGAAGCAGAAGCAACATTTTATCGATTTATGAAGAAAAGAAAGAAAGGAAGAACTAAAGGTAAAATTGATGTTTATATCTTATCTCCTACTGGTTCCAGATTAAGATCGCAACAAGATTTACGTGAATATTGTAAAATGCATAAAATCATATTAGATGATACTGTGGCAAATTTTTCATTAGGGAATACATATGAAGGCCCAATTAAGCTAGATAAGGAACTAGAGAGTGAATTAACTGAAGAAGCGCTCCTAACTGAGATAATTGTACCACAGAATGCGACACAAGCAAAACAACTTCCAGAGGCACAAAAATGGAAGGAGGCAATGAATCAAGAGATCCAAACCATGTTAGATAGACACGTTTGGACACCTGTCCCAAAAGTTGATCAAAAAGTTATAGGAACCAAATGGGTTTATACTGTAAAAGAAAATAGTGAAGGAAAGAATTGCATATTTAAAGCGCGTTTAGTTGCACTAGGTAATAATCAGAGAGAAGGTTTAGATTACAACGACACATTTAGTCCAGTAATAAATTTTACACTCATTCGTCTTTTCATAGCTTTTTTTATTAGAATATTGAGTTGGGTGCATTGTCTTCTTGATATTAAATGTGCATACTTATATGGGGATATTGATAAAGAAATTTGCATCAAACAACCTGAAGATTATACAATTCCAGGGAAAGAACACTGTGTTTTAAAGTTAAAGAAAGCAATCTATGGGCTTCACCAAGCTGGAAGATGTTGGTACCATGATTTGCATAATAAGTTAATTGCAAATGGATTCAGTGAAGTACAAGGGTTAACTTGTGTATACTCTTATAAAAGTGAAGCAATAGTTATAGTGTATGTGGATGATTTGCCTATTTTTGCGAAGAATGGTGAAGTTTTAAAAGAGGTAGTACAGTTAATTGAATCCATTTATGAAGTTAAAAATTTAGGTCCTATTTCAATGTTATTAGGTATCAATTTTAAAAGAGAAGAGGATGCAATAGTTAATGTTAACTGTGAACATTATATTGAAAAGTGTTTAAAGAAGTTTGATGTCCCTGATTTTACTAATATATCTCTTCCTTCTCCTCCTGGATATAATCCTGTTCCAGTTGCTGAAGATGACGAATTTCCTGAGAACCTGCCGTACCGAAACTTACTGGGATGTCTACAGTACATTGCTCATCGATGCCGTCCAGACATTGCTTGGCCTGTTGCTGCACTTTCACAATTTACAGAGAGCCACAACCTGTTGCACTACAAGGCACTCCTGCGAATCCTGATGTATCTCTCTTCGACAAAATCCTTGGGATTGAAGTTGGCACAATCTGACCCTCCAATCCAACTAGCTGTCTACGTCGACGCTTCTTGGGCAAGTGACATTACTGATCGAAAATCCTGGAGCGGCTACATTGCTTTATTGAACAATATTCCAGTAACCTGGAGAGTAACTAAACAAAATTGCGTAGCCTTGAGTCCAATGGAAGCAGAAATAATAGCAGCGACAGAAGCTGTAAAAGATCTAAAATTCTTAAACATGTCTCTAATTGAAATTCAGAAAAGTCATTGGACATCATTACTATTCAACATCCAATGCTCTTTTGTGATAATACTGCTGCCATTTCCTTCACCAAACAGAAAGCTGATACCATAAAGAATCGTTATATTGATTTAAAATACAAGTTTATAAGAGACTGGTATAACAATGGCCTCTTCGACATTAAGCATGTTATGTCAAAAGAGAACTATGCAGATATTTTGACTAAATCCCTCGTAAAGGACTCCTTTCTTAGATTCAGAGAAGTTTTTTTATGGTGATGAACTTTCCACGAAAAAAAAAAAAAAACTTTCCTTTGATCCTGCCATTATTACAAAAACTTTTGTAAGGAACTTTATTGCAGAAAATCAAAATGAATGGGAAAGAGGGGCATTCTGTGGGAAAATTATTCCCAAGCATTTTTCATTTCTATTTTTCATTAAACAATTTGTAAAGTCTACCTGAGCTCGACAGCACGATATTTTCTTTTCTTTTGCCGCCTTTCGGCATTTGTTTACGTTTTTACCGCCACGGTTGGATGGTTGCGTATCGCGTTTCGGTCGTGGACCGTATACGGCAATTTTACTTGCGATCGCATTCGCTCGTATTCATTTTTTTTAAGATAAGTATTTAAATTTAATTAACATGTAAAATAATCTTTTTAAGTCATTTTTATATTAAAGTAATTTTTCTAAAGTCATTGTAATATTTATTAAATGTTATTCAAATTATAAGTAAATGTTAAATATCTTCCGACTTATGCAAATTGCATAGTCGATTCTGATTGGCCGATAGGTTTTCGTCCTGATTTAAAGGGACAGCGATTTCATGTTTTCGAGGTATGCGATGTGTGAGGTGTGCGATGTCTGAAGGCTGACTTATGGTATTATTTGGTATGTTTTATGAAGTGTCAGCGAAAATTTATGGTATATGGCTGAATACCGATATAATTGTGAGAATTTATTAAGCATAGTGGTTTATTTTGAAGACGTTTCATCGAAAAATTGTTAATTAAATCGGCGATAGAGTTGTGGATAATATATTTCAAGTTACTTATGTCGTCGAATGATGCAGTGTTCTCGAGTTCGGGTAGACTATCATCGCAAGTGTCCATTAATTTAATTCAAGAACGAAGTCAAGTTCATGTACAGCAAGCACCAATAAATGAATCCTTCTTCTGTTCATCATTTTGGCTCATTACTGTAAGTACATTTTACACTTACCTTATCCATGAAGCATCATATTATATATATAGGATTCATGAAGTTGCATATACTTCAACATATTCTTATTCAAAGTTCTTATTTTAACTATATTTTCAAAGTTTCATATATAACTTAAACTAATTTGTCAAGTCACTCTGCTGAAATTTTCACGTGGGAGGGGCAAGCAACAAACACACGACACCATCCCCCCCACATTTATATTACTCATTATTGATTTATTATCACTAGAAAGTCACAAACGAGGCAAAATTTTTATACTACAGAAATTAACAACAAAGATTTAAATTTTTTTTTATGCTGTGTGCCAAATGGGGGAGGGAAGTGTTAGGAAAAGACTTGCCATAGCCAGACCAAACTATATTTTACTGAAAATAATCGTGGTCGGATAAAGTCATATCAAGAAGATTGCTATGGATTTCATAGAATTATACAAGAACTTGAAGAAGTTCTTTCTAATGGAGGATATTCCATCTGCGTTTTGATCACGCGATCAAGGTAAAAACGTCTAGTGTAAAGAAGGGAAGACTCCGTAGATGTGTAATGTAAAATCCCCGCTAGCCAATGAAACAGTTCATCAGGCAAAGCAGTAGCATCTTCCCTTCTTATCAATTAAAAGTTCCTTGGGTAAATTACCGGTATCACGTGACTTTTTTCAGCCTCGAACCCATATTTGAATGATATGATGGATTTGAACCCATAAGATGGATTTAAACGACGACAAATGGCGATTCAAGCGCTCGAATACGCCATCTGGTGGGGAAAACATATAACTTCTCGCTTCAGGATACTGCCGTGCAAACACACAGACTTCTAATAGTAGACTCCAAATCGGCAACCTTTTCTTAGCTCATATATCTCTGTCAAGGAGGTTGAACTAATGGAGAAGGCAACGCTCCGCTACGCCCCCTCATCCTCAAAAAAAAACATTGAAGAACGCATAGCGATACATTGAAAAATGAGTATCGAAAATTCCTAATAAAAATAATTTTAGAGTCAAGATCCGATTTTTTTCTATGATTTTGCCTTTATAGAAGACTGTTTATACGTATCAACTTGTTTTTTATTGTAAAATTTCAAATATTTTCTCATTCATACGTCTTAAACACCAAGTGGAAAAAAAAAATTATTACTATGATTATTACTATGACTATTACTTTATAAAACTGGTTATATTCGGAAAAGTTTGACTTTTTTTAACGAAAAAAATGTTTATTTTTTGCCGGCTTTTTATTGTAAAAAAAAAAAAAAAAAAAAAAAATACTTTTTATACTACTAGAAGGAGATATTTTGTTTCAACAAGGTTTTTTTTTTTTTTTTTTTTTTTTTCCACATCAGTCTTAATTAAATTGCTTACATTAGATTTAACATAATTTTCAGTCATGCTACAAAGATTAGAAGTAAGAATGTGATTTCAAATATGTTAAATAAGATTTCTGAGGTATTTACAGACTATATAATTTAACAAAAAATTATAAAAAGAATTTTTATTAAAATAACAAAAGTTTAAGATTAAAAAACAACAATAAATTGATACATGTATATCGATCGGACTTTGCTTTAAAAGAAGTAAACAAGATAAAAATGCTATGTATCCACAGCGACTTTTATGAAAATTTCTAGAATATTTAAAATTTGAAGTATGAATATATATATATATAAATACATAAATTTGTTGTCAAATTAAAGTCCAACCAATTCTGCATACAAAATAACCCGAGTTACTATTCACACGACAAGTGTTTTTTAATAAATGGGCGTTAATTAAAGGTCACTCTAATGAATGAGAGAAAACAAAACAAATTAGAAAGAGAAGATAGTGTGACAAGATACAAATAAAATGATATAAGTCTTGACACGATTTAGGGATTTTTGTCATTTTAAACGGACTTTATACCCTGTTCACACTGCGTTGTCGGAACTCTCTTAAACCTCCGAACTCTCTGAGGGAGTTCCACAAACTCTCTGAGGGAGTTCCACAAACTCTCTGAGAGAGTTTCAACTTTCTTCGGGCTAGAGACAGTCACGACCATTCACTCTCGCTGGCTGTAAAGCTTCGCATTAACTGATTGGGTGTTGCGGGCGGTTTTATCTTAAGCGCATGCGCAAACAACACAGTGACGTTCACTGAGTTATCTTAAGTGAGTTTTTCCATGTGAACTGGTCTCCAATTCCGGGAGGGTACCACCTCAAAATTAAGAGAGTTCGGCGGCCTAAGATATCTTAAGTATCGTAGTGTGAACATAGTATTACCCACGAATGGAAACAGCCACGCCTCTGCGGGTAGATACCCTCGTGAAAAGATTGTTTATTGAACAAAGGGGGAGTATTGATAAAATGTTCTTCACGCCTATTGGTGTTTTTCCTCTGTATAACCGCGGCTAACGTCACTTGGGTAAAGTCCATTATTGCTCTATGTGAAAAGAAACAGAACTACAATAATATCGTTTCGTTTTGAGATACGGTGTTATTGATGGCATCGTATTAGGATTTACTAGTTAATTTATTTCAAAGAAATTGAAAATAAAAGATTTCGAACACAAGAAATAAGTGCTGATAGCATATAAATATAATTTGAAAATAAAACTTACCCTGAAAAGAATAGACCCCTTGCATTGACTTCACGTTGCTATTAGCAACGGCTGATACTATAGGTTCTGGAGCACAGAACTCCCCGTTTGCCGTTAAAAGCACGTGTTATCTTTCTCTTTAATTTAGAGCTTCCTTATTTTGATTATTATAGTGCAAATAAGTCTAAAAAATCAAATGGAGAGCACCAAATTCGCCTTATATTTGGGCGCCATAGGAACCAATTTCAGACATGTGACGTCATGTGCAACCCGTCTATATGTTAAGGGGTTGAGTAAAACGCACGTGTTTTTTCTAAAAAGCAAGATACAAAATTCAAATGTTTGGTGTTGGCAGTTAGCCAGCCCCGGGCTGTGACGTCACATGTGGGGGAATGAAGGGCGTGTCTGGCTTGTTGTCTTTAGGTGGCTTTGGTTGAACTAATGGAGAAGAACGGCGCGCCACACACCAGAGAGACATGCGACAATAATCGTGAGACATGAGGCAAATTCTGCTGTTCAAACCGGTTTTTTCTTTGTTCACTGGGTGAAATTGTCGCATGCCTCACGCTTTTCTGCCGCATGTCTCCCTGGTGTGTGGCGCGCCGAAAACGCTCCGCTACGCAATGCTACGAAAGTGAAGCCTGCCACGCCCCTCATCCTCCCAAAACACTGAAGAACGCATAGCGATACATTGAAAAGTGAGTATCGAAAATTCCTAATAAAAATAATTTTAGAGTCAAGATCCTATTTTTTCTATGATTTTGTATTTATAGAAGACTGTTTATACGTATTAACTTGTTTTTTATTGTAAAATTTCAAATATTTTCTCATTCATACGTCTTAAACACCAAGTGGAAAAAAAATTATTACTATGATTATACTTTATAAAACTGGTTATATTCGGAAAAGTTGGACTTTTTTTAACGAAAAAAATGTTTATTGTAAAAAAAAAAAAATACTTTTTATACTACTAGAAGAAGATATTTTGTTTCAACAAGGTTTTTTTTTTTTTTTTTTTTTTTTCACATCAGTCTTAATTAAATTGCTTACATTAGATTTAACATAATTTTCAGTCATGCTACAAAGATTAGAAGTAAGAATGCGATTTTAAATATGTTAAATAAGATTCCTGAGGTATTTACAGACTATAACAAAAACAGCCTCTAATTTAGATATGAGCAAAAAAATATGTTTCAAGCTTTTTAGGTCAATTTCTTTTATGAAAATATTGTTAAACTTATTTTTATTAAACAAGGCTGTCAAACAGATAATAAAGAATTCTTGAAATGGAAAATACAGAATTAGACTGACATTTGTATACAACCCCTGTATGTAAATATGTACCTGCTACTAACAAATTCTTAAAGATTAAAGAATGGCTCAAATAATTCTAATTATATATATATATATAAACACACCGTTTTTTATCTATTTTTTAAGTGTTATAGATCTTAGCAATGTCTTCATTTTAAAAGGGAGGATTAGGAATACGTATATCTCTTAAGATTAAGGTCAATTTTTCCTGATACAGAAAATGTACATTTCACAAAGTTTTCCAGAATCAGAATTGTATTATTAAATTTTGTTTTAGTATTTTTGGAAGAATTTTTTTTAATCATGAGATTTTTAAACTTAAGAACTGAAGAGATGTATAAGAGGCCGTGTGATTTCATTTTTTGCTCAATTAATTAGAATTTGATTTATAAACAATTATTTTCTCAGTATGACCATTTTTTTTTTCATTCCCAGATCTCCCACTTCGGAAAATTCGGTTCAAAACGCCAACTTTGAAAGAATTTTTTGCAATACTTTCTGCATTTATCAAAAATCGGCAAGTTAATATATTTTTATTACTATATTATTATAATATAGTTAAAATCGACAATCGGTATCGGTTTCTAAATAAGAGAATGTGCCAGTTTGATGCACTCGACAGCAAAAATGAATTTAAAAATATATCAGAAAATAAGCAATTTGGATTGGAATACACCCTTAAATGATAAAACAATGTTTTGGAAAAGGTTTTCTTCTAAATTTTATTTTGAGTGATGTTTTTTATGCATCCAAGTCTTATTTATGGCATAAATTTTTATTGCAATTTATAATAACATTTTAATTCTACTAATTCAAAGACCGATTTGTGGGGGAGGGGGGGGGGAGAAGAATCGTAAATAAGAGAGTTAAACAAGCAAGTAAATCACATGCAGAGGATTTTGAGAGAGTCGGCTGTACAACAGTTAAAAGACTTTGAGGGCTGACATTTGTCAACAATTATTGGGCATGTAAATACCATGGAAAAAAATGTCATTATATCACCCCCCCCCCCAAAAAAAAAAAATCGAGCTGGGTTTTCTTAAGGAGAAAAATAGGGGGGAAAAAAGATGTCAAATTGCTATAAGAGCAGAAGTAATGTCTCAAAAGAAGTTTGTGTCTTTTTATGATATTGCATATTTACCACTATTTAAATTTGATTACAAAAAAATTACTTCAAAATATTATTAATTACTAATTATTACTAAATAGCTAAGAGCAAGTTTCTCTTTATTAAGCAATACCATTATTTACTATATTTATCATCATACTATTTTGCACCTACAAACAGTTTAAGGGACTAAAAGGAAAATAAAAATTCAAAAATTTCCGTTCATACTTTTTACTTCACTTTGTAGCTGAAAAAATTATAAGGTCTCAAATAAAATTTGATAGCTAAAAGATGTTTTTAAAACATTTAAAAATTTAAGGACTATTTTATCAAAGTTAACGTTTTAAGGCAATTTTTAGGACTTAAATTCCGTTTTCCTGAAATTCAGTTTTAAACGACAAATTTTAAAGAAGTTTTTGAAAGATTCTTTGCTTTTATTGAAAAATGGAAAACACTATTTAATCACATAGTTTCTGAATAAGTGTACTTGCAAATTTCTTGAGATTAAAAATAATTTCACGGATGTGTCAGAAATTACCTAATTTTGATTTGATTAGAGCTTTAAGGAGTCACAAAGATTCGCATTGTTGAGCAGGGGGGGGGGGGGGAGGATTGAAAGGATTTAATATATATTTAATTTTTTTTATGATTTTTAGCATTTTTTTTTGTTGTTGTTCAGGGTGGCTGCGACCCCCCCCCCCCCTCTTGGATCCGCCATTGCGCGTAGGGCTCCACCTCAAAGTACATGATATCAACGTAGATGAAAGACTATCACAATAATAATCTCTTATGCTCGTATTCACCGTCTACCTCGACCTATTAAACCTCGGTCGAACGCTCAAATGAAATTCGCTATAACATTTGATTGGACATTATCAAGGAGACATCCAATCAGGATTAAAGGTGCATACCATTTGAGCGTTCGACCGAAGTTATCGGTATAACTCGGGGTCGAAGTAGTTTGTGAATATGAGCGTAAGTCACGATTGCTGTCCGATCATTAACACGTACTTCGAAAATTGCCAATTGTTTTAAAAATAAAGAGTGAAAACATAAAATGGAAATCAGATTTATGCTTAAAGCTTTAGATTTAAATTCAACAAAAGTGTAACGGGAAACATAAAAAAAATCTTTCAATAAAGCACTTTTATACAAGAAAATTTATAGGATGAGGGGGCGTGGTCGCTAGCTTCAACAACGGGGAAGAATGGCTTCTCCATGGTTTAAGCTCCTTGATCTTTGCCCTGCATCAGGTGATGGAAGGCAGATTTAGCGCGCCAAACCGGTTTTTCTCCTCGGAATCTCTCTCCAGATTCCCGCCGAAACATCGTCTGCCTGCGTTTGTCTTGAGTTGACCGCACTTTTGCTTTGCCAATAAAGGGATTACCGCCAAAATAGG
This sequence comes from Maratus speciosus, assembly GCA_963932465.1. Lineage (NCBI taxonomy): Eukaryota > Metazoa > Arthropoda > Arachnida > Araneae > Salticidae > Maratus > Maratus speciosus. The sequence continues at coordinate 182,242,577 of OZ010791.1, read as the reverse complement.
GCATCCTTTTGGCGATGAAAGCAAAAGATGTTGGAGTCAAAACATTCCCGAAAGAACAATGGAACTGGGAGTCTACTTATATTAGAAGTCTGTGTGCAAACACATTGCATTACATGTATTTTTAATTTGTTCAGAATGATTGTTTTTTTTGCACAATTTCAGATTTCATGTGATATTTGTGTTCTGTGTTATAAGACAAAGTAAAAATTATCGGATTTGAATATCTACAACCAAGACTCCCTTGTCACATACGGGTTAGGTTCCCTTAGAAAGACCCCCACGAAGGGCACTCCGCCCCCCCCCCCCTCTTAGGGCCTATATCCTTCGTGTTGATAATTGGCCGTCATAAACACAACCAACCCTTGTCATATATATGATATGGGAGTTTTGTCTAAAACTTTCTTTCAATGGCACTTTAGCATTAGTTAAAGGGGCAACTTTCTTGTATCGAGGGCTGCGAGCAGCGCCTCTATAAGCCGTTTTAATTCCCAAATGAAGAACGACGAAATTCTGCCACCCAAAGGACTTTACCTACGAATGGCAAGTGCCACGCCTCTGTGGGGAAAAACCGCGAATTTACAAACCATCACGTGTAGCGCGATTGAGTACAATATTGAATGGTGATTGGCAGAAAGATGGTGACGGAGTTTCTGGGGGAGGAGTTAAATGTATCAATTCAATGAGGGACTTAGTTTATAAACTAGTAATATAAAGGTTTAAAGTTGTGCTTTTGTTAAAGTTTTTCTTTTTTTTTTTAGAACTGTTTAGATCTTTATTGAATTAGTTAAGTTAATAAATAGTATTTATTAACTTATAATAAAGATTGCTTATTATCAGTTGCTTCGTAATTTTTTATTGTGAATTAGTTAATTAAATTATAATTACAATTATGTTAAATAAAATTTAATTAATTTTTTATTACATAAAATAAAATTTAATTTTAAATAAATTTGTAAATTCTTATAAGCTATTTTTAATAATTAAATGAACGTTTATTAAAGTACTGTAACTCCTAAACTTACATTAAAAATACTTTTATGTTGGAACTTTAGTAAAGATATGAAATTAACGGAATTAATTTATTAGTTTTATCAAAAGTAGTAACCTTAAGGTTTTAAGTTGTGTCCTTATTAAAGTGTTGTTTTTTAGAGTTTTATTTAGATCTTTATTGAACTAGTTAAGTTAATTAACAGTATTTATTAAATGATAATAAAAATTAACTATCAGTTGCTTTGTAATTTTTAATTGTCAATTAGATAATTAAATTATAATTACAATTAAGTTAAATAAATTTGTTATTACATACAATAAAATTTAATTTTAAATAAATTTCAATAATTATTTTTTTTTAATTCATATAAGCTATTTTTTAAATAATTAAATGAACACTTATTAAAATGTTATAATTTTAAAACTTACATTAAATTACTTTTATGTTGAAACTTTAATAACATATAAATATCAAATTTAAAGAATTAATCTTTTAAAAGTAAGCATTAGACTTTTATATTTATTATATACTATATATATTATTATATACTATATACTATATATTATATTTATTATATTTATTTATTATATACTATATATATATATATATATATATATATATACTATATATATTTTACATTTATATTTATTATATAGTATTCAACAATTACTGATTCATCTGTAGTTATTAAGTAGTGGGGAATTACCATTAACTAAAGATTTTCTTTTTTAAATAATTTTATTTAAATATATAATTAATATTGATATTTTAATATACATAACTATATTAATTATGTTTTTTATTTAAATATATAATTAATATTAACTCCTTGGGGACGAGCCACCGGTATCCGTGCCCGTAAGGTGCTCAGAATCAGGGATTATTCTCACCAGTAAAATTTTATTGTAAATTTTGCCTTATCTAATCTGAGCATATTCCCTATTCAATTAGGCAAAAATTTCTGTTTTTAAAAACCGGTGAATAATTTATTTAGTCAACTAACTTATTTAATTTCAGGTTTTATTTAGTTTAATTTTTCTGTGAATACATGGGAAGTTTGTAATGTATTTTTTTTTTTTTTTTTTTTGTAGTTGTGAAACTAAAAAATAATTTAAATATATTTAAAAAAATAAATTCACATCACAAATTTTGCATTTTATGCTCTTTTGATTTAAAGAGATTTGTTTGAGCCCCTCTCCCCCCCCCCCCCCCAAAGATAAAAGTATAAAACTGCAATTTATTTGCATGTCAATTTATGCAACAGTACAAAAAGATATAAACAGCTTGGTAAATTTAAAGAATTTATAATCCCGATTTAAGGAATAACTTTCGATGTCTAAAAAATGAAAAATTGCAAATTTTTTTCTAATATTTATAAAAGAAAAAAAATTCTGAATGTGCATCTTGTAGTGCAGATATATTTACATGCGAAAATATACATTACAGGAGATATCTCAATTTCAATATGATACTTCAATTCTAATTATGATAATACAATAAACACTTTTTTTTTTTTTTTTTTTTTTTTTGTGCTTTACTTAATTATTCTTGTGAAATACTAGTTTAATATGTTGATTTCAGTTTCATTCTTTAGTTATTCAAAATATGAGTTGCTTCTACTGAAAAAGTAATTATTTACATTTTATTTAACAATCGGAAATATTCGTTTACAGATATTAACGAATATAATAATTTATAAACAAAATTGGTAGAAGAATATTAATGTTTATTTTTTAAGTTTATGTAAGGTTTTGTTATACATCACTAAATTATGCAAAACATATAGTCCCCTCCCCCCTTAAAAAATTACAAAAGATGAGATGGTAGGAATTAATTATTTTTCATCCATCTTTTCAGTTAAAATATTAGTTTTCTTTTTCTTAAAAAAATTAATAAATACAATAAAATAATACAAGAATTGTTGTACTTGATTGCTTATTCGATCTGCTTCATATTAAATGATACTAGTATATATGGATTGTTTTCTTTTAAATGAATAAAATAATAAATCGTGTTGTACACTTTTTTTTGTTTTAATCATCATTAAAAATAAAGCAAATATGAATATGCGAGCTCTGGCGATTTTAGATCAACGAAGTGAAAGCTATCCTCTTCCAGCGAATTAAGCCCCTCCTACAGCGAGGCGACTGACCAATCATTATTCGATATCGCTCTCAATCGCTTTACGCGTGATGGTTTGTAAAATCGCGGAAAAACCCTCAATCAGCGTGGAGGTCAGGGTAATTCCACCAATCAGAACTGCCTATTTGTAGTGTGTGACCTCCATCATGACGTCAATTGCAATTACCCTATTGGACGAAGGGGGAGCAGTGTTAAAATTTTTTAACGCCTATTGGTGTTTTTCTTCGGTTTACCCGCGGCTGACGTCACATAGGTAAAAATGACAGTTTACTTGCAACCTTGCCCGTGCTAGAATCATTTTTGATAAGAAGTGAAATCATTTCCATTTTACATATTTCAGTTTCGCTGCGCAACGCAAGTTGTCTGTTTTGACAACAGTGTACGAAAGAAAATAGAGATTTTTTTTTTTACTCCTTAATTGTTTATAAATTAATTAAAATCTTACAAATTTAAAGAAAGATGAATCGTTTATTCGGAAGTGCAAAGCCCAAACAACCTCCTCCTAATCTTACAGACTGTATTTCTAATGTAAGTCAAATGAGTGATAGTTTATTAAAAATATATTTCTGCAGTGTTTTTTTTTTTTTTTTTTTTTCTCTTTAGTCGTTCCATCAATGTTCCGTACGATAATACATTTCTTCAGTAATGATGATTTAATCAATGTGATACAAATGATTGTGTAGTTTAGTAACTTTTTTCAAACTTCAAACTATTGAAGTAACTATAAACATAGTTAAAATTCATATGTTTCATTGTATTTACTCGTAAAATTTATGCTTATTTATTATTATGCTTTTTTTATATTATTATTTATTATAGTTGTACATTTCGACTTATATTCTTCACAGCGATTAGCTTGAAGCTTCGTTTATTATTATGAGGAGACAGGGCCGAAACTAGCCTTTTTTGCACGGTAAACATGGATTTGCCCCCCCCCCCTCCTTCCTCCACAAAGTAAATTTACTAAGAGATTTTTACTAATTTCCTAATAGCCGACTTATTTTAAAATATATTATGTAATCATAAAATATGTAATACTGAACTACGTAATCTGCTTTGTCATATATTGATTCATTAAGATCTTGAAAACGGAATCGGAAAAAAAAAATCCCCTTTATACTGTCTCCTTATGCCATATCATCATTAGATTGTTCTATGCTTTTGCATGCACCAGACAGAACGATATTAACAATATCGTTCTAAACTTAGACATGAGAAAAATTGACAAACAAAATCTTCATTTGGCACGTCTTTTGCCTTCCATTCTGCAACCGGGACATTTGCCCGTTCTGCCCCCCCCCCCCTTAGTTTCGGCTCTGTATGGAGATCAGAAAATAGAAGATTCGCATTTGCACATAGTCCAAGAGCCGGCAGCACAAAAACCTTTGTTATCAAGCACAAGAAAAAAACTTTTATTTTATGGGAGAGTAGAAGTAGGGGAATCTAATGTTCCATGTCTGCCGGAAGTGAAGTGGTGCATAAGCCAAAAATTAATACCACCAGTGGTTGACTCGTAGGTTTATCATTGTGTTTTCATTCGTTGTGTAGGTTTATCATGTTTTCATACCTTTGTTTGTATGGCAAACATAATGATAAACCTACGAGTCAACGACTAGTGGTATTAATTTTTGGCTTATGCACCACTTCACTTCCAGTAGAAATGGATCATTAGATTCCCCTAACGAAAGGGATTTTTTTTCCTCGCCTGATTGACAAAATCAACAATATTTTTACGTAACCAATTGACAAATTTGGTAACTAGTTTCCGGAATTTTTGACGAAATTTGCGACATTTTCGCTTGATGTTTTATCGAAATTCGTGACTATTTCCTCAACCGATTGGTAAAATTTGTTATTTTTTGTGTGATATCTCAGTGAATTTCTCTATTTTTTTTTTTTTTTTTACTGCGATCAATTGAAGATAATTACTATTTGTTTCAGAGATCTTTGACGAAATTCACTTTTTTTTTCTCCATCACTTGAAAAAATTCAGGAATTTGATTTGCAAAATTCCACAAAAGAAAAGAAATCGCGGTCTTTCGTGAAATTAAACAATTTTGTGGCAGATTTTCTATGCATGTGCAAGAATTAAAGGGGGGAAATGCAAAGAGGGATTTTCCTAATTTGTGCGCGATTCGCTCAATCTCACACACAATCATAAACCCTGCCCTTAAATGAAAACACCCAATCGCGCCCCTTGACCTAATCGTTCGGAGTTATCGTGGTTTTCTTCGGACCGTGGATTTTCCATGCGTTAATATGGATTAGGTTCCCTTAGAAAGACCCCACGGAGGGCATGTCCCCCCCAGGCCCATATCCCTCGTGTAGATAATTGGCCGTCAAAAATCAACCCAACCCTTAAATGAAAACATTGCCCTCCCCCCCTCTACCCCCACCACCATAAAAAAAAACTTTTGAAATGGCGCCCCTTTGACTGAGGATGAGAATTCGTAATGTAAATATTCCCAGAACCATTGCCCCGTGTTTAATATCTTTATGAGAGTTTTATGTTTAAAAAAAAAAAAAAGAAAAGAAAAATGATTTTTTTTTTTTTTTTTCAGAATTTTTGGGTTGATTATCGTTTTTTTTTTCAATGTTTGGAACTAAATGCTTTAAATTTGCAAACATTTTGGAACTGGGTTACCCCTAGTTCTTGGAAAATTGGCGCGGTCCTCTGAGAAAATACTCAACAAATTTTTAAAATAGCACTCGGGGTGCTTGTTCAAAAAGGAGAGCATTAAATTATTCTTTTTAAGAGGAAATTTACCGAAATACAGAAGATTGTCACCTTTGTAATTACCCTTTTTATTTATAAACTAAGCATAAAAAAGATTTTTATGAAACTTTAAAAAAATCTCGATTATAATCAGCGCTCGACTTATGCAGGGCAGCTGCCCCGCCCGCCCTTTTTAGGGAGTCCCCATGAGAGAGATCAAGATTTTCATTACAAGATGCCAAATGACACAAAAGTGACCAAAATTCATATATTTTCAAACATTTAGGAAGGGAGTGTGGTCTTATTCCCCTCTCTTCTTCCAGTACCCTCATGCATAAAACAAAGTATATCATTAGAAAATCAACGATTAAAAGTGTATTATAACAACTTCATATTCTATTGTTTTCAAAAGAAATTCTTTATCAACGTTTTCCCCATAATGTGGCAAGTTAAAACCACTGATTATGACCAATTTGGGGCATTTTGTTTTAGAAATATTATAATGTACGTAGATAAGCAAAGTAAAAGTCTGCAAACAAATACTCGTCTCAACCAACCTATAATTTTTTCTACTGTTATCCTACTAATATTTACTTTTTAATTGGGACCCTTTTTTTTTTTTGTCATACCCTGTATACAGCTCTGAGCACTACCAGTTACAAAATTTATTCATACATACAATACATATGAAGTTTAGTGCTAGCTTCTTCCACATTATTCACAAAAAAATTCTATAGATAGATAGAAGGGAACCCCTCTCTCCCCAAGAATGATGCTTGCCCCAGGTTTCTCCATAGTCCAAGTCGGGCCCTGATTATAATCCCGTCCCAAATGTGATTGCTTTAGCTTTTGAAAAACAAAGGGGGGCGGGGAATTACAATAAGGATTTTACAGTAATTATTTTTATGGGACTTACAAATGTTATTTCTTTTAATTTGGAATGTGACTTCTTAATTAACAAATTCCAAAGTTCTTTAAAAATGTGTCTTTAACTGCCGAGAAAATATAACACAGAATTCTAATTTCTTCTGTTTTTATCACTAAATATTTGCCTAATTGATATAATTAAAATTAGCAGAAAAATAGTATTTCATAATTTTTTAATTTACACTTAGGAATATTTCTGCAATAATAAATGTAATAATTATAAATGCTTATTTTATAACTGGAATATCAATTATATGTTTTTTCCTCCCCATAATTTTGCAACACGCTCAAAAAGAACAAAGTTATTAATTACAAAGGTTGTGTTTTCTTTTCTTATATATAAATATATATTTTTCTGACCTTGAACCGGTAAACGAAAAAAATATATACTTTTTAAAATAAACAAAAAAATATTAAAATCAAATATAATTAATTATAATAATAATAATTAATAATAATAATATTAATATCAAATATCTTGAAAAAAAAAACTTATTATTTCGATAAAAGTGAGATCTTGTATATATATGTGTAAAAAAGGGAGATTGTTTTTACATGCTGAAATGTGTAAGAAATTTTCTGAATGAGTAACATGAAAACAAGTCAGATCTTCTTAAAAAGTCTATTACAGTAGACTCCCTCAAATCCGCACAGCTTAGGACCAGAGGTTGTGCGGATTTTAGAATTTTGTGGATTTCTGGTCATTGATTTGTTTAAATTTTTGAAACATTAATTTGATTGGTAGTTAAGCAAAGGAAATTATAATGAATGCTTACAATAAAGTGAAACATTAAAATAAGTAAAATATTAAAATAATTTATTAGTTTAAAAGTAAGTAATTATTAAAATAATTATGTAAAATAAAAATTTAGAAAAATATTAAATTACTACCGATGAAATCGATTCAATTCGATTCCAAACGTCCTATGCTGCCATCTAATGGTAAAGCAATCGTAAGATCGATAAGTTGTTATTGGTTCTTAGCACTTTTAACTTTAGTAACTTTTTTCATTGTTATTTAGAGTCTTGAATGCTTTTCTTATACTGCTTTGTATGTTTAGAAATAAATTTGTCTATAATTTAAAAAAAAAAATTCTGCGAACAATAATTTTAAAATAGCGTTCTGGTTCGTGGATTTTTCCATTTTGAACCCTGGAGTTTTTGATACAGATATGCTAATTTATATCAAAATCAAAAGTAATGTAAATTTATTTAGTAATAAATCAGCTGTAATAGCCAAAAGAGAATGATTAACAAAAAATTTAGTAAAAAACATCGCGGTAGTTGCTGATTTCGGTGCAATCTTGAATTTTGTTCCTGCAACTTAACTGTAGATTTCATTGTTTATATCTGAAAAAATATGTGGATTTTAGGCGTTCGTGGATTTAAGGGAGTCTACTGTATTTTTCCGCTTAGGAATATTCTCAGTCTATTATGAATTAAAATCTCTAAATTTTCAGCGTCATCAGTGTAAATATTTCAAGTATTTAATGTTTCAAAATAACTAAATCAGAAAACACAAATTCAAAGTACAGAACATGATCTAAAATCCATTTATTCCATGACTGTGAATGATATTTAATATAATTTGCAACACAATGTAGATTTTTTAATATTTAGTGAAAATTAAAAGCAGTTAAAAGCAGGGTTGGGTTTTTGACGTCAAAAAGTGGTTTTTGACATGACAAGCGTCAAAAACTGGTTTAAACTGTCATAAACTGGTTTAAACTGTCAAAAACTGGTTTAAACCGTCGAAAACTGACAAATACGTGTAACACACTAAAACATTTTAGCAATAGGTAAACATTAAATAAGTCAATGATTTATGTGATCTTTTATTAAAATTTAATAATTTAAAAAATATATTATTTGCAATAAAATATTTTTTTTTTGGATTTTTCAACCAGAAGAAAATTTTGTACAATTAAATAATCTGGATCAATTTTACCCTGCAGCATGCTGCAGCACACCACGTGTTTAGCACATTTATTTACACCTAAAAGATTTTTGAATTTAGAGTGTATGAAGCTTTAGAAAATAGTCTGTATCTTAATTGATGCTGAGCTAGTAGGACTTGATAGCAAAAGCATTGCTAGATGAGCAAGTTTTGAAGCAGGCTCAAAAAGCTGCTGCATTTAATGATACCTTTCCACCAAGCAATGGAGTCCTCCCTATAGCACTGAAATAAGAAGACTGGAAAGGGGATTCTTCCTTCAATTCAAGGAAATTCTTTAGCTTCATACACAATCAGTATGGGTAAGCATCCATAAATTCTCTCTGTAGCTCAAGCGTGAGCTGAATCAACTGATACAGCAATCAACCCTTGCCCCTGATGGTTGGGATGCAAAGTATAAGCCAAAGAATGGTATGGTTTCATGATTCGATCCCTTCTATTATGCACTTTTTCAATATGGGCTTAAAGGAATTTTCTTTTAGATGACCGAGCCAATTTTGTTCAGTTTTAAAATCAAAAACATTTTTATATATTGAAAGAAAGCATGTTTTAAAAAGATTTTTACTTTAAGCTTTTTTTTTTAATTACTTCTCTTATTTTGTAACTGTTTAAAATTAATAATCCAATTTCAATTTTGAATGGAATGGTTATTGCCTAGACTGGAATAACATTGATGCACATTATCTTGTTATATATACAAAAAAATCCACACTTTTCTAAGTTTTTTTTCCCATAAAAAAAGCTAGCTAATGCTTTAAGCTCTCAAAAGTAAGCGAAATTAAAACGATTTTAAATAAGAGAAAAAATGTACAGCTCAGGTGAGCTTGATGTCTACTTTTTAAAAAAACTCAATTTTACAAAAAAAAATTTAAATAAAAATTTTACCCTGTTAAAAAGTTGTACTTAACAATAATACTTTACTATGTACTAATTACTGATATATGCAGTAAGAGTGAATTTAAAATATTACATGTAATGTTGTCATGTGTGACATTTAATTTGAATTTTTACAGATCAATTTAGTATTTGAGGTTTTTGACATGACGGTTTAAACTAGGGATTGACCGAATACCGAATAGTTGATTCGGTATTCGGTGGTTCGGCATGTAAACCGAATATTCGGCTTCGGCCGAATACTTATACGTATTCGGCCGAATAATTGCAGATAAGTATTTTCTTAGAAGTAGAAGAATTCTCTTGTACTTAGCAGTAGAATAGGCTAAATAATGAGTTTCAATATTATGCGCATGAGTTCAGAGTTCAGCTGCACTACAAAAAACAAGTCAAAGGTCATTTTTAATGAAAAAAAAAAAATCCTTCCTAAAATAGTCTACATAGATGTGAAATCAAAACAACTGTCTACAACAGAGAAAAAAAAAGTAAAGAAGATGCGCATCTTTCCCTTATCATTTAATTTTATTTACTTCTACATTAGTTTTTTTTAATTTAAATTTATTTAATGCGCATTCTCTTTAATATACACACCAAATAAGTATATCAGAGTTCATATCTGTATATCTAAGGTGTATATTAAAGAAAATACACACATCAAATAAGTATACCCCTATGCCTATCCTATAGCTTTTATAACCATTAAATTAAAATTGCTCAGATTTGTTGTCTTCATCACCACAATGTTAAAATATTAATCAAAATATAAATATTCTATCAATAATTTGACAGAAAATAGTTAAATGTACAAATTGCTATAATACCTTTTGTATTTTGAGACCATTCGTATTCAATATGTTTATAATTAGACTTAGACAATCAGTAAATCAGCTTAATGACAACATTGTTTCTTTGTATTTGAATGAACTTCTGTTTTTCTGACAATCCTTATCCTTAATAATACCCTGTATAGTTTAATACTTTCATAGGTTATTTTTGGGTATTGACTAGTGATAAAATAATAAAAAATAAGTGATGGGTTAATGAATTTGTGAGTGGAAAGAATTCATTAAATTTTTTTGTGTAATTAGATTTATTTTAAGAATAAAAATGTAACTGAATTAAATTATTGAGAATTTAATTTCAATTAAAGCTTATTAAAAAAGCTAATATATGCAAAAATGCGTAGTAAAAAGTTTCAAGTATTCGGTTGCCGAATACCGAAGCTTCGGTATACAGTTCGACCGAAGCTTCGGTATTCGGCAAAATTGCTGCTTCGGTCAATCCCTAGTTTAAACCCGACATAAACTGACACATGTCAAAAACCTGCCAACCCTTTAATTATTACTAATACTATATACTAATTATACAATTACAGTAATAGTGAATTTTAAATATTACATCTAATGTGTGACATTTAATGTGAAATTTTACAGACCACTGTAAGTATTTGAGGTTTTTGACGAGGTTTTTGACAAGGGGTTTTTGACATGACGGTTTAAACCGCAGTTTAAACTGTCAAAAACTGACGCGTGTCAAAAACCTGCCAACCCTGGTTAAAAGAAATAGAGGCTGGATGATCTTTATAATGAGTATTTGTAAAAATCAATACACATTTATTTCTTCATTAATATATTCTCACATTAAAAAAAAAAAAAAGAAGATTTGCTCGGAAATTAGGGATTGACCGAATACCGAATAGTCGATTCGGTATTCGGTGGTTCGGCATGTAAACAGAATATTCGGCTTCGGCCGAATACTTAAAAGTATTCGGCCGAATAATTGTGGATAAGTATTTTTTTAAAAGTAAAAGAATTCTCTTTTAATTAGAAGTAAAATAGGCTAAACAATGAGTTTTAATATTAGGTGCATGAGTTCAGACTTCAGCTGCACTACAAAAAACCAAGTCAAAGGCCATTTTTAATTTAAAAAAAAACTTTTTCCTTTCTAAAATAGTCTACATAGTGGTGAAATCAAAACAACTGTCTACAATAGAGGAAAAAAAAATAAGGAAGATGGGCATCTTTCCCTTATCATTTAATTTTAATTATTTCTACATTAGTTTTCTTAATTTAAATTTGTTTAATGTGTATTTTCTTTAATATACACATCAAATAAGTATATCAGAGTTCATCTCTGTATATCTAAGGTGTATATTAAAGAAAATACACACATCAAATAAGTATGCCTATCCTATAGCTTTTATAATCATTAAATTAAAATCGCTCAAATTTGTTATCTTCATAACCACAATGTTAAAATATTAATCAAAATATAAATATGTATCAGTAATTTGACAGAAAATATAGTTAAATGTACATATTGATATAATACCTTTTGTATTTGAAAACATTCCTATTCAATATGTTTATAATTAGACTTAGACAATCAGTAAATCAGCTTTGACAACATTGTTTCTTTTCATTTGAATGAACTTTCGTTTTTCTGACAATTCTTATCCTTAATAACAGCCTGTGTAGTTTAATATTTTCATAGGTTCTTTAGGGTATAGTGATAAAATAATAAAAAAATAAGTGATGGGTTAATGAATTTGTGAGTGGAAAGAAGTCATTAAATTTTTTGTGTAAATTAGATTTAAGAATAAAAATGTAACTGAATTAAATTATTAAGAATTTAATGTTAATTAAAATTTATTAAAAAAGCTAATATATGCAAAAATGTGTATTGTAAATTTTTAAGTATTCGGTTGCCGAATACCGAATATTCGGTGTACACTTTGACCGAAGCTTCGGTATTTGGCAAATTTGCCGCTTCGGTCAATCCCTATCGGAAATATTCAATTGAAACTATATTCTTTCTAAAAGTGCCAAAATAACTGATTCTGAGGGAAAATTTCTCACCTCAGTCGAAAAATGCAAGCAATCCTGGAATTTTACGGCAACCATTGTCAGAAGGCGTGGATTGACACTTTCCAGGGAGAAGGACAATGGATGCTCCCCACTTGACCATGTGGTAAAAGGGGGAGTGCCATATTTTGATTTAAAAAACAGACAGCTTAACCCAATTCCAAGAGGTTATCATCAAAATCATAAAGTAAGGAAGTTTTATTTTAGGTCTAGCCAGTCTTAATAACCAAAAAATCTTGATTAATACATAAAAAGACTTGGTAAAAAGATTGTGATTACCAAAGATATTATCAATATCTTTATTTATTTTTTTTTTTTTTTAGAAATAAATTGTACTTCCTTTATGAAAAACTATGAGTTCAGTCATATTATAGAGAATTAATTACATATTTAAATACAAAAGGAATGATATAAAATAAAAAAATTCTGTAATTTTGCTCCTACATCTGAACTGAAAGTTTCATTGTTTACATCTGCAATGATGTGCAGATTTCAGACATTTGCAAATTTCAGGTTGCGGATTTGAGGGAGTCTACTGTATTTTGAACTGGTTTTTTTAGAGTCCCCTATTATCTGTAGAATTTTACAATTTTTTCCCGAATGACTGGCGAATTTTGTTATATATTCCCGCAACCAATCAAGTTTCACGATATTTTCCTGTGACTGATCAACAAATTTTGCAATTTTTTTCACATATTTGGTGACACGGCAAGTTTCCAGATATGTCCTGCAACTTATTGCCAAAGCTCACAGTTTTTTTTTTTTTTTCATGCAAATGCTGGAGGAAATTTCAATTTTTTTTTTTCACTCGACCAATTGACAAATTTCATAGTATTTTCCTGTGACCGAATGACTAAATTCTGCGATTTTTTTCCCTGCAATTGACTGACAAATTTCTTCATTGCTTCCTCATGACAGATTATCAAATTTCACATTATTTTTCATGATCGATTGGCAAATCTTGCTGTTCCATCTTGCGACTCACTGACAAAATTCACAATCTTTTTCTTTCTCACGTCCAATTAAAAAAGGTTGTGATTTTTTTCTGTGATGGATAGGCCAATTTTTGAAATGTTTTTCCAAGAGTTGATGAACAAATTTCGCATTTTTTTTTTCCTTGCAGTTGATTGACAATTTCCCACTCCCCTCCCTGCAACCAGTTGGTTGCTTTCACATACCTCTTCCTCCTGGGTCAATCGACGAATTTTGTTATTTTTGTACTTTTGATTGATTGATATACTTTGCGAGCAAATTAACCGAAAGGGCACATCAAAAAGAGCAGTAGTACCGCCGGGTGCCAAATGTTCGCTAAGAATGATTTCTAAAAATATTCGAAATATAAAGTAGTTTGAAAAGAGCCACCCGGGTACATAAAGTAGTCAAAAGGGGCGCCAAGAACTGTGCCCTGCAAAAATTGCACTAGCAAGATATTCTCCTAAAAAAGATGTTATTGATGTAAAAACTTATGATCTATAGATTTTTGTCTATTGGAAGTTGATATGTATGGTAATAATTATAGGTGCGGATTCACGGTCGCCACATGGCAACTAAATTTTTTGCTTTGGCAAATTTTGTGTTTTTTCCTCCAATTTTTTGACGAAAATTGTGTTTTTTTTTTTTTTTTCTCGCGATCCTCTGAAAAAAAAGCTCTCCTTTTTTGCGATCCTTTTACAAAATTAGCATTTTTTTCCACGATGCTTTGAAAAAATTCGCATTTTTTTTGCTATCATTTGACGAAATTTTTGGGTGTTTTGCGATCTTTTGATAAAATTCGTCTTTTTTCCCACAATCCTTTGATAAAATTAGCAATTTTCTGTGATCCAATGATGAAATTCACAATTCTTTGATGAAACTTCAGGAAGGGGGTGGGGGGGTACACCTTTGATGAAATTTGCCCGTTTTTTGCGATCCCTTGACGAAATTTGCGTTTTTTTCTACTGACAATTGACAAATTGATTTTTTTGGCAACTATTTGTCGAAATTCTCAATATTTTCCCATGATATTATTTTATGTCCAAATTTTCGGAAAAGTTGGAATAGAATCACCTCTGTAATAGTCTGTGATAAGATTTTTTTTAAAGACAATTTTTCATTTGTGTTCTTGAAAAACAAATGTTTGAATTTTATTTTGATATTTATATTGAAAACTAATCTCACACATTCACAATTTTTTTATATGTACTCTTGTATGACAAAATGAAAATAAGAAATATTGTTTTCCTAATATTCCTCATTACCATGATTGCTGAGCTTATTCTTACAGATTTTTTTTAACCTCTATCTTGCCGAACTTTATTCTTGACTGTACATAGCTTAAGATTTATATTATACTTAAATTATATCCAAATTAAAAGAATTGTGTGATTAAATGAAATGTACACGCTTGATGTAATTTGTCTGTTTTTGTCTTTTTTTTTTCGTACAAGTTTAGATTATTTTTCACTTCCAGGTATCGAATTTTTTCCCCATATAAACGCTATTGCTTTTATGCATTTCTTTCACAATGTGGCGACTGGATTATTTAGGTTTAGGAGCCACTGGCTCCTTAAAAATTTTGAAAATCTGCACCTATAGTAATAATGAATGTTTTCTACAGATTTCTTACGATCTTTTGCAGCTACATCATAAGCAATATATATTAGTGGTAGCTTATGTTCAAAGCATGTTTAAAAAAATTCAGATAGCTGCATATGTGAAATATATGTAGCTTACTGAAATTTTAGCAAAATTGCTGTGGGAAAAACACTTTGGATGTGTACAAATAAGTCCTACATTATTGATATGTGTTTATTTATAAAGTGATAAGTTGATAGTTGAAATGATCTATTTTTCTTGAATTTAAATACCACTGTAATCCATTGCTTTGTAGCTATTTTTTAAAGGATAAATGTTTTAAAAATGTGGCATAAAAAATCTTTTGAAATTAAAAGTGATGTTTTTCTCCCCGGCATTTAATGTTGTTGCTCCTTATAATTGTTTTAGGTTGATAGCAGAGCAGAATCTGTTGATAAGAAAATTTCCCGACTTGATGCAGAACTAGTCAAATATAAAGATCAAATGAAAAAAATGAGAGAAGGACCTGCCAAAGTAAATAACTTTATTAAGTTATTTTTTATTTTTGTCGCTGGTAATTGAAAAAAAATTTTTTTTGCTTCTTATATTGATACTTTTAACCTTTTTGAAAAAAAAGTGGCTCATTATCAGTCGGACAACAAATCCCCTTCTCTAATGTCTTAAATGGGTACTTCTTAGTTATCTTGTCGACCAATTTAGCCAAATTATACACATTGACATAATTTTTATTTTAAATAACGAAAGAACAAATAAATTAGTAAAACATTAATAAAAATACAAATAAATCGTCGAATTAATGGTTTTATTGGCCATTATTGGCATTTAATCTTACAATTAATTAATTATTGGCATTTAATCTTACAATTTGCCGACAGTAATTTGGTCAACGGGATAACTAAGAAGTACCCTTAAATGTAGCTATTTTTTAAAAGATAAATGTTTTAAAAATGTGGCATAAAAAAATCTTTTGAAAGTAAAAGTGATGTTTTTCTGCCAGACATTTAATGTTGTTGCTCCTTATAATTTTTTTAGGTTGATAGCAGAGCAGAATCTGAAAAATCTGAATCCCCTTCCTATTGTCTTAAAATGCATTTATATTTTTCAAAATGCTCTTCAAAAAATTAATGTTTTTAACGTCTTTTTTCAGATTCTTCTTAAAGGATGCTTTTTTGTTAGGTAAATTGCTAAAATGTTTCTATATTTTATGTGTTAAGTCTTATTCACAGCTTGACAGGTTCATGAAAATTTTAATACTTAAATTTTAAATATAAAATTAAGTGTATATATTTTAGAAATATTTTGCAAAGCAAAGAAACATCCTTTAAGAAGAATATATAAGAAAAGGAAGCTAAATATTTCATTTTTTTTTTTAAATAATAAATTTAAAAAATATTAATGCATTCATAAGATTAACATTGGCAAGAGGATTTTCATATTTAACTGATAATGAACCTCAAATATATTATTTTCTCTCTATCTCTCTGTCTTTTTTTTTTTTCTCCCAAGTTTTGATTTTCTATCATTAAATTATTTTCAGAACATGGTTAAGCAAAAAGCTATGAGAGTTTTGAAGCAAAAGAAAATGTAAGTGTGTTTTGTTTGCATTTTTCCTATAAGCTTATTTGTGTATGTTTATGTGTGTTTGTATTATATTGATTATCTCAAGGATTCTAATTTCACATTCATCAATGTTCAGTGAGACAAAAGGACACACTCTATACATTTTAATTTCTAAATTGTCAAAGAGTAAAAAAAAAAAAGTCATTCTATAGCAAGGTTGGCTTTTTGCTGGAAGAAACTGGTTATAACTGGTAAAAACCGGCAGAAACTAAAAAATGTCTTTAATAGTTCTAGCAACTAAATGACATTTGTTTAAGTAAACTAAAAAGCGTAACTCCATTTCATCATTCTAAAAACTTGATTTAATAATTTAATGTAAAATAAATGTTAAATTACAAACTGAAATTTCTGAAACAAAGCAGAGCAATTGAATTGATCATTGTTGAAATTGCTCTGCATTAGAAATTTTAGCCTTGTAATCTTCTTGTAACTTTATCAAACTTTTCAGTTCATTGTTTGTAAATATATATTATTTTGTTTATATTAAATATAAAGAGTGTAGTATATCAAATATTTATATGAAACTAGCTCACCCACCCGGCATTGCCCGGGCCCGTGATAATAATCTTAAATGAACCTGAAATTTATATTAGTCAAGGGGGTGGTGTGTTTAAGTAAGAATTTAAGATATTTGCTGAAAATACTATTCGAAAATAGTGGTAAGTAAACTTTAGAAATTTTAAAACTAAATAAGTAACTCTAATCTTAACAAAACTGTATCTGAACAAAACTTCGTTCAAAAACCTATCCATATATATATAAGTCGACGGGATGTGGTTTATCTTTTTTACTAATCCCCTACCCCCTTTAAATTCGACGCCCCTGCCTTAAAAAAAATTTTTTGTTATGTGTTATAAACTATCTGAAAGTTAAAAATCGATTGACATGATAGAAAACGCTACTGTATATCAATTGTACTTTGGTTAATATTTAATTGGTTTTTCTATGCATTATCTATTGTATGTCAGTAATCACTTTTATGTCATTTTCTGAGTTTCTGCCATGTGGTGGCACAAAGGGGTTTTTGCCATGCCGGTTTTAACCTGTTTCTACCACTGGTTTTAGCCACCTTGGCAGAAACTTGCCAACCCTGTTCTATAGGGAGTTATGCCTTCCTTAAATGAATATTAAAAATAATAATCTTACAGGTCTGTCTGTCTTCATAGTGAAATAAATAAAAAAAATTAAGTTTTTTAGTACTAATGTCAAATTTGATTTTATTTTTCAATTCTACAGTATATTTTAGCTTTAGATACTAAATTTAAAGCTATTGAAGAAATTTAAGCTCTATAAAGATGTAATATTTTAACTTCCTAAATGTTAAATTAATTTTTAATATTTTCATTTATGTATCTTGTTAATTATTTTTTCACTTTGATTATTTTGTGATGTTTTATTTTTTCACATTGATTATTTTGTGATGTTAGTATTAAGTATCCTAAGTACAATTACAGTAAACTCTGTCTAAGGCAGAATCGATCGGGACCGAGAAAATTTTCTGTAGTAGACAATATTCTGCCTTAAACAAATTTTACTCCATGTCTATGGATTCGCAGGGACTTGAAAATCTTTCCGACGGATTATCTTTCCGGACGACTTAGACGGATTTCCATCTTATACAGAGTCCACCTTACAGAGAGTTTATTGTATATGGTTTTTATGCATGTAAGGAATTATTACAAATTTGACAAAATCTGGTATCTAGCAAAATATTCTAGTGAGCAGTAAAAAATATTTCCTTCCTCCTTCCTGCAGCATAGATTTTCGAAAAGCACAAAAGCTATTTATGAATTAATTGAGAAAAAAATAATAACAAGCGTAGTTTAGATTTATTAGTTACATAGTTTAGAATAGTAGATAATTTAGAAAAATAAACTAAGTTTTCTAATAAAACAACTTATCAAAATTATGTACCTCTAAAAAAAAAAAAAAAAAAATCTATAAAGGCTTAATTAACCAGCATGTTAGTTTGGGAAATGTTGATTGCCGAATGCTTGAAATGTCCACCTAGTTGAGTGCTACAAAATCTGTTAAATTTAATTCCCCAGATGTTCTTCGGCAACTCCTAAAAGTGATTAAAAAAAAAAGAAAAGAAAGAACTTGTTACCATACACAGATCATTTTAACAAGCCAATTTACGAACTGTTTCTTTACTTCCGCATTTGATAATGAGTGCTATTACAGCCCACTTGAGTAACTCTCTAAAGCATATGTGCTAATAACTAAGATTTCACCACTCATATGTAACTAAAAGGAACATCTGAACATTTTGACTCTTGCCAGACACCTTTAATTATTATATATTTTTTCTACGCTGCGAATATGTGTTTTAGCAGCTTTATGTATTATCACTCTTAATCATGTAGCCTCTCTGTTAACACGGAGTTTCTTATACTCCAGTAATATGTTTAATTATAAGTATTTAAAGCTAAAAGTTGAATCTTTCTTTATCGTAAAAACACACAATACTAATTCATATTACATTATATCTTCCCATGGATTTAGCGGATTCATATTAAGCTCTCAAAGGATACTTCAAAGGATAAATAATGCTTCACAAAATAAAATAAAAATAATTTCTTCAAGAAGCTTTTGGATAAATCCCTGACCACGCCACACCGATGAAGTTATACGTCATCGCGATATTGATGAATCCCAGGTAAGAGCATTTTACCTATTTCCATTTCAAAAGCAGCATAGCCACAAGAGATTTTTTCTAATTGTTTAAATATGAGACAGCGAATTCCTGCTATCGAGAATGGGGTGCTTTTGGCTTGATAGGCCACTTAAACTCCAACAAAAAGATTAATGAGACAGATAAAGTGCTCATGTTTAGCGAAAAAGAAGAAAAATTTTATATAGTGGCTTAGATTATAAATATTAAAAATATTCATGTTCTGAATAAAAAAATAAAAAGATGCTGCATTGAATAAAAAAAAAAAAAAAAAAAAATGAATGTTATTGTACCACAAATATAAAGGTGAATGAAAAAGAAACATTTATATATTTATGTTTTATGTAATGAACATTTAACTAATTAGTGAATGAACAATTTGTTGGTTGTGAGTAATAATAATAATAAAAAAGAAATCGTTCATTTTACAGTAAATAAATAAATAAAAAGGAAATAGGTTGGTCGCATAAACAAATAAAAATAAACATGGCAGGGATAAAAGAAACTCAAATAGTCGAAAAATTAAATTCGACAAACTACGCAAATTGGAAATTTCGCGCAGAAATGATTTTAATAAAAGAAGAATTGTTTGATGTAATAACACAAAATCCCCCAGATCCAATTAACACGGACTGGACGAAGAGGGACCGTAAAGCACGTGCAATTATCAACTTGAGTATTGAAGACTCACAGATCGTGCATGTAAAGCACTTAAACACTGCCAGAGAAACCTGGCAAGCTTTAAAAACAATTCATGAAAGGGCTAATCTCTCAAGCAAGTTATATTTGCTGAGAAAATTATACGGAGCAAAACTCCCAGAAAACGGCAATCTAATAAAACACATTACACATATTTTAGAACTTGTTGATAAACTTTCAGCCATAGGCGAAACTATTAATGACTCGCACATTTCAGCTCTGTTACTTTGTTCATTACCACCTAGCTACAACACCTTAATTATAGCCCTCGAAGCCCGTCCAGAAAATGAACTTAATTCAGAGTTTATAAAAGGAAAACTCACTGATGAATATACAAGACGTTTAGAAAACACAGATCAGAGCGAGAATTCCTCAAAAGCGTTTAAAACGCATAAAAGGTTTCCGGCTGAACACTATAATAAAAAGGACAAACAGTGTACATGCTGTAAATTAAAAAACCATACATACAGAGAGTGCTGGCATCTTAAGAACAGAAACACTTACTCACCGTCACAAAAACAACAGCCGCACAAATCCAAGTATTACACATCATCGTTATGTTATGAAGACGCAAACTATTATAGAGAAAACAAAAACCGTGAAACAGAACCAATTCGGATTAACAAAACACAGGGCAATTCAGGAAAAGGCAGCGACGCAGCTTGTTCATCGACACACATTCTAAACAGTAAAGATGCATTCACTAAGTTTAACGACACTGAAAAGACGACAGTCATCATTGCCAATGGAAAAACGCTGAATTCACATGGTACAGGTGAAACGACATTTAAAACAAAAACATCCGATGGAGGGATAAACACAATCACATTAAAAGAAGTATTATACGTACCAGAATTAGAATCGAACCTCATATCGGTAAGCAAAGCAACACAGAATGGCTATAAATTAATTTTCGATAAAGAAAAATGCACGTTATCCCGAAACGGGAATATTTATCTTGAAGCAAGAATGAAAAATAATTTATATCAAGTCGAATTATTAGAAAGCGCTGAAACTAATAAAGTAAACATTGCACATGAATGTAAAAATAAAAATTGCATAGAAGTTTGGCACAAACGGCTTGGCCATCGTAACTATAATGCGATAAAAGAATTAATAAATAAAAACTTAGCAGACGGTATAAAAATAAATAACAGTAATCATAATGCATTATGTGAAATATGTATCCAAACAAAAATAAGTGATGCCCCATATCCGAAATCAACAAACTGTCCCAAAACAGGCAAAGTGCTCAATCTGATACACACGGACGTGTGCACATCTATCGGTACACCTACTATCGGGGGAAAAACAATGTTCGTCACTTTTATAGACGACTATTCAAGGTTCACAGTAATTTACTTACTTTCGCATAAAAATGAAGTTCACGAAAAGTTAAAAGATTATGTAGCCATGGTGAAAACCCAATTCGGCAGATTCCCTAAAGCTATTAGATCTGATAATGGAGGGGAATATTTAGGTAAACAAACGGAAGAATACCTAAGGGCAAGAGGTATCCAACACCAGTTTACTGTACCATTTTGTCCGAGCCAAAACGGCGTAGCGGAAAGAAAGAATAGGTCATTATTAGATATGACTAGGAGTCTACTCTCCGAAGCAGGCTTACCTCAAAAATTCTGGGGAGAAGCCATAAATACCGCCAATCACCTGCAGAATAGGCTACCAACCAAAATAACAAACAAAACACCGTTCGAAATTTGGTTCAACCGAAAACCCACCTTACACTACCTGCGTACATTCGGCTGTAAAGCTTATGCCTATATACAAAAACATCAGCGAAACAAATTAGATGATAGAGCGCAGGAAGGAATACTTGTGGGGTATGACAATAAATCAAAAGGTTACCGTATATTTACAAAAGAAAACAAAATATTAATAGCGAGAACAGTTAAATTTATAGAAAATAGTGAAAACAACTTAAAAGAAAGCGAAGAGGTAGAAAACTCAGACAATGACAACAACTACATTCAAACAGAGTTAAGTAATTCGGACGAAGAACCAACCGCGTCCAAACAACCCGACGTAGAACCGAGAAGGTCTCAGAGGTCAAATAGAGGAGTACCACCCGACAGATACGTATGTCACGTAAAAACAAATGACACATTCGAACCATCTGATTTTTATGACATAGCAAACATGAACAACCCAGTAGAAAAAGAAAATTGGCTCAAAGCCGCTCAGCAAGAAATCAACTCATTAAAGAAAAATAAAACTTGGGACTTAGTGGATCCCCCACCAAATAAGAAAATTATTGGTTGCAAGTGGATTTTTAAGAGAAAGTTAGATAATTTAGGAAATGTACAAAAATACAAGGCCCGATTAGTAGCGAAAGGATATAATCAGAAGTACGGCGAAGATTATGATGAAACCTTCGCACCCGTAGTTTCACACACAACAATCCGCACATTTTTAGCCTCAGCGGCATATAAAAATCTTTCTGTTCAACACATTGACATCGACACTGCATTTCTTCACGGCGAAATAGAAGAAGAAATTTTCATGAAATAACCAGAGGGTTTTATAGAAAAAAATTGTGAAAACAAAGTGTGTAAACTGAATAAAACAATCTACGGCTTAAAGCAGGCAGCTAGAGCCTGGCACAAAAAGATCGCAGAATCATTAAAAAACATGAATTTTGTGCAAAGCACTGCTGACTCATGTTTGTTTACTAGAAAAGAAAAGGAAAATTTCACTTATATCATCGTCTACGTTGACGATATTTTAATCGCGAGTAAAAGTGAAATAATTAAAGATGTAATAAAACAATTGCAAAATGAGTACGGAGTAAAAGACTTAGGCGAAATAAGTCAGTACCTAGGAACCAACATAATCAAAACGAATGATGGTTACAAATTAAACCAAAAGTCAAAAATAGAAGATTTGGTTAGAAAGTTAAATTTAACAGATGCAAGACCTATTGGTACACCGATGGAAGTAGGTTTCTATAAATTAGAAGATAGCGACAATTTACTTCCGAACAATACAAAGTTTAGGCAAGCGATCGGTTCGCTCTTGTATATTGCCACAGTCACTCGACCCGACATTATGGCACCAGTAAATATACTTAGTAGGAGAAGTGCAACGCCACGCGAGAAGGATTGGAAAGCGGCAAAAAGAATTATTATTTACCTCAATTGCACAAAAAACCTATGCCTAACAATAAGCAAAAATAAACCACCAATACTCATCGCGTATGCTGATGCTGATTGGGCTGGGGACACTAAAAATAGAAAATCAACCACCGGCAATATTTTTTTTCTGGGTGATAATCCCATTCAATGGACTACAAAATTACAGTCAAGCATTGCATATTCTTCCGCTGAAGCGGAATATGTTGCTGCAGCAACCGCAGGACAAGAAATTTTATGGCTATTAAAACTGCTAGAAGATCTTAACTTGTATCAAGTAAAACCTATTTTACTTTACCATGACAACCAAAGCAGTATAAAGATGATAGAAAATGAAAAATTTTCGAAGCGGACAAAACACATTGATATCCGCTTTCACGCCATAAGACAATTAAAGGAGGATAAAATTATCGAATTAAAATATTGTCCCACGCAATACATGATTGCTGACTGCTTGACGAAGCCCACACCCAAACCTCAACTTTTGTGTGACATCAAGACTATGAACTTGTTACCTTATCCATCTGAGGAGATTAAGGAGGGGTGTTAAATTTAATTCCCCAGATGTTCTTCGGCAACTCCTAAAAGTGATTAAAAAAAAAAGAAAAGAAAGAACTTGTTACCATACACAGATCATTTTAACAAGCCAATTTACGAACTGTTTCTTTACTTCCGCATTTGATAATGAGTGCTATTACAGCCCACTTGAGTAACTCTCTAAAGCATATGTGCTAATAACTAAGATTTCACCACTCATATGTAACTAAAAGGAACATCTGAACATTTTGACTTTTGCCAGACACCTTTAATTATTATATATTTTTTCTACGCTGCGAATATGTGTTTTAGCAGCTTTATGTATTATCACTCTTAATCATGTAGCCTCTCTGTTAACACGGAGTTTCTTATACTCCAGTAATATGTTTAATTATAAGTATTTAAAGCTAAAAGTTGAATCTTTCTTTATCGTAAAAACACACAATACTAATTCATATTACATTATATCTTCCCATGGATTTAGCGGATTCATATTAAGCTCTCAAAGGATACTTCAAAGGATAAATAATGCTTCACAAAATAAAATAAAAATAATTTCTTCAAGAAGCTTTTGGATAAATCCCTGACCACGCCACACCGATGAAGTTATACGTCATCGCGATATTGATGAATCCCAGGTAAGAGCATTTTACCTATTTCCATTTCAAAAGCAGCATAGCCACAAGAGATTTTTTCTAATTGTTTAAATATGAGACAGCGAATTCCTGCTATCGAGAATGGGATGCTTTTGGCTTGATAGGCCACTTAAACTCCAACAAAATCTACACCTGATGGAGAGGCATCGTTGAAATGCTGAAGCTGAAATCCCCCCCCCCCCCTATTTTCCTGTTGAATTCAATCAAATAATTCTGATTTTATTATTTTAAAATCTGCCAAGCATTTTAAATGATGAAAAATTACTTAAAACAATACATAATATCCTTTAATTTTACTAAAATTAATTGAAATTAAATAGTTAATCTTCAAATTTTAATAGTTTTGTTGATTTACTTCAAATAAATTACTTGTAATCACTTATATGTTATGCTTTAAAATGAATGTGATAGGTTAATCAGTTTTAATTCTGAACACAAAAGTCTGATTTGAAACTTAAAAAAAAAAAAAAAAAAAAAAAAAAAACTTTAGCATTGTACTCAATTTTAGATGTCACAGAGGTTGGATTGACTTGTTTTTTACTGTTTTATTGAAACCTCTCTCCCTTGTATCCTAATCACATGACATGCTAGCTGGCTAGAGTGTTAAAGAATGGCATTTTCTGTGCATCAGATAGAAAGAGCTTTTAAAACTTTGTTCTTTCATTAAAAATATGAGAGAAGAGAAAGATTATTGCTTGTCACGCATGAGTATGGATGGAGGAGAGAATAAAAGCTCATTTCTTAGGACAATTTATATATATATATATATATAACCATTAATTAAACATTATTGACCGATTATTATTACCGATGATGGTTATATATATAACCATTAATTAAACATTACCGACCGATTATTATTATCGATTACCGATTATTATTATTATTTATATATATATATATATATATATATAAATAGCAAATTAAATTTCTTGTTTGCCGATGGTAACCTCATTTGTCAAGTCCTGATTATGGGAGAAATATATATGCATATATATATGTGTGAATTATTGAATAATTATTTAAAAATATCATGAATTGTAACTTATGTATTTTTCTGACAAAAATTGATTTCTTCAAGCTTCTGTATGCAAAATTTCATCTTATTCTTCTTAGTAGCTTTTGAGTTAAAAAATTTAGTACAGCAGTTTGAGGGACCAAATATGATCAACTCTGTGAAATCCTTAAACATGTATTATCCACACTACATGTTGGAATGAAAACAATAAGAATCGCGGTTAACATTTAAGATCATAGATGATTAAATGATGTGTTTTTTTTTTTCATGAATTATCAGTTTTCCAATGAAATAAATTGTGATTTAAGAAAATTCATATATTTTGTACCCTGCATTCAAAAATAATAATTTGAGCTAAGTAAAAGTGACAACCAAATCAAAATTGTTTGGTTATTTAATAATGAACTCATATGCTTTGCTCAAGCACGATGAAACTGTCGTGTTAACTGACTTTATCTCAACATCTTTCTTTATTTTACAATACACGTGAATATTTCCTACAGTAAAATTTCTGCTAGCATATTTATACCTACTTTTGCATGCACATGAGATTTTTCTAAGGAATTATGTCTGGAATATTGGAATAACAAGTAATCATATCATGCTGGATCATCAGTAATTTTCTTGTGAAAGAATTTGCCATAAGTCCAAGAAATGTTTATGGCATGAAAATAAAATATCACAATATCATGCTGAAAGCGATTCAAATGCAGAAAGGAATATTTAAATATGAATGGAATTATTTAATTTTTCTTGAGCAAAAAAATTTTATCTTGGAGCATGAAATAATGGGGTAATCATATACAAAAAAAAAAACTATTGGCAACATACCAAAACTTAAACTACCTGGACCTGGAACTACTGTTGGACCATGCGAATAGAAAACTGCACTTGGGGCAAAGTTTCAATTTGGCACCTTTCCCCCTTCCCGACTAAGAAAGGTAACAAAAGAGACACAAAGACCTAAAATAATTTCTAAAATGGGAGAAGACCTTAGTCAGAAATTTGTTTTGCCGTGTTGGGTAAGGGATGGTACAAGATCTTTGAAACGAAAAATGTACGTACTTTCAATGGGAAAAAAATTCCCAATATATATATATATATATATGTACTTTTCAGAGTTATGGCGTTTTTGCATTTTAAAGTAGTGATGAAATATATATATATATAAAGGTTGGTAGTAAACATTTGGCGCTCTCTCAATTTATGCACCCATGGCTTATTGCCCCCCCCCCCCCCTCTTTCGCATGGCCCTGGTCCTGGTGTTGTCAAAGTTAAAAAAAAAAAAAAATGAATAACCAGTAAAGTTTATTTTGTATATCATTTAATTTTTCTTTTAATTAATTTACTTAAAATATAGTAAATTGATTTTGCATTATATTTTTCTTTTCTATTGTTATTTTTGTGTAATTGTTTCTAATTTATAATCAGACTTTAAAAAATAAAATGTAAACAAGGGGATGATCTATAATCTGCTATTCTATCTATCATAATTCTATCTAAATCTATAATTCACAAAATCCTCAATTCCTAAGTGTGTGGAGTTGACTGTAGTCATGAAAAAAGATGAATTTAATAAAAACTATTAATACAGTAAAGCCTCCATAGGCACTCCTTAATAGCAGACACCTCTATTTAGCAAATCCCGTTTCAATTAACAACTCCTATTTATTTGTATGCTTACAAAAAACTCAGAATAGCAGAAAAATTCTGCAGTCCTAATAGTATTTTCAATTAACAACTCCTGCTTATTTGTATTCTTTTACTTCTCAATTACAAACAACTCAGAATAGCAGACAAAATTCTGCAGTCCAGAGGTGTCTAGTTATATATTGTAGTGTGACAGTTGGTGTCAGTTTGTTTAATTTTGGCATTAAAAATTAATTTAGTTTTTTTGTCAACTTAATATTAAATGCAGAATAAAAGGATTGAGTTTGAATATAAACACTATTCTTGAAGAGAGAGAGAAAAGAAAAATGGTAATATGTGTTAGTTACAAGTGTCTCAATGTTCAAGTAAATGAGGTCATTTCACATATCAGCAATATAAAGACTGGAAATTGCATGATTTGGTTAAAAAATTTTTGTAAGCTTTTGCCTGCTTATCAATAAGTAAGTAGTAAAGAGTCTATAAAGGTACAACCTGATAATTTCTTGAAAAAGTTTTATATGTTTTTTAATAGCTTTGCATCCATGAGGACATTCTTAATTTTCCTAGTGTATGTGTGTGTATTCAAATGTTTTTCTCTATTTTCCTTTTTTCATGTTGTAGATGTTTGTTTTTTTAATGATTTTATTAATATAATTTAGGTATGAGTCTCAAAGAGATAATCTTTTGCAACAGTCATTTAACATGGAACAAGCGAATTTTGCCACCCAACAGTTAAAAGATACCAAAGTTACTGTGAGTATCTATTATTATTTTTTTTCCTTGTTGTTATTCTGTTAACAGGGTTCATACTCATCAGGGGATTATGAGATTTATAGGATAATTTTGATTGTAAAAGTAAGGGGAATCTCAGGTTTTAATGCAAAGAATTCCCCAAACCTGGGAAAACTTGGCAAAACGATTGCGGTATTTACCCACGTGCACGTCAATCCCGCGTATAAGTCGACCCCCCCACTTTCCAGATCAAGAAATTTGAATTTTTTTTAATCCCGCGTATAAGTTGACCTCCCACTTTCACTTTTTCGATCAAGAAATTTGAATTTTTTTAAAAATACATTATTCAAAATCACATGGAAAAAAAAAAGAAAGTACTATATGTACAATAATAAAGAAACTTTAATTTTTTTTTTCATTTATTCGAAATCATGTGAAAAAAAGTACGAAATATACAATAATGAAGATAATTATACTAAAGTAATATACAAAGTTAAGTTGATTCAAGGTCCGATTCAGTATCGAGCTCCCCAAACATTTCACAAAAATCCTCCGTCATTATCACTTTCGAAAATGGCATCATCTTCTGTGCCATCTAGTTCGCTGCTTATGCAACATTTCTTGAACGATTTTATAATCATTTCAGAAGGAATTTGATTCCATGCATCTTTAACCCACTGGGCAATTAATTCAATGTCTGTGTTTTTAATATTACCGCCCTTTGTAAATGTTGGACAACCGCATGAAATCCACTCTGCCCAATATTTTCTAACATTTGCTTTGAAGGGCTTATTGAGACAAACATCTGGGGGTTGAAGGACGGTTGTCAACCCTCCTGGGATTACAGCTACAGTCATTTTCAGTTCTTTCGTCACTTTATTCACATTTTCAGAAAAGTGACCACGAAACAAGTAGTAAACTAAAAGGAGAGGTTTTTTTAAAACAGCTCCCGGTCTTTTATCCCACACATTTTTAAGCCAGTTGGCTATTCCGTCAGCATCCATCCACCCCTTTTCATAGGCTTGAATCAGCACACCAGATGGAAATGTAACATTTTTCGGCAACATTTTTATTTTTAAAATAATCAACGGATGAAGCTTACTACCGTCGGCCAAACAGGAAAGAACAACCGTAAAACGGGTTTTTTCGTGCCCAGTCGTTTTTACCAAAATGTTTTTTTCCCCCTTTGCAGTTCACTGTTTTATTTTCTGGTAGGTCGAAACACATGGGTGTTTCGTCCATATTTCCTATATGGCAAAGTTCAAAAGATTTCATTTTTATTTGATCGATGACTTATTTTTAAAACGATATTTCTGAACCTTATTTTTGATCAATGACTAATTTTTGTGCCAGTTTGCAGGGGTCACACACCTGCTCCAAACAAAACTGTCTGCTACAATCTGCTACAAATGAGTTATTTTGACTGTGTCTGCTCCAAAACAGCCATTTCGTTTCTCCTTTCTGCTCCCAAATTTGATTTCTTTGTGCCATTATCACGAAAAAAAAAATCACGAATTTTGTCAAATTAGCAACGAAAAAAATTTCGTCAAAGGATCGCGGAAAAAAACACGAATTTCGTCAAAGGGCCGCGAAAAAATGTGGAATTTTTCAAAAGATTGCGGAAAAAAAACACGGAAACTCCGAATCACCCCTGGGCTCACTCACATTTTCATTCTCTATGTGTTTCGTATGAAATGGTCAAACATTGTTCTTTTGCAGAAAGTTAAGCAAAACTGGTGTGAGTCAATGTGAATATAGATTTTTGAGTGTTAAGTTCTCCTAAAACAACTGATAGAATGCGTCAAATTCAACATAATAAAATAGCATTAGATAAAATGGCGATGATGATTTTTTTTTTTTTTCCTTTAATCTGATTTTATGTTTTTATCCCTTTACACTTTTTCTACAGTTTTTTATTTATCTTAAGGCAAATTTGTTTTCTGCTATAAAAGTAAATGTTTTTCTTGTGTTGCTTATTTTAGCTTGCTATAAAATGTTTTTCCCCTTGCAAAAACATTTTTTGTCTGAGTGAGTGCAGGTACAAAAACTGTTTTTTTACCTGCTCCAAAATTTGTGTTTTGCTGCTACAAAATTCGTTTTTTGCTGCTATAAAAACTAATTTTGCTGCTACAAAATTCGATTTCTGCTGCTCCAAAAACTGATTTTGCCTATACAAAATTCAATTTTTGCTGCTCCAAAAACTGCTACAAATTATCTCGAGTGAGTGTGACCCCTGAGTTTAGCGCGCTAGCGTAAAGTCAAACCATGACGATTCCTAAATCTAGTACACCAATGTTCTGATGCACGAAACGTGTTTGGAACACCATACTTTTCTTCTTTTACAAGCTTCATTGCTCGTAAACGTATGGCAGTTCTAGTGACAATAAAACTATTCTGCCGGCACTCTACAACCCAATCATGAAATACATTTTCAAGTTCCGGAAAGGGCGGTTTTCCATGCCTCAAAGCCTTTTTTGATTTTGGGATGTTTTCTAGCTCTGTCTTATTCTTGTGCCAATCACGAATGAATTTTTCGTGAACCCCAAACTGACGAGAAACAGCACAGTTTTTAGACTCTTCCGCAAAAGAAATAACTTTAAATCCAGCTGCGTATGAATTGCGTTTCTGTTTTCTAATAACTATGTCACATGTTTCTAGCCACTCGCGGACAATTCAATTGCACATAGGGGTCATACATTCTCGGAATTTTATCTACTGATCTCTCAGAGAGGGGGTGGGGTGGGGTGGGGTAGTAGGTGTACATTCATTGCCAGCACCAAACCCGTCACTGTCTCCTCTTTTTCTCACCTGGTATGGAAATCGACAGTAAACGACATCATTGTGTTATGGAATGCGAAAAGACAATTGCCTTTAAGAAGGGCATTTTTGACTTCTGGTAAAAAAAAAAAAATAATTAAGGGCCCTTGTATAAGTCGATCCTCCCAACTTTAAAGTCTTTTTTTGTCCAAAATTTCTTGTCTTATACGCGGGTAAATACGGTAACTACTCTGGGAAATTGAGAACAATCACTGCTATTCCTGTGCTTTGTGATGTCAATGAAATCAAACTAAGACACACCTTCTAACATCGTTTGATATAGATTTAGGAACTAGCCACTTTTTCTTACTGAGGAAATATGTATGTTATATTTAATCTGCTCAGGGCCGAAACTAAGGGGGGGGGGCATGTGCCCCAGACGCCAAATGAAGGATTATACCTTTGGAATGGATCATTTTCTTCTGATGGACTGATGGATTCCATTATAATGAAACAGTCATTATAAATGAAGTGTTAGGTGAAGATGAAAGAGCAGCCGTAAAAAGTTAGAACTCTCATTTTCTGGTAAGAATGGGGGGGAGGGGGGATGACCATAATTTTTTTTTCCCATTCTGACCAGAAAATCAGAGTTCCATTGTAAAATATAGTACACTAAAAATTGCTATGAGATTTCGATTCTTAACAGATAGAAAAAATTTTACCAGTCAATGATACACTGCAAACAATTAACAAATATTATGCTAAATGGCTAATTTCAACATCGCATTCCAGCAAAAATTTTCTCTATTCAGCACTTGATGTGAGTAATTTTGTATGTGTTTTTACCAGCGCATAGATAGTGATTAGCTGACAATAGAAAATACCTATCGCATACTCTTTTCTGTGGCTTTGGCTGCTGCTTCTGTTATTGGTGTTTAGTCAGTATCTCTATAAATAGAGCATTGTAAATGGCACGGTGTGATTGAACATTAAAGTGACATCAGTCGATCAGTGACGCGGATAAGAATCTTGACTGTATTGGTAAGCCGCCCACACAAAGATGCAAAAAGAACAGAAATTGATTATTTGCAATTTGGCGAGTTTGATTGTTCGTTTATTTGCCAAATGAAGTATTTTGTCGCAATTTGGCTCAATGGCGAGCGGCAGCGAGAACGCTGCTCATAATAATATAAATCCTTCTATATATAAAAAAAAGTTTTTATTTGGAAATGGATCAATGAAAATCTGCATAGATATTCCTGGTAGATCGGCATCCAATTTGAATGCTTAAGCATAGTCTTTCTTCGTTAATATTAAAAAAACTGTTGCATACAAAAATATGAAAATCGGTGGTATAATAGAGAAATGTTTGATAAACATGCTGATGCAAACAGTTTTCAAATCGAATAATTATTTAAAGATATATTTAATGTTAAAGTTGGTCAAAGTCATTCCATTAAAAAAGTTTTATAGGAGCAAAAACTATACGTAGAAATTTAATCATTTTTAGATCATTTTATACATGAGAAGTTCTCGGTGTGCAGATTAGAGGTCTGCACGGGCCCGGCCCGACTCAGAGAAAAAAAAAATTCGGCCCGGCCCGGTAAAAAAGTTGAAAGTTCGACCCGAGCCCGGCCTGTAGATCTAATACTCATTAAAAAGAATGAATTTGAATGTTTACTTGTAGAATAATGGCGATTTAAAAATGTATGCATTTTTTGACAAAAAATTTGTGCCAAGCCTAATTTTACTCACCTTTGAATGGACCAGGCCATTCCGAGACAATGATTTTCATGCGGCGTGGGTGAAAACTAGGAATGAAAATTTTGGGCCATGAAGTTTAGGAATGAAACCAGTACCCGGGTGTGTGCAGAAAAAATAAGTTAGGCCCGGCCTGAACCTTCAGGAAAAAAATAAGGCCCGACCCCGGCCTGTAAAGAATAATGACTAGGCCCGGCCCGGCCCGGCCCGAGTGCCGTGAATGAAAATAGGGCCGGGCTCAGGCTTTGGGCCACGGGCCGGCCTGTGCAGATCTCTAGTGCAGACTGCATTTATCTTTTCTATTTGATTAATTTTTGAGGATTTATTTCCATTTTAAATTCAAATTTTCAGCATTTCCAGAGATATTTTTTACATATTTTAGAAAAGGATATTATTTTAAATTGTTGCCAATTTTTAAAACAGTGTAAAGAATAATATTTCCTTCAAATTAAAAATTTATTTACACGTGGCTATTATAAACAGTAAAAAAAAAAAAAAAGATTACATGTTAAAAGCAGGAAAATTATATCATAAGAACCATATTTACACTTGAAGTTTTAACGAGAAACAAAATGTTAAAATAAAAAAATCATTATGCGTTAAAACTTGTAAATGGAGGAAATTACGTCATATTTAAAATGGCCAAAAAATATGGCAAAACAATTTAAATTAAAAAATATATTTGCTCGAGACATTTATTTGATATTTTTAGATGATCTTTTCAACTATTATCGTGAATTCGAAGACAGCGCAAATAATATTTCCTTCTAACAACAAAAGTATTTTCGCGTGAATATTAATAAGAGAAATAAAACTTTTGTGTAAATTACGTCAGATTTAAAATGAACTATTTAAAAGAACTATCTTATAGCGCTGTTAAAAAATGTCGGGAGACAATGACACTGTTTACTTAATTCATTTTACATTAGCTTATTTTCAAATGTTTAACTAATTTCTTTAATTAAATACGAAAACAGTCATTGTATCTCTTAACAGCAGCAGATTTGGTCTTAAAGATCCCTAATCCTTGGAAAACGAATGGAAACCCGTTTACAGAGAGATCGCTACTTTTTTATAAAAAAAACTAAGGGGCTCTGCCCCCTATGAGCTATGCTCGTCAACCCCCATTCAGACACCGCGGACTCTAAAAGTATGCTAATTTGATCGGCTTTAAAAAGATTTCGGAAGATTGAATTATAATTTAAAAAACAGTGGCGAATCTCCCTATAAATGGATTTATATTCATTTTTCTTTGATTGGGGAATTTTAAGGCCAAATCCGCTGCAGTACTAGTTGATTATCCCGTCGACCAATGTCACCAAATTATATAAATCGCCAAACCACTCGCCAAATTATACAAATTGACATAGTTTTTATTTTAAATAACAAAAGGAACAAATAAATTAGTGCAACATTAATAAAAATAAAAATAAAACGTCGAAATAAAAATAACTTGATGACGTAGACACGTGTAACTTGCTTAAAGTCAAGTTAATGTGACATTTACGATCAACCATTATTGACATTTAATCTTATAGTTTGCCGAATAATAGATTTTTGGTCGACGGGATAACTAAGTAGTACCAAAGATACAATCGCTGTTTTCGTCTTTGATTAAGTAAAATAAGTTAAACATTTCAAAATAAGCTAATATAACAGGAATTAAGTAAACAGAGTCTTTGTCTCCTGGAATTTTTTAACAAAGCGAAAAGAAAGTTCTTTTAAATAAAACATTTTAAATTAATAGTTTTTAATCTGACGTAATTTTGACCAAGCTATTCTTTCTCTTTTTAATATTCATGTGAAACTGAAAATACTTTTGTTAGAAATGAAATAATATTTGCGCTTTCCTAACAAAAATAGTTGAAAAGTATCCTCTCAAAATATCAAATAAATGTCTCGTGCAATTTCTAAATTTAAACTGTTTTTCAATATTATTTTGTGTTCATTTTATGTAATAACTGTAATGTGATGTAAATATGATGTAATTTCTCCTATTTAAAACTTCTAACGCATGTTAATGAATTTATTATTTTACAATTTCCTTTTTTTCTTAAAATTCACGTTTAAATATAGTTTATATGACGTTATTTTTAATAAGTTCCTGCTTTTTGTACATAATTATTTAATTCTAATTCCAAATGTTTTTTTCTGTTTATAATAGTCACGTGCAAATAAATTTTTAATTTATTTACACATATAAATATTTTTTTTTTATTTGATGCAAACATTATTGTTTGCGCTGCATTGTTACAGTTGGCAACAGTTTCAATTAATATCACTTTCTAAAATCTGTAAAAAATATCTCTAGAAATGCTGAAAATTTGAATTTAAAATAGAAATAAAACCTCAAAAAATGAGTCAAATTAAAAAAAGAAATACAGTCTGCACACCGGGAACTTCAAATGTATAAAATGATCTAAAAATGATTAAATTCCCATGAATAGTTTTTGCTCCTATAAAACTTTTTTAGTGGAACGATTTTGTCCAACTTTAGCATTAAATATCTCTTAAAATAATTCTTCGATTTGAAAACTGTCTGCATCAGCGTGTTTATCAAACATTTCTGTATAATACTACCGATTTTCATATTTTTGTATGCATTATTTTTCGTAATATTATCGAAGAAAAACCTCCGGTCACAAAAAATTCAAAACCGGCGGCAGCGGTGACAGTGGTAGTTACTTTTTTTTAGAATAGAGAGATTTTAATTCAATATTTTTAAAGCCGATCAAATTAGTGTGCTTTTTTGATTTTGCTGTGCCTGAATGAGGGTTGGCGAGCGTAGCTTGTAGGGGGCAGAGCCCCCTAGTATAGGAAATATTACTCACTCCTTTCGTAGATTTAAAGTAGACATAATAAATTAAGCAGAAAAAAATATCCAATATTATTTATTAACTATTATAGATCATAATTTTAAAATATCAGATCCGGATTGTAGAAACATGATTAAAAAGAAAATTTATCATCAAGTATTTCACAATATTAATAATTATTGAAGATAATGTATTAATTAGTTAATGTATTCACCAGCCCTGTTAAACGTTCATAAATATATCATAGAGTTCTTATATGTGGATAAAGACATTATTCAAAGATTCAGTCATCAAATGATTAAATTTTATAAGTTAGATGAATAATATTATTGCCCTTAAATTAAGTACATGCTATTCTGTTTAGTTATTTGGGTGAAGAAATCTCGGGAATTACAGTTTCCCACACTTATTTGAAACATCAGGATGGATTACAGTCACCATCTTTTAGGTGCTAATGCATCATCAAAAGGGATAGGAACCACTTTTCTTCGGACCAATGATTGCGATGAGCCTTCAAATGATGTCTTAGTATAAGATTAAAACAAGATGTCTTATTATAAGATTAAAACAAGATGTCTTATTATAAGATTAAAACAGAAAAGCAGAATTACATAATTATGATAATGAGTGATAATGATGATTTGTATTACATCAAAATCTCCATGCAATTTTTCAAGAGATGATGTAGATTAGCTAAGTCTTGAATTAAAATCAGCAAATCAGAGTGAATGATCTGAAGAAAATGCAGGTTGCTAAATTAATTATCTAAAAAAGGCTGCAATGATTTATCTATTTTTATAATGCAGTAATAACTCCATTAAATCGATTTTGAGACAAAGTAGAGGAGTGAAATATAGCATATAAAAATGCTACAAAATACCAAGATTATTCTTGACATCTATTCTCCCCAATCAGTTGAAGTCGAAAGCCCACTGGGTCCTCGGCCCAGTGGCAAAATCCTTAAAAAGAGTGTCAATCTTCTCATTGATGTTTTCACAGAAGACTAACTCTAAATGTGAAATGGACAGTGGTTACAACCAATTCTGTTAAGGCCACAAATGATACGATTATCTAGGCAACCAATCAAAAAATTAGAAGATTTTTCTCCCTATATATCTTTCGAAAACAAGAATCTGGCAATGTCGGATCGGACGTGAATTTCAGAGACGTGGAAACTTCATTCACCTGAATCACCTGCTCAATGCTTTTTCTGCTGGTCTTTCACAATATGGCATGCAAGCAAAGCACTTTTTCCTTACCCAAAGATATTTAGGCAATGTGTGAGAGTACTGGCTACTCTCAAAGTCGAAAAGTGCATCAGCACACAATTTAAAAGTAAGAAATGCAGAAAATACATTTTTTTCTTTTCCGCCAAAGTTCTTGACGAATTTTGCCAAAATTTTGGCAGTGAAACGAGAATAAATATTTTTATCTATGGATTATATTTTGAAACATGGATATTAATAAATAAAAGTTTTAGATTTTTTATATTTAATTTAAGAATTAAATAACATTTCTGGTTACCTGACATCACTATGCTTTGGAATAAAGATACGGAACTTACAAATTGCTAAAAGTAAATGACACTTTTGCAGGGTTGTTAAATGCCCAGGATTTTTCAGAAAAAAAACCCAACCCACTGGGTTTTATCAGGGTTTTTTAAGTTAAGGGAGGAGGTTCAGAATGTTTGAAAATAAAAATGTACTTACTACTAAATACTATTTAAAGTAACTAATTGATTACAAAAATATATAAATCAATGACAATAATCAAAATTATGCTTTGCTTTTAGGTAAATTGATTATCAGTAATAATTTTAACAATGAAATTATCATTAAAGTTTAAAGTACTATACTAATACTAGTGCTGAATCAAAATTTTTAAACTAATATTTTGTTAAGGATCTGCATTCATCTTAGTTGAAGTGATTGCCTATATATAATAAATATTTTCTCTAGAAAAAATTCATTCTGAAAATAGAATTCTGAAACATATTGATTAATGATGGAATTTTTTTTTTTTTTTTTTTTTTTTTTAGTTGTTTGCATTCCAAAATGTGTTGCTATATTCTTTCTTAGGCACAGTAAGTAACATTTCCTTAGCCTGAGGTAAATAGGAAATTTCGGTTTTCCCTTTTCAAAACGTTCTTCTCCCACTTACTGAAAGGACAACGAGGAGGAATTTTCAAGAACAGAACAATATATATTCTCCCCCCCCCCGACACACACACACACAGTTCTACAGTGTGCAGCAAAAGTTTAGACAATGATCGATTATGCTTTTGTACTGAGAAGTATGTAACGAATTGTTGTAATTCAACTATCATATATTACTTAGAACTTATCCTTTATTCACAAATACTAAATTTTAAATTATACACTTTACATAAAATGTAATGACAAAAAAAAAAAAAAAAATTAACATTGTGGCAAAAGTATAGACAATCTGTTTATTTACAGAAATATAACCATAAATTAAAATTGAACTGCACATACATTGTCTGCAATTAGTGCAAAATTGTGACTTTCCATAGAAGAAACTAAATTCTGCAACACTGGGGGTCTATTTCGTACTAAACACGTTCAACAGCAGCTCAAAGTTCATTAACAGAGGAGTATTGTCAAAAAATTGCGTAAACTTTATGAAATATGATGCCACAAAAGTTTTCGATTGGGTCAGATCAAGGTTACACACAGGCCAGTCGAGAACAGTAATAATTTGAGAGTTAAACCAAGTTTTTGTTTTGTATGCAACATGAATAGACGCATTATCTTGCTCAAATACATATTTTGGAACAGCTAAAAGTTCACCAAATGGCTGTAAATTGTTTTCCAATGCATGTATGTAGTCTTGGCGACCATTGAGGAACTCCAGAGGTATTTGAGCATTAAAACAAAATGAGGTCCAAATCATTAAAGAGTCACCTCCTTGTTGTCAACTAAAGAAAGTCCGAGGCTGTTTACGCAAGTCATGCCAACAGTATGCCTACCTATCTGGGTCATCCAAATTCCACTTTTTTTTCGTCACTGAATATCACAATACACTATTTGGGTCCATATGATATATGTTTGCGAGCCCACTGCATTCTCGTCAATTTGTTGTGAGATTTCAAGGCTGATTGTTTTATCACTTTCTTCTAAACTAATTTACATCTTTCTTTAATTCATCTACGAATCGTATCCGTTGACACAGAAAGCTCTGACTCACTTTTAATACGAACGACTAGCAATCATCATTTGTCTAGATTCCAGTTTATGGATCCTTCTACCATCTTGTTTTCTGGCCACGCAAGGCCTTCCAGATTTATGTTTTTGCTTTGAAAGAGTCACTCTTAGACAGTACTTGATACCTTGATAGACAGACTTCTTTGAATGTTTTAAAGTAGCTGAAATTTCTGCAACAGTCTTCTCTTTCAATTTCAGCTTCTATGTTTCAATTACTTCATCAAACTGAATATATCTCTCTCGCAGCATCTTTACTAACTGATGTTATCGCGAGGTGCACTTAAATACTTTATGCATATGTATTCTTAAATTTGAAATTTGCGTTTTTCCATGAACAATTGCCAAAAATCAAGAAAGTGTCTAAAGTTTTGCAATATGCAAATTTCACTTTTTTCAGTTAAATTAAATAATATCCTACATTAAAACTGTTATTTCCGTCCTAAAATGTTAAAAATATATTTAAAAATAAGTACAGCCATTATATAACCCAAGTGTTTGTATTTTTTATTCAAAGGTTAAATATCACCAGTGTCTAAACTTTTGCTGATGACTGTATAATCCCTTTAGTTTTAAAACTGGAGTAACTTCTTTTGGAGGTTTGAGTTGTATTTCTTCTCTTCCTCTCATACACTTCAGGACAATAAGGAGGAATTTCCAAGAACATTATTATGTATAAAAGTTTTTTTTTTTATGGGAAAAAATTAGTGTTTGTGTTTGTGATAGTTACACATACTTTTAGAAAATTAAGTTACAATTATTTGTTTTAAAAATTGTCAATGTGAGAATCAAGACTTTTTTTCCCTTGGGGTGGGGGTAACATAAACTTTACGAGTGGTGTACTGATATTAAGAAATATACTACTTACGTAATTTAATGTTGAAATTTTGAAAAAACCCTGTTGGGTTTTTTCCCGGGTTTTTCCAAGTAGCCTTTTTCAGAAAAAACCCACCCGAGTTTTTTGGGTTGGGTGAAATCATAACAAACCTGCACTACAGTAGACTCCCTCAAATCCACACAGCTTGGGACCAGAGGTTGTGCGGATTTTAGAATTTTGCAGATTTCTGGTCATTGATTTGCTTATATTTTTAAAACAGTAATTTGACTGGTAGTTAAGCAAGGGAAATTATAATGAATGCTTACAATAAAGTGAAACATTAAAATAATTTATTAGTTTACGTAAGTAATTATTAAAATAATTATGTAAAATAAAAATTTAGAAAAATATTGAAACCGATTCAATTCGATTCCAAAAGCCCTATGCTGCCATCTAGTGGTACAGCGATCGTAAGATAGATACGTCATCATATAGATATGCTAATTTATATCAAAATCAAAAGTAATGTAAATTTATTTAGTAATAAATCAGCTGTAATAACCAAAAGAGAATAATTAACAAAACATTTAGTAAAAAAAACATTGCGGTAGTCGCTGATTTCAGCGCCATCTTGAATTTTGTTCTTGCAACTTAACTGTAAATTTCATTGTTTACATCTGAAAAAAATACGCAGATTTTAGGCGTTCGTGGATTTTAGGGTCGCGGATTTAAGGGAGTCTACTGTATTATTTAATTTAATAAACATTAATAAATAATAGAAAATTAATTTAAATAGGAGAGATTATTGTAAATATTTTTTTACTTTTTGAGAGAGAAGGTTTTGATTTAGGATTGAATTACAGGTAGATGATTTATTTATAATAAATTGAGTTGGGAAAGATAAATAAATTGGAATATTTTAATTATTTTGAACAGGAAATGTTTCATTATAATTTTATGACATCACAAACTGCAAAAAATCAAATATAAAATCATTACTTTAAAAAAGAATTCAAAATGAACTTATTAATATAATGGATTAAATTGTTAATCATTTGACATTAAATTGTTAATCATTTTGTGAATTAAGGATGGTAAGTATTTTGCTATAATTTGCGATTGTATTCCTAACATCAATCATTAGGAACAAGTATTGATGGTAATTAGATACGTAGCTGAGAATGTATAGCCAAATGTGCCATCAAGTATACGTGGTTATTTCATCTGAGTTTGGAAGCAGTAGAGATGAAAATCTGTACAACATGAACATGTTGATGCATCAACATAAACTTGACACATGAGGACTAGATATTGAAAGTGTGCATAACAAGGATATAACAGTGCCAATATAAAAGGATACACCTCAGGAGTGTAACAGCTTCTACAGAATAGTTTAAGAACTTTATTTACATCACATGGCCAGGCCATGTCACAACCACGACTTAACAAGAAGTGTTTCTGAAGTCAAAAACAGAGAATGCAGTCAATAGGATATAGTTAGGGAGCGCATAGTAGTGGAATTACAGTAGTCACTACTTTTTATTGTAGTTTGTAGTGTAGAGCACTATATTTTGAACATTGTAGTACAATGAGTAGCACACTACGAAAAATCAGTAGTTTGTAATGAGTGCTGAAGAGTGTATTATTGCAAAAAGTTTTAAAGAAATAATGAATCTATTTAGAACCCTATTTACAGTTTATAAACATAAGTAAAATTGTGTTGTCATTTTTATTTTTCCTATTATATAGTCCAGGGTTGGCGAACCTTTTCACATCCGCATGCCAATTTTTTTCTAAAAAAATTTCAAGTGACCATGGTGTGCCAACAGCCTCCCCGCCCCATTCCTGCCCCCCCCCCCCCTCCCCCACAAAAAAAGAATAATAAATCAAAATTATTTACTTTTACTATTATGTTATCCACATTTACCGTAATCTAATATCTGCAGTTAATACCAATATACACATTAAATTGAATAATGTATCATATTGAAAAGTCAAACCAAAACATCTTGTCACATGATATGATTAATTAATTATAGTAATAATTACAGAAATAAGATAACATATAAGAAATAAATATAGTAATCGTAAAAAATATTAAACTCTAATCGAAACAACTTGCCAAATGATTGTAAAAATTATGGTAATACATGGCGTTGCCCCTTGGGATCTGTTGATTTTGGCATTTTAAGAATGATGGTAGTTTTATATTGGATGTAATTTTATTTTAAAACAGACAAAGATAAAAGAAATATTAAAAAAATATTATTTACGACTTATATCTGTATAATATTTGTTTTATACATACTGTTAAATGGAAAATTATTTAAGAAATATATTACAATGCAATAAGAAGAAATTAGCAAATATAAAGAACATTACCTAAAA
Source organism: Maratus speciosus (assembly GCA_963932465.1). Classification (NCBI taxonomy): domain Eukaryota; kingdom Metazoa; phylum Arthropoda; class Arachnida; order Araneae; family Salticidae; genus Maratus; species Maratus speciosus. The sequence continues at coordinate 182,201,020 of OZ010791.1, read as the reverse complement.
GTCTGTCAAGGAACCCTGTTAGCTCTTGGGTTTTCATTAATTAAATTTTATTTTCTTATTTCATAAGTATTGCAAAATCCTTTTTTTTTTTTTTTTTTTTTTCAGAACGAAATTAAAAGCTTCTTAAGAGCCTTAAAGTACTGAAGATTAAAAGCTTAAGGCACACAGCGACTTACCATTTTGGTGTTAGTTTCTCTTCATCGAGTTTGTTATCATTCTCATTTAACTTATTATCACAAATGTGTGTTTCTTCTATCGATTTGCAATTATCATTTGTACAAAAAACGTAAATTGTAAGCCAAAAGTCATGGTTTAACAGTTCTTATATTTTTCGAGTCAAAATTTATTAGAATTTTTTACCGTGATATTCTTATCACTTTGGTTGGAACTCTAAGAAAATGACATTTTATGTAGAGTTGCATTTAAGCGAGTGATGCTTTAAATAATTGAAATAAGAATAGAGTAAAAGTAAAGTACTAATTATGCAAATTAATGGGATTTCTGATGTTGCATCTTGGATGCTAAATGATTGACATCGGGCTCATAATTGGTTACTTTTAATAAAATGCATGATGAACTGGAGTCATCTGATGAGTTGATTCGATTTGAATTTTTAATATTGTTCATCTCTGAAAATAATGATTTGCAAGCATAAGTAGAAGGAAAAATTGTCAACACGGCAAATGCTAACTTCTTCAAACAACTGTAGTTGTCTGGAATTGAATTCCAAGTGGACATAATTTTACTATCAGCATTTTTATTTATGATGCCTGATAGTCTGTCTTTTTCGATCATCTCCAAATCTTCTCTCAATTTGACAAATTTCTGAGCCCATATTGAGCTGGATTGGAAGTCGATAAGTTCCATTTCAATTTCTGAAATTTCCAACCAATCGAATACAATCAAGTTCAATTTATCAATAGGAGTCACATCTGGATAGATAATAAATTTAAATGTTTCTGAAAGGCTTTTGAACTCACAAAATCTTGAGGAGAACTCTTCGACTAATGAATTTATGATAGAAGTAATCTCTTCAGTGAGACTTGCTTCATTTATTTCTTCATGTAAATTAAAGTCATCAGCCATTTTTTTTTTAAGTTTGGGAAATACTTATATTTTTTTGAAACAATGTCTTTTCTAAATATTTGCAATTTCGCTTCAAAAGCTTGAATCATATCTATCATGAACATGATAATAACAGTCTTATTTTTACCTTGGAGCTTTAAATTTAAGTCATTTAAATGCTGGCATAAATCTGTAAAATACATTAATTTTACAAGCCATTTAACATCCATCAATTGTGTATATTTCTCAATTTTACTTTCTTCATGTAAAAAAAGCCGGATTTCTTCCAAACAGTCAACAAATCTTTGTAGTACTTTGCAGGGTTGGGTTTTTGACGTCAAAAACTGGTTTTTGACATGACAAGCGTCAAAAACTGGTTTAAACTGTCATAAACTGGTTTAAACTGTCACAAACTGGTTTAAACCGTCGAAAACTGCCAAATACATGTAACACGCTAAAACATTTTAACAATAGATGAACATTAAATAAGTCAATGATTTATGTGATCTTTTATTGAAATTTAATAATTTAAAAAAATATATTATTTGCAATAAAATATTTTTTGATTTTTCAACCAGAAGAAAATAATTTTGTACAATTAAATAATCCGGATCAATTTTACCCCGCAGCATGCTGCAGCACACCACTTGTTTAGTACATTTATTTACATCCTAAAGATTTTTGAGTTTAGAGTGTATGAAGCGTTAGAAAAAAGTCTGTCTCTTAATTGTTGCTGAGCTAGTGGGACTTGACAGCAAAAGCATTGCTAGATGAGCAAGTTTTGAAGCAGGCTCAAAAAGCTGTTGCATTTAGTTATACCTTTCCACCAAACAATGGAGTCCTCCCTATAGCACTGAAATAAGAAGACTGGAAAGGGGATTCTTTAGCTTCATACACAATCAGTATGGGTAAGCATCCATAAACTCTCTCCGTAGCTCAAGCGCGAGCTGAATCAACTGATACAGGAGCCAACCCTTGCCCCTGATGGTTGGGATGCAAAGTATAAGTCAAACAATGGTATGGTTTCATGATTTGATCCCTTCTGTTATGCACTTTTTAAATATGGGCTTACAGGAATTTTCTTTTAGATGACCGAGCCAATTTTGTTCAGTTTTAAAATCGAAAACATTTTTATATATTGAAAGAAAGCATGTTTTAAAAAGATTTTGACTTTAAGCTTTTTTTTTTTTTTAATTACTTCTCTTACTTTGTAAATGTTTAAAATTAATAATTAGGGATTGACCGAAGCAGCAATTTTGCCGAATACCGAAGCTTCGGTCTAAGTGTATACCGAATATTCGGTATTCGGCGACCGAATACTTAAAAAATTTTTAATACACATTTTTGCGTATACTAGCTTTTTTAATAAACTTTAATTAAAATTAAATTCTTAATAATTTATTTCAATTACACTTTTATTCTTAAATCTAATTACACAAGAAAATTTAATGGCTTCTTTCCACTCAAAAATTCATTGACCCATCACTTATTTTTTATTTTATCACTACTCGATACCCAAATTAACTTATGAAAGTATTAAACTATACAGGCTATTATTAAAGATAAGGATTGTCAGAAAAACAAAAGTTCACTCAAATAAAAAGAAACAATGTTGCCATAAAGCTGACTTACTGATTGTCTAATTATAAACATATTGAATAGGAATGTTCTCAAATACAAAAGGTATATCGATTTGTACATTTAACTCTTTTCTGTCAAATTATTGATAGATATTTATATTTTGATTAATATTTTAACATTGTGTTGATGAAGATAACAAATTTGAGTGATTTTAATTTAATAATTATAAAAGTTATGGGATAGACATAGGGGTATACTTATTTGATGTGTGTATTTTATTTAATATACACCTTAGATATACAGAGATGAACTCTGATATACTTATTTGATGTGTATATTAAAGAAAATACACATTAAATAAATTTAAATTAAAAAAAAACTCATGTAGAAATAATTAAAATTAAATGATAAGGGAAAGATGCCCATCTTCCTTACTATTTTTTTCTCTATTGTAGGCAGTTGTTTTGATTTCACCCCTATGTAGACTATTTTAGGAAGACATTATTTTTTAAAATTAAAAATGGGCTTTGACTTGTTTTTTGTTGTGCAGCTGAACTCTGAATTCATGCACATAATATTGAAACTCATCGTTTAGCCTATTCTACTTCTAAGTAAAAGATAATTCTTCCTCTTCTAAGAAAATACTTAACCACAATTATTCGGCCGAATACTTAAAAGTATTCGGCCGAAGCCGAATATTCGGTTTACATGCTGAATCACCGAATACCGAATCGACTATTCGGTATTCGGTCAATCCCTATTAATAATCCAATTTCAATTTTGAATGGAATGGTTATTTTCTAGACTAGAATAACATTGATGCACATTATCTTGTTATATATACAAAAAAATCTACACTTTTCTAAGTTTTTTTTTTCCCCATAAAAAAAGCTAGCTAATGCTTTAAGCTCTCAAAAAAGTAAGCGAAATTAAAACGATTTTAAGTAAGAGAAAAAATGTACAGCTCAGGTGAGCTTAATATCTACTTTTTAGAAAAACACAATTTTACAAAAAAAAAAAAAAAAAAAAAAAAAAAACTAAATGAAATTTTACCCTGTTAAAAAGTTGTACTTAACAATAATACTTTACTATGTACTAATTACTGATATACAGTAAGAGTGAATTTAAAATATTACATGTAATGCTGTCATGTGTGACATTTAATTTGAATTTTTACAGATCAATTTAGTATTTGAGGTTTCTGACATGACGGTTTAAACCCGACATAAACTGACACATGTCAAAAACCTGCCAACCCTGTAATTATTACTAATACTATACACTAATTATACAATTACAGTAATAGTGAATTTTAAATATTACATCTAATGTGTGACATTTAATGTGAAATTTTACAGATCACTGTAAGTATTTGAGGTTTTTGACAAGGGGTTTTTGACATGACGGTTTAAACCACAGTTTAAACTGTCAAAAACTGACATGTGTCAAAAACCTGCCAACCCTGGTACTTTGCCTCAACTTAACCAACGAACATTGTTATACATCAGTAATCCGCTGTACACAGAGTTTACTTCATCTAATAAAGCCTGAAACTTTCGTTTATTTAAAGCCTGTGATGATATGAGATTAACTATTTTTGTGACTACGGCCATAATATCATTTAGAGATTCGAAACCAGACTTTGCACACAGGACTTGTTGATGTATGATGCAGTGAAATCCAACAATAATATGTCCAATGTGGGTTTGAAATAAACTTAAAAAACCATTTATTTTATGACCATACTGGGGGTCCCGTCAGTTGTCACAGAAAATAGTAGACAAATTTATTTCATTTTCAGTAAGTGAATTTACAACTGCTGTACAAATATCTTCACTCTTGGTTGTAGTTGATAGTGATAATAATGATAATAATTCCTCCTTAATGTCATTTTCAATAAAATATCGTACAAAAACAGCTAAATGAGAAGATTTAGTTATATCTGTACTTTCATCAAGACACAGTGAAATGAAAGGAGAAGCCTCAATATCAGATTTTTGTTGCTCTCTTACATTTTCTGCCATTTTTAGGATTCTATCTTTCACTGTATTTCTGGATAACAGCATATCTTTAATTCGCTGTATCATTCTCTCTTTATTTTCAAAATCATCAAACAAGGAGGGAGCACATGTTAACCAGGCTTCCTTCTAAAACCCTCCATCGCAGAAAAGTTTATCATATCGAGCGATGACATTTGCAGTCGAGAAACTTGCGACGCAAGTTTGAGAATCCTTGTTGATATATTTAATCATAGATGTGAACATTTTATTTTTTTTCTTCTTATCATTGGCAATTAATTCTTTTTGCTCTTCATAACTTTTTTGTGAAAGAGATTTGTGATTAGTTTCAAAATGCCGTCTTACAGATGACGTTCGGCAGACCACTGTTCCAGAACATAAAACGCAAAGACCCTTATCATCTTTACAGACCTGCCAACTGCTACGAAAAAATCGTAGTTTCTACGATTTGGAACTAAAAACTATGATGCTACGAAAATCGGTCTAAAACTACGATTTTCTGCAAAAAACACACGTGCCAAAAAAAATCAATTTCGTCAATCGTTTGCAGAAAAAACATTAATTTCATCTAAAGGTCGCAGAAAAATGCAACTTTCATCAAAGGATCGCGAAGAGGCGTGAATTTCGTGAAAGAATCTAAAAAAAAAACAAACATAAATTTGGTCAAGCGATCGCGAAAAAACACAGCGTCAAAGGATCGCAGAAAAAATGCGAATCTCATCAAAGAATCGAGGGGGAAAAGCGCGAATTAAGTCAAAAGATCGCAGAAAAACACGAATTTTGTCAAAGAATCGCAAGAAACATGCAAATTTCGCCAAAGGATCGCAGAAAAACGCGAATCTCGTCAAAGAATCGAGGAAAAAAGCGCGAATTTCGTCAAAGGGTCGCGAAATTCGTCAAAAGATCGCAGAAAAACGCGAATTTCATCAAAGAATCGCAGGAAAGACGCAAATTTCGTCAAAGGATCGTAGAAAAACGCGAATTTCGTAAAAGAATCGGGGAAAAAATCGTGAATTTCATCTAAGGGTCGCGAAAAAAACGCAAAATTCGTCAAAGGATCACAGAAAACACCAATTTTGTCAAAGAATCGCAAGATAGACTCAAATTTTGTGAAAGGATCGCAGAAAAACGCGTATTTCGTCGAAGAAACGTGAAAAAAGTACGAATTTCGTCAAAGAATCGCAGAAAAGACGCAAATTTCGTCAAAGGATCGTGGAAAAAAATCCAAATTTTGTCATTATCGCGGAAAGACCGCGAATTTCGTCAAAAGGTCGTGGAAAAAAATCCAAGTTTCCTCAAATGATCGCGACCCCCCCCCCCCCCCCCCCCCCAAAAAAAAAAAAAACAACCATCAAATGATCCCGGAAAAAAACATGAATTTGGTCAAAGGATCGTGGAAAAACAAATTTCGTCAAACAATCGCGGAAAAACATGAATCTGGTCAAAGGATCGCAGAAAAAAAATCTAATATCGCGGAAAAAATGCGAATTCCGTGAGAGGGATGGTGAAAAAAAGCGCATAATTCCCCCCCCCCCCCCTCTGCTGTAAGTTTTCAGAAACATTTCTGTGAATTTCTGATTTATTTATTTTATTTATTTATTTATTTATTTATTTTTTGTACTCACAATCACCCCTGCTCTGTGGTCTCTTCAGGAAACATCACACACAGACAAAAATCAAGGCTTATTATTATGATGCATATAGTTTTTAATCTGAAAGAATATGCAGAACTAACTTTTCAAAAATCAGGTTAACCCAAACCCAACTTCCAGGAATCTAAACTCGGTCTGAACCGAAATCAGAGTTAACCCGATTTGCAGTGTAAAAAACAGCAACCAACCAACCTCTAGATTCATTTGAATTTTGGATGCTACGATTTCTCATTTTCAAAGGTTGGCAGGTCTGTCTTTATTAATCATACCATATTTCTCAGTCCACCACGTTTGAAATTCTATTATCTTGTACTTTCTGTTTTTTAGCCAAATTGGCCATGTTTAATAAATACTACTTGAACGGTCCAATCTAATCAGTCTTATATTACCAGCCCTAACAGTGAAGGTTGTTTAATAACAAAAATTCATGCAATAAAAGCAAATCAGAATAATAATAACGAAATGACTAGCTACAGGAGTTTTATGAGTTTTATACGTAACAGAATTGTCGGCAGTCAGTCGTCTGCCAGATAAATTACCCCTACCCCTCCTTCAAGCCGACACATAAAAAGCTATAAAAATCTTCGAAAGCGTGATTATAGCTTTCATTTCATTTTACAAATGTTTTACCAATCGAATTATTATTTTTTCTTATCAGAAAAAAGTCATATTTTATTAGTCTTCGTAATATTTTTGTCATTTTAACTAGCTAATTATTTAGCAAATTACAGCAACAGTTAAATAAAGCCTCATGTGCAGATCAAAATGCGTTAAATGATGAAGAGATTTATGAAATATTGTTCTTTTATTAGTATAGAAAAGCAAAAAATAATTTGATTTGTTAGATTTCTCTCTCTGCATATGCGAATGGAATTACCGGCGCCAGCAGAACAAAATCGAGGAAGTGTGTGTGTGTGTGGGGGGGGGGGGGGGGGGATGTTTCTGAGCAGGTAGTTATAGTTCAAAGATATGACAGGTACACTAGTACTTATTATAAAAAAAACAAAAGCTATTTTCAGTCAAGCTCGTGTACTAATAAAAAATAATAATGAGGTTCAGAATTTTAGGGAGTTAGAGTGAATTTTGATATAAAACTTCAATTAACGGCATGCCAAAAATATTCTCTCGCATTTTAGCTACGGCACGCATGCCATACGTTCGCCGACCCTGATATAGTATATGTCTTTTCTGTGTCTACAGTTTAATTTGAATCATTTTCATAATTTTCAGTTTTTAGTAATCTGAAGTAGTATATCTATTAGATGCATATCATATGCATTTATATATTACCGCATATCTCGGCATTTAACAAGCATCTTTTAACTCTAAAAAATCACTTAATTTTTCCGTGTGCGTGTTATACTCCGAATATAAAATGGTTGATGTAAAATCATAAGAAGAAAATATTCCAAATTTTTAGAGGTATATTTAAATGCATTTATATATCAATAGAAACAAAGAAACTTACAAGATATATTTTCTAACAAACTTTATCTTCCTTTTTCAGATAACATGAAAAGTTCTTTGTACTCGCCTTCATTTATACTTTCAGGAGTGTCTTTTTCTCCCCCAATGTCGCTTTCATCTAGCCATAAATAGGCATCCTCGGTACCGTCAAGTTCATTTGATATTCCACAATTTTAAAATTATTTAACAGCTATTTTCAGTTTGATTTCATTCCATGATGTTATAATCCTTCCACACATTTGCGTTAATGACGCATGCTGTATATTTCCTTCTTTTGTAAATGATTTTTCTCCTTCTAGCATCCATGTGTTCCACTGCAGTCTTAAACTTTCTGTGAAAGTTGTGTTTATAGAAACATCTAATGGTTGAACTAACGAAGTCAGTCCACCTGGAATTACTGCAAAATCTGTATTAGATTCGTTTATTCTTTTTTTAATTCCATCTCTTCTATGGGATCTAAATATATCCCAAACTAAGTGTTCGCATGTCGCAAAGAAAAGACACATTATCTGAAGTGGGAGAAAGCTGCTATTTCAGATTTGTTTTTGTGGGGAAAACTTGATGCGTGTTATACAGCAGTATATGCTTGAAATAAAAGTATATACTCTCAAATTAGTGATGAGTGTTATATGCCGGGATATACGGTAGTTATTTAATTTTTCTTCTTTTTTTTTTTTTTATCGTAAATGATCTATAAAGAAGATTTGTGTTTTGCTGCTTAAATTATTTTTCAAATTACATTACATATGTAAAGATCTAATCATTTTTTTAAATTCTTTCAGATTGATGCTATGAAAATGGGTGTGAAAGAAATGAAAAGAGAATATAAAAAAGTTAACATTGATGACATAGAGGTAAGTAACTTTTCATGTGTGGTTTATATGAATTAATGTTCAGTCTTTTTAAATTTCATTTTTAGAAGAGCATTTTATGATTTATCCTTATCTGAATTATATTTCTTAATGCTCATCATTCACAAAGTGGCAGTCATTTATCAAAATATTTCTGAAATATACTTATCCTGTTTTTGTTGTTTACTAGCTGACCTGACCAGTGTTGTCTGGGACCACAATAATAACCTTAAATATAGCTAAAACCAATGTTGAATTCAGACATTTTCCTTTCTTATGGATTTAGTGTTTGGGGGTCCACTGCCTTTGACAACATACATCCTTGAATTTCTATGATGTAAAACTATATTTACCATACACTTTTTAAACCCAATTATAAAAAAAATTCTCTTAAAAATTAATTTTCATGCAAGCGAAACCACAGGTAACTAACAACTAGTAAATAATGTAAAGAAGGATCATTAATTAACCCATAAGTTGACCATGTGATCCATATTAAGAAAATTTCAAACAAAAAAGGAGATTTGTTAATCACGAATGTCTTTCCTCTACAATATGAAAGGGATGAAAGCAAATATTATACATCTTTTTCTGTTACTTTATGAGATTATCTTTTCTTGTGGATGGAAATAACAGGAGATGGCCTCTAATTGTCAAAAATTTCAGTTTTTCTATATCAAAAACTAATGATAGGAATGAGCTGTAAATTAACATACTTATGTGTTTGACTATGCCTATTCATGTAAAAATTAATGTAGCTCGAAGTTCATAAAATTTTTTTAATATGAATAATTTTTCTTTAAAAATAAAAAATATGTTTTTGAATTTTAAAAAAAATGCGTAGGTTAGGTTTGTGTCCACTCAATGACCATTCAACTTTAAACAAGAAACATTTAAATCTGATGAATTTTGGAAAGACATAAAGTAAAATTTTTCCCATGAATTAGCATTATGAAATTTTGTCTAATTTGATTCTATGAAAATTTAAGAAACAAAGCATAAATTATATGCTGTTCCAAGTTTATTTGATCTGAGGAACTGCAATAAGGTATCATAAGTGGGTATTACAATTTGAAAAGTGAAAATTGGTACAATTTTTAATCTGCAGATGACCCTTATTTCAAAAATAGCAATCATTATTGGAAGGAAGTCACGAGTTCCAGTTGATTGATACCTCTCGTATTCTGTCTGCAACATCTTAGTGAAAATAATATGGCTTGTTTATTTCCCCCCCCCCCCCCCACAACTTTTTTTAACGATTGTACATTTTTTTTTTCCCCCTGCACACTGTGCCTTGCATCCAAAAGAAATTTGTTCATGTATGCATCTTACCTTATCATTGGTCAAATAACGTAGTTTGTTTTTGTTTTAACAAATAATCTATGCATTGAAAATGTGTTTGGTAATATAACATTCAATTTTTTTCTATTAAATTGAAAAATATATAATTATTCAACAATTATAGGTGGCCACAGAAATATTCCACAGATCCTAGTAGGCCAATGATTGCAAAAAGTTTGGGAAGCACTGATGTAAAGGAACATTCACATATTTTGCAGATTCTTTTAAAAAGAGAATTTATTAAAAATATATAGGTGTTCTGTTAAAGTTGCTACATATTATAAATGTAATTATTTAAAGCAGGGTTGTAAAAAAAACCAGCCTAAGTGGGTAGCTGTGCAGGTATCCCTATCCGGGCAGCTACTCACTACAACCCTTATGGTTGTAAAAAACCCAGTTAAAAAAAACTCCAGCCCATGTGGGTACCCGGGCAGCTATCCACTACTACCCTGATTTAAAGTATTATTAATACTGTTTAAATGTATATCTTGTGTAATGTAATAATGTAACCGTATATAACATACAGAGTGTCATCGAATTCATGGGCCAAACTGTAAGGGAAGGTAAAGGGTAAAGTACACATAAAGAAGCAATTTTGGCATAGCAATGTGTGGTTGGAAAAGTATTGCAGTCATAAAAAAAGCAGAGAGTATATGGTATAGGCAGAGGGTATACGCTGGTGTCATGAACGTTCAGTTAGGGTATACGCTAATACTTTATTTGAGAAACAGAGGGTATACGGAGCTTCTTAAAAAAATCCAGAAGGTACACGGCTTATACCCCTGTATGCCCTCCACAACATCCCTGGGTTGGAAATGAAAAGTTTTCGCGAAAAACGAGAAATGTGGAGGAAAGGAAAACGACTGTTTTATTGACATAACAATTACAGTAAGTGCTCAAATGTGCCACTGGCAGCATCTAGCAAGGGATTGGCGTACCTTTTTGTAGATTCCAAGTGTTTCACAAACATTTGCACCAATGATTGAAAGTCTTCCAATGAGGTCCTCATCAGAGTCAACTGGCATCTCATAGATGAGACATCTGGAACCTTCCAAAGGGTACGCCATTCACTTGCTAGACGGTGCCAGGTATGTATCAATGTTGGTGGTGGCACATTTGAGCATTTACTGTAATTGTTATGTCAATAAAACGCTTGTTTTCATTTTCTCTCCATTTCTCGTTTTTCACCAAAACTTTGCATTTCTGACCCCACATTGCTATACCAAAATTGCTTCTTTATGTGTACTTTGCTCCCTTTACAGTTTGTCCCATGAATTCAGGGACACCCTGTATATTCATATAAGCCAGTGGTGTGGAAACTGTGGGTCACCACCCCGCTTGGGGGCGTGGGAAACTTTTTGTTGATCGCCAAATCCAGGGAAATTTATTTGACAATAAAAATCATAAGGTTTTCCTTCAACAAATATCAAATATTAATGATAATAGTACCAGTAAAATAGTCAAATGAGATATTATTATTTATAAAAATAGAACTTTTTTTTTTTTTTTTTTTTTTTTTTTTTTTTTAACAATTGTCTGTATTAGTATATAATACTTATACTTCGACAACCAGCAGAAGAACTGACATAGTAATAAAAGTTAATTCCCAATTTGATGTGCTCTCTACTTCTCTGCTTGTATTCATGTACAACTTGGGTCAATCTGACGTTTAGTAGTGGTCATCTTTGCTTCATCTTTGCTTTTACAATCTAAGCGGCCCCACCCTTTGCTATTTAATCTTCATACTGTGGTTATAGCTAGGGCCATGTAGTTCCTTCCCTCTGTACCCCAGTAATTGGGCTTTGCTCCATTTTACGTTCATTCAAATGTATTCTATCCTTCATTGAAAAGAAATTGGCACTTTTGAATGACTGATATAAATGTTAAATTATGGATGCTAAAATTTCCTAATGTGCTTCATAAATTATTCTGATTAATTTAAAATTTTGTTAATACATACTTCAGATTTTTTAAACTAGGTGTATAACTTTGATGGAATTTTATTCATCTGTCCAAAAATTTTAAAGCATTTTTTCCTATAACTTTGTGTATTTGACACATTACATATTTTTTCTTTTCTTTGTTCCTGAGGAACTAACTGTATTTCATTGCCTACAAAAAATCATTAAAATAGATTATGAAAAATTAAGCAGAAAGACTGGATGAAGGAAATAAAACATTAGTTAATCTTTTGTAATAAAGTCTACAATTTAGGTGTGCATCAAGTATGAAAAATGTTAGCAACAATGTTTAAATTGAATATGAATACCATTAAAAAGCTTTCACAAAAATCCTGTCCAATACTATTAAAAGACACACAAAACATCCGAAAGATATTTCATGGTTACCAGTTAAGTAAGTATTGTTATTTTGATACTATACCCTGTTCACACTAGAAACTTAGACCGCCAGTTTTGAAGTGGTACTCTCCCGGAATTGGGTGCCTGTTCACATCGAAAAACTTGCTTAAGATATCTCAGTCGCGTCCTTGTGTCTGTGATCTGAACAAAAGTAAAGTATGCGCATGCGCTTAAAATAAAAAAAACGGCCGCAACAGCCAATCAGTAAAAGCGAAGCTTCATAGCTAGCGAGAGAGAGTGGTCGTTTTTGTATCTAGCCGAAGTAAGTCGAAACTCACTGAGAGAGTTTGTGGAACTCTCTCAGAGAGTTTGGTGGCTTGAGATATCTTAAGGTATCCAGTGTGAACATAGTATTAGGATAAGATTGAACCCCTGTCTAAACTAATGCTTATCTTAATAAAATCACAGTGTAAAATGAAAGTCAAGATATACTGCAATCATGATATAAAGGAGAGTGGTAATGAATGGGCCAATTTTTGGTTTTTAATTTTTGTAATTTTTTCTAATATATATATATATATATATATATTTTTGTCCCAGAATTGACTCTTCAGTTACTTTACTTATTTGGTTATATAAAAAATCATAAAAATTGGATTAGAAAATGTCTATAATGAATGGTAATAGAAAATAAAAATATAGAAATTTGGCCCATTCATCCTCACCCATGGGGCTGAATGGGCCATTGAAGGTAATGAATGGGTCACTGAATGAATTCAATGAAAAAAATGTGGAATTAATCTTTTATTCACCAAATATGACAAAATGAATGGCCCTTGACATATGATCAAAAGCATACTGAAATCAGTAAGTAATACACAGTGCTTATCAAAATTTATAAACATCAAAAGCGATATTATTAAATCACATAACTGTAGCAGAAAAATGACAAGATAATGAGATTATAAGAAAGAAAGAACATAAAATAAACCTAAAAATAATAGATAATACACATTATGATTTAATGGAATTTATGTCTTTGGCTTAAAAACTTGGTCCATCTAAAGTAGGGATGCACAACCTGTGGCCCGCGATGGGTTAGCAGGTGGCCCGCGAATTTCGTTAATTTATAACTGGAAAAAAATGTAATTTTTGTCTATAGGTCGCGGGAAAAAATCGTGAATTACATCAATTTGCCGCGAGAAAATTTGAAAATTTCATCAGCCATTTAAGAATCGCGAATTTTGTCGATCAAGTGGAGAAAAATCGTGAGTTTTTGCATCGATGGGGCTCGGAAAAATCGTGAATTTCGTTGGTCGGGCACGAAAAAAATCGCGAATTTTGTCGATCAGGCTCGGAAAATTTGCAAATTTCCTTCATCGGGCACTGAAAATTCATCAATTTTCTTGATGATGCGCGGAAAAATCGAAAATTCTATTGATCGGCTGCGGAAAAATCGCGAGTTTCGTCAGTCGTGAGAAAAAACAGCGAATTTCGTCAATTTGTCGCGGGAAAAATTGCAAATTTAGTCACTCAGTTAAAAATCGCAAATTTCATCGATCGGGTGCAGAAAAATTGCAAATATTGTCGATTGGAAAGGAATAACGTCAAATTTCGTTCATTGGGTGCGGAAAAGATCAGGTGTTTGCCCGTTAATTGCGAGAAAAGTTGCAAATTTCGATAATCAGGCTCGAGAAAATCGCGAGTTTTGTCGATCAAAGCTCCGAATAATCAAAAATTTCGTTGGTCGCGCACGAAATAATCACGAATTCTGACAATCAAACGTGGAAAAATCGGAAATTTCGTTGATCGGCAGCAAAAAAATCGTGAAATTCGTCAGTTTATCACTAGAAAAAAAAACGCGAATTTTGTCAGTATGCCGCTGACAAAATTTCAAATATCTTCAATCTGTTAAGAATTGCAAATTTCGTTGATCGGGTGCGGAAAAATCACGAATTTCGTCGATCAGGGGTGGAAAAATCGAAAATTTCGTCGATCGGTCACAACAAAATCGCCAGTTTCGTCTATCGGACATGGAAAAAAATCACGAATTTTGTGAATTGAGTTCGGAAAAATCGCGAATTTTGGCGATTGGCCTAAGAAAAATCGCAGATATCACCTGTCGATAGGGGATGTTGTTGGTGAAAAAAATCGCGAATTCTTTCGATCAGGCGAGTTACAATTAAAAATTTCGTTTATCGAGAGCTGAAAAATAGTGAATTTTGCCAATCAAGCGCAGAAAAATAGCGAATTTCGTCGATCAGATGCGGAAAAATCGCGAATTTCGTCGATTAGGGCAGGAAAATCACAAATTTCATCGATCAGGGCATAAAAATCACAAATCTCGTTGATCAGGGACAGAAAATCACGAGTTTTGTCAATCAGGCGCGGAAAAGTCGAAAATTTCGTCTATCAGTCACAGAAAAATAGCGAATTTTGTCGATCGGATGCGGAAAAATCGCGAATTTTACCAATCGGCTTCGGAAAAATTGCAAATTTTTTTCGATCAGGCGAGCAAAAAAGTTTTTGATCGGGCGTGGAAAAATATCAAACTTCGTTGATTGGCTCCTTCTCTCCTCTTCATTCATAAAATTCACAGTTTTTTTTTGGCACTAGCCAAACATAGCACTTTCATGCCTATGTTTATTTTTTAGCTCTTATAATAAAGCGAAATTTACTCCCCCGAATAATGTCAAGGAATATTAATCACTGCTTGAAAACAATTCTTGCTATATCTGTGTTTATATTCAAACGTAAGCCGTTGATACATCCTCGCCAACTGAATTGGATATGTTGACTGGGTGGAGGAACCCAGAAGTGTAAAATCCCCCCCCCCCTTTTTAAAAAATTTTTTTTAATCTGAATATAGTACACATAATCTCCTCTCCGAAATAGAATTATCTGCATGTTACTGATGTGGCCCTCGACAACCCAGATATTTTTGTAAGTGGCCCTTCTCTAAAAAAGGTTGTGCACCCCTAATCTAAAGGAAAAACTTAATTTAATTTAAATTAAATTTCAAGTGGTAAAATTTCATTCAGGTGAACTGCCTATTAATTGACTATTTAGTGTAAATTTCTGGTATTAATTATTCTACCCATCAGATTCAGAATATGAACAATTATTCTAGTTTTATATCAACTGGTAAAATACTGGTAGGTATGGTCAACAACTGGACAGTTCACCTTAATCATTTATACATTTTAACACTTATGTTTCTAATAAATAACTAATATTTCTTATGGTGAACATGCACAAATTATTTTTTAGACATCACTATAAACCTATTCTAACTAGACAGTAATTTAATCTAAATCCATGATAGCCAATTATGTTTCATATTAAAGAGAAAATCAGAAAAAAAGAAAGAAAACCATATTTTCATGATCAGGGCAAAGGTGGCACATTAAATTCAAATAACATACATCCTAAAATTAGTTTACAGATGTGAAATTTACTTTTCAATCGATTCTTGACCATCCTACTCCAGAGAAAAAATGGCTTCTCCCAAACAATGGAAAATTTGATGAGTTTGGTAGAACAAATAGTTCCATCTATTGGTGACATCTAAAATAATTTTATGCAAATACTTTTTCATATTTTGTTAATGGCCCATTCATTACCATTCTAGTACACAATCAATAGGAAATTGCAAATGTAAAATAATGGGAGAACCCCCTCGCCTCCCGCCACCTTCCTGGGAAATGTACTTTTTTTTTCCTGAGGAAATTAAAAGAATAAGCAGTTCATACTACAGTAAAACCTCCAAAAAGCAACCACGTTCCCCGGTAGCAGAAAGTTCCTGACGGGTGACGTGCGTCGCAGATTTTCTTTTCCCTTTTGCAGATTTTTTTTTCCATTGGATCTTTTTCCAACTTTATATTATGTTTAGTTCTTTATTATTTATTACTAAAACTTAAGATTATTATTAATAAAAATGAGTAAAATGAAAATCATAAAAACATTAAAAGTGAATGATTAATTAATTAAAGGTTCATTTGTAACAATTTACCTGCAGATTATTTTCAGTCCCTGAAAGATCTGTTGCAGACACTTGGAGAATTTTCTGCTATTGGGCACGTTCTGTTCCAATAAAAATGAGTCGCTCCGAGAGGTGGTCTCTTAATGGAGGTCTTGTTTAAATCTAGATTTTAATGTCTGAAAAAAATTAACAATTAATGTTACTAAAATTTATTTTTCACATTATGAAAAAATATAAAAATTTAAGTATCAAAACAAAAATTAATTACATAAGTTAATGACTGCAGAGTTTAAAAAATGAATACATTGACGTTTGCTTTGATTTTATGGTTTTATCTTTTATAACTTTTATTTCCAAGTCTTTTTGAAGTTCAGTCAATAAATGCAGTTTTTTGGATGGAAACAAATAACCATGATTTCATTCATTTATCTATTTCTTTGAGAGTTTCCTGACAGAATAGGGCAAGGCAGTTTATTGACTGTCATTATTAATTTGTCATCAGAGTTAAATTCATTGCCTAAAAGGGCACAAACGATTTAAACACTTGAAAGTTACCAGAATAAAAAAAAAAAAATTAAACTTAGTTTAGAAATTTGATGAATAATGCACTCACTGAAATTATTTTTCTAATAAAACCTCCTTAAAGCAACCAGGAAAAAAAGGAATTTGTTTCATTTTCTTCAAAGAAATGGGTCATTCATGGATGGAGCTCCACTGGGATGGTCTCTGAATGGAGGTAAAATTAGTATTAAGCCTACGGAAATAAATTTCGTTCCGTGAAAAAAATGGTCGTTCAGGGAGGTGGTCGCACAGAGAGGTTTCACTGTATGTTTAATTTGTCGCTTCTAATTTCCAGAAACTTCAGGAAATCTTATGTGGGGCATTCTCACAATCTTTTGACTTTTAAGTCCCTGAATAATAAGTTTTATTTTAGTACATATTCTTGTGTTTTTTTTTTTTAATTTCATATACTGGGGAACATCCCATTGCATGACTGCATAACAATATTAACAAGATAAATAAGTTTTGGACGATGTTGAGGTTACAAATATCCAGGAAACTCCTATACCGTCCTGTGTCCTTGATGCTGATTTTTAAGTTTGGAGCTGTCTGTATAAAATTATTTCAATAAATGTAATTCAATGTAATTTTTTTTTTTTCGAAATTGGGACTATTATTTTATATAAATATGTAGCAAAAAATTAACCTGCACACATTTTTAAGATTGCTATTATTATTATTTTTTAACTCTGTCCCTGGGTTTTAGATTCCTTACCATCCCTCTTCTAAAATTATACAGAAAATCACTTCAGATGCAGCCACAGAATTTTTTTCAAGTTTTTTCTCAAGCAGAAGAAATATGCTAGAGAAAGAATGTCTAAAATTCTTTGACAGGAAATTTACTGCAGAATTTAAATCAGCATTTAAATATCAAGTTCAAGCATTGTGGCTTTATTGGTAGTCTTACCGTCTCCAAGGTTTATTCCTGCACTTTTCGAGGTAAATTAAAAACAAAATTTAATTTAATCCAATGTTAACAACTGTTTCTAAAAATCAGTGAACATTGTGGCTATCACTTAGTCTTAATATGATTTTCCTAAAAATAGGTGGTAATTTTCCTTACTGTTCCATCCTTACTGCCCCTTTTTTTCCTATACCGTCCCCTTTTTTTACCTTACCGTCCCTTCTTTAACACCCCTTTAAGACAATAGTATACCAAAATTTTGTATTAAAAATACTACATTGTTATTATTTCTTATTTGAATGTCCTGTTGGTACTATGCAAATTCATTATAAGTAAAAATTTAGAAGAAAATAAAAAGTGTTAGTGGTAAAATGATAAGGAAAATTAAACTCGCAAGTTTAATTTAAACCTCAGTTAAATAAAAAAATTTTCACTGCTGACCATTTTTCCTTTATTTTGAATCATTAAGGCATTTGTCTATCAGATTAAAATGTTATTTTAGCAAGTTTAATTTCACCAGATTTTTATTCCTGAAAGTCAAAAGATTGTGAGAATGTCCCATATGCTTATTTATAAATATGTATATATATGTGGATATATGTGGGTATCACAGGCTGGTAGCATAGCAACAGGCAATCTCAGCACTTTCCCACGAGCCTATCCCTGTGACGTATATAACCTCGCCACAAAGAAAGGAAACACAAATTTAAGAGCTGAGAATAAAAATCTAATGTAAGTGTAAAGAGTTGTTCACGGGCTTTCGGAGAGAACAGACCTCTCAGCCATGGAAAAAGTACGATGTAATCTTATAGGTTCGGCTAGTTAGCTGCAAGTTCTGTAATAATAATCCTGTATATAATTGTTTGTAACTCATCATATAGTCAAGATTCTACATAAAATATTATTAGATTTCCATTATGGTTCTTCAATATACCTGAAGTACTGTCTCTGTATGTCATATATATTATATACAATCTGACCTGCCTGTGATAATAACCTTAAATATACCTAAAGTCAGTGTTGAATGATTTAATATATTTAACCAAAAATCTTTTCAAACAATCCTAACGTCGGAGACCCACTGCCTTTGGCAGCATACACCTTCAAATTTGTATGATTTTATATTTTTAAGTGAAAATCTGTCCAAACAATCCTAGAGTTAGGGGCCCACTGCCTTTGGCAGCATAGATCAGGCATGCTATACTGCTCTAGTCTTTTTTAATTATATATTTTTAAATGAAAGACTGTCATAGCCCGGCCCATGACAATAAGCTTAGATATACCTAAAATCACTGTTAAATTAATTTATATATTGAAACAAAAACCTTTTCATACAAAAATCTTTCCCTAATTGTGAGCCCCAATGGTTTTGACATTGTACATCCTTAAATTTGCTTGATTTTATATTTTTAAATGAAAATCAATCCAAACAAACTAAGGTGCCCATATTATAGTGATTTCCAATTTAATTTCTGATGTTTAGATATATTATACTTTCAATTCAGACTAAAAGTACCTGACATAACCTAAATACAGTCAAACCTCGTTAACATGAACATGCTTAATGTTAGGTACTTTTAGCATGAACTATTTCCGATTGCCCTATCCTGCTGTATGTAATGTATTTAAGTTCGGATAACACAAACAAAAAAAGTTTCCCCTTGAGTGTTTGCGTTAACAAGGTTCGACTGTAATATAAAATTCTCCTTCCCTTCCTCCCTCTTTTAAACTCAGAAAGGTGTCTCACTCTGCTGACAATGTAAATTTTCTTGCACATGCACAGAAACAAAATATTTATTCAAAAGAAAAATTAAATCAGGAAGCTTATCTTCAAGGGCACTGAGAGAGGGGGAAAAGTGAGTTCAGAATTTTTTGAAAGGGTTAATATTTATATATTTTAAGCAAAACTGTTGTTTTAAATGTAAATGTATTGCGGCTAGGTGGGTTTTTATTTCAAACAAGGAAAATGGATGGGATTTTTAAAAATTGCACTTTCATGAAAACTTCAGCATCAAAAACTTTCCTTATTATTATATATAACTTAACAAATTTTAAATTGCAGTTTGTAGCATGTTAAATATTATAAAAAGTGAGATTAAAAAACAATGACTTGCATAGCTAACATTGGGGCCACTGTTCTGCAGATTTACTCGTTATCACTATATTTTGAGTTTTTTGCTCTATATGTTATTTTAATACCAGTATATGAGTCGCTCTTGAATTAAGTACGAGTCATCAATTTGCAATTAGATTTCCAATGGGATTTCTTTTTCCTGGTATATTTTTTATGTGAAACTTTAGAGATTTTGTGATAATCTTATAAGCAGTTTGTAGTACAGTGAAAGTGTGTTGCAATTTGGAGGGTATTTAAAAAGTTTGATTGTTTGATTTATCTGATATTTTTATTTAACTGGTTTTTGCGTTATCAGTGTTCTACTGTAGTATAGGAAAAGTTACTGTTTATTTTAGCATTGTAATAGAATAATAATTAGCAAAAATTGTTATAAAATCTTAATATACCTCAGTATCATCCTTAAAATTTTGGTTTTGGCAGAATATTCAAGATGAATTAGAAGATATGCTTGATCAAGCCAATGAAGTGCAAGAAGCTCTTGGCCGAAGTTACGGTATGCCTGAAGTTGACGATGATGAATTAGAAGCGGGTGTGTTTATTTTATTTTTTAAGACAAAATATTATGAATAATTTATTTTATGTATTTATCACATCATCTAGTGTTTCTTCATGCACAAATATCTGTGTATTGCAAGTCTAAAATATTTAAATATAAATGTAAAAGTATTAAAGCTTAGCAAATTTGCAACAAACTTTTCTTTATTTCTAAAATTTTGCTGTTTAATTTTAAATAATTCTAAATTCATTCTTTAATTTCTTGTTTTCTGTTTCTGGGTAAGAAATAGCTGTTAAGCATTCCTTTGAATATTTTAAATTTAATTTCAATGTTCTAGTGTATTATTTTGACAGTTTTATGTGACTTTTAATCTGTATTTTTGGAATCCGAGGATACAGCTTATATAATTATTAAATATATACTCTCTCTCTCTCTCTCTCTCTCTCTCTCCTCTCTCTCTCTCTCTCTCTCTCTCTCTCTCTCTCTCTCTCTCTCTCTCTCTCTCTCTCTCTCTCTCTCTCTCTCTCTCTCTCTCTCTCTCTCTCTCTCTCTCTCTCTCTCTCTCTCTCTCTCTCTCTCTCTCTCTCTCTCTCTCCCTCTCTCTTCTCTCTCTCTCTCTCTCTCTCTCTCTCTCTCTCTCTATATATATATATATATATAATATATATATATATATATATATATATATTTTTTTTCCCTGAATTCTAGAATCTTAAAGTTTTGTACATTTAGTGTTTTTGTGGGATGTGAGTACAAACTTATTAACTGTATTTCTCTGGTTTTCTTATTTATCATTATATTCTGTTATTCTAATGCATTATATCGCAGAGGTAGACTATTTTTGGCAAATTTGTCAGTCTATCGTATGAAATAATGTATTTATTTAGCAACATGTGGTGTCTTGCCGACTGACAATTAGACATCTTCCTGTCGCTTTGGTTTTTTAAATTTCTAAATTTCTCTCATCATTTGATATCTAAATTCCATTTGTCATTAAATTTTATAATTTTTGACGTGGATTATTATTTGCCATCTCTAAATTTAGAGTTTAGATTACTTTTTTGTTCGAATATGTTAGTTTTAAAACTTCATATTAGGTATTCTTTATATAAATGAAACATATGTCATCTTAACACTAGAGATTTTTTGCCAGGTTTTGTTATATATATATATATATATTTATATATTATATATATATATTTTTTTTAACTATATATATATATATATATATATATATATAATCATCATCATCAACTGTTTTCAATCCACTGCTGAATGTAGGTCTCCCCCAGATTTTTCCAATGTTTCCTAACTAGTGTTTTGGTCATCCAATTTACACCGGGCTACTTTTCTGATTTCATCACTCCATCTTACTTGAGGTCATCTTCTTGGCCGTTTTAACATGTCTGGGATACCACTGTAAGGTGTTTGTGCTCCATCTATTGTCTTGTCTTCTTGCAATGTGCCCAGCCCATTTCCATTTTAGCCATTTGATTCTTTCAATGGTGTCAAAAACTTTCGTCTGACTTCTTATCCAGGTTATTCTTTTTCTGTCTCTTCTAGTTATACCTAGCATACATCTTTCCATACTTCTCTGTGTTTTTTGCAATCTTTGTACCATCCGTTTTGTCAGCGTCCATGTTTCTGCTCCATAAGTTAGCACAGGCAAAACACATTGGTTAAATACCTTTCTTTTCAAACAAACAGACTTGTTACTCTTCAGAATAATATTGTTCTTCGAAAAGCTCTCCATCTATTCTTATTCTTCTATTGATTTCATTCATGATACATTATCTGATGATATTTCCTGGCCCAAGGTACACATAACTTTGCACTTTTTTAATTTCAATGTTGTAGACGATTTCTTTTTTGATGCAAATGAATTGAACATCACTTTAGTCTTTTCCAAGTTTATTTTAATCTCATATTAATGCTAGCTTCTGCCAAATCTTTAGCATATTTTCCAATTCTTCAGGACTGTTACTGAAAATTAAAATGTCATCAGCGAATCGGAGATGACTTAAATATTCTCCATTTATTCTAATCCCTTTTTTTTTCCCAATCCAGCTTCTTGAAAATATTTTCTAAGACTAAGTAAAAAGCTTAGGCAAAATGGTCTCCTTGTTGTACACCCCTTCCAAGCTTGATCTTTGCTTTTCTTTTGTTCAAACGGATGGTTGCTGTTGCTTTCTTGTAAATCTTCTTTATGATATTGATGTAAGGTTGTCTAGACCATTGTCCTCCAGAGATTCAACTACTGCTGATGTGTAGACCGAATCAAATGCTTTTTCATAATCAATAAAGGCAAGGCAGAGAGGTAAATTATATTCCTTATGTTTTTCTATGAGTTCCCTTACCATTTGGATATGATCCATTGTGCTGAATCCATTTCGGAATACTGCTTGTTCTCTAGGTTGAGCTGAGTTCAGAGCTGATTCAAGTCTTGTCATTAAAACTTTGGTGAAAATTTTATAAATCACTGATAGTAAGCTGATCGGGTGGTAGTTTTTAATGTTTTCCTTCTTTCTTTCTTGTAAAGTAGCGCCATCGCAGTATTATTCCAATCTTCTAGTACATCTGACTTCTTGAGACATTTAATAACAATAAGGATAGCATTTTTGCAAATTTTTCTCCTGCTTCTTTGATAAGGTCGATTGTGTAATTCCATTTTCGCCAGGGTATTTACTTTTTTCATAAATTTAATGGCTTGTAAAACTTTGTCTGTCATCACTAGGATTATCGCTTCGGTTCTGTTAAATTTTCTCGTGGATCACGTAGGTTGATTTTCCTTTGATCTTCACATTTATATAGATCGTTATAGAATTTTTCGACAAGTGTACTATTTCTTTATTGATTTTGGTGATTTTTCCATCTCCCCTCTTTAGTGCAAAAATACCCTTTCTTCCAACACATAGTTTATGCCTAGCTGATTTTAAACTTTTGTTATCTTCTAGAACTTTCTTGACAAGATCACAGTTAAATTTTCTGATATCTTCTGTACACATTTTCTTACCGTTTTACATAATTCAGCGTATTCAACTCTTGATTTAGGATCGTTTTCTTCATTTTAAATTCTCTGCGTTCTTCATCAATCTTCTTGTTTCTTCTGTTATTTTCTTTGTCTGCTTTACTTGTGCATCGCCGGCTATCTTTTTTGCAATATCTTGTAGAGTATTTTTTAGTTTCTTGTTCACTACTGTAACATCTTGCTCCTCTAAAGTTGATTGAAGTACTTGGAAATGGTTTTTAAGTTCCAAATGGAATTCTTCTTTATGTTTCTGGAGATTTATTATATCGATTGATTTCATTGAGTGTTGCAAAAGCTTCATTTCTTTCCACTTTAGTATTTAACAGCAGTTTGTATCTAACCAACCTGTGATCACTTCCTATATTGAAGTTATTGAGAACGTGCAATCCTGAATTTTGTGCTTTTTGAATCCTGCTTTTTGTTTGTTAAGATGTAGTCGATTTCACTTGTTGAACCATTTGCACAACGCCATGTCCATTTTCTTTGTGGATTTTTCTTGAAAAATGAATTCATGATATGCAACTGTTCACATTCTGCAAACTCAATCAATCTGTTTCCTCTTTCATTACGCAACCCATATCCATGATTTCCTACTGACCTACTCACCTTTCTCTTTTTCCCCAATTCTAGCATTCCAGTCCCCCATTATTAATTTTATGTAGCATTTTCTCTTTTGATGAATTGATGCCGCTGCTTCATAGAAATCCTCAACTTCTTCATCAGTATAGCTTACTGTTGGTGCATAAACTTGGGTAATTTGCAACGTATCTTCTGGACACCTGTATTACTAACCTTGCAACTCTATCTGATGCACTATCATATTCTACGATGTGATTCTTCCACCTTTTATGAATCAGAAATCCTATGCCACTTGTTCTTCCATCTTCTGTGCCTCTGTAGTATAATACATGTCCGCTGGCAAGATCTATCTTCTCTTCTTACTTCACATAATCCTAGCATGTCCCAGTTGATTCTAATTCTTCTTCAAGTTCCTGTAAACGATTTTCCAAAGATAAGGATCGTCCATTATACGTACCCAAGGTCATCAATTTATGGCAGCCAAGCCAAGCTCAATGATTCTTAGCACCCTCTTCTGTCTTCATGTCTTTCTGATCGCTGCCGTAACCAGGATCATGCAGACTGCCGGGAATTAAGAACTGTGATTTGTTTAGTGAATTCATGGTAAAATAAGGGGGGTAGGTGGCCAAATTCTTCCACGCTGGCCAAGCGGGTTTGAGGAAGCCCAACCACATTCGTTCCCCATGCACTAGGCAAGGGTACTAACAGGCTGCACCGGTGGAAGATGCAGATTGGACATTAAGTATCCGCTCCCAGTCGATTTCTTTAAGTCCTCCTCGAAGGCAATTAAAGGGTCTTCTCCTGGTTAACAAGCAGAGGCTATTAAACAGCCCACATATATATGTACTATTTATATCTAGAAAAACAGAAGTTTGCTGTTAAATTTGAAATTTAATTTGACTAATTACAGATAACCTCAGATTTAGCCTGAAAGTTTCAAGTTGAAGTGTCTAATTCGCATTTCTGTCAAAATATGGTTTCATACATTAACTTTTGTGGCCTAGTAACTTTTTAACAAAGTAAAGTATTGACTTTAAATTTTGTTGATTATGGGCCTAAATCAGGAAAACAGTTGATATATTTTCAATACTTGAAATGTTATTACAGAAATATATCTATTTAACCTTTTACACGCCAATATTCCATAACTGAAACATCAATTTCAAAATTCTGTGAAAAATACAATGTTATTCGCATTGCTTTATAAAAATTATTATTTAAAAAGAAAGTGTGAATTGATTTTTTAGCGTCGATATTGTGTTAATAAAATAAATAGTGTGTAGGGGAGAAAATCACAATTTCGGTCTATTTTTAGACTTTTCATCGAACAAAATTCGAAAATTTATATAAAATTCAAAATTTAACATATGTTTTTTATAACTAAGTTAGAGTAATAAAAAATTATCATTTTATTCGTAGAACATAAGTTCTAACAAATAAAAAATATTTTTATTGCTTCTTTTAGCTAACAAATCTGCATGTTCCAGAAATGGAACATTGGCGTGTAAAGGTTTATTTTTTATCATGATAAAGTTCTTTGATTACAGTGCATATAAGTATTGGTAAAATGTTTCAGAATACGAGAATTTTAGTAAGTGTCAATGAAAGATGTTTACGACTTTGATCTACTTTCTATTTCCTAGCACCCCCCCCCCCCCCCTCGATTGTTAACCAAGGGAGCCCTCATCTTGATCAAGGCACCTTAAGAAGTCAATGAAGCCTGCTAGATTACACAACAGCAAAAGAAATTTCAAAATATCTAGTCACTCCTATTATAGATGGCCCCTTAAACCATCATTTTGCCGTTTTTTAAGCATAATTTGAAAACTACTTGGAAGAGAAATGTGAAATTTTGGATTTCCATAAAGCAGGACTTAATAAATCTAATTTCATCAAAAAAATTGTAGGTTGCAATTCATAATTTTTTCGAGTATTAATTTCATAAATCATAATTTATATCATAAAGTTATAAAAATGCAAATTCAGCGTATTTATGTTTGGGTATATTAGTATTATTTCTACACAAAAAATTAGCACATTAGGAGCATAATTTCTGGAGATATAAATAAAAATATGAAAATGTAATTTAACATTAGAAGCCCTAAATTTTGAATGTTTATAATTCAAAAACTTATCATTCAAATGACTTGAAATTCGGTGTCTAGGCATATTTTGAACCAAAGATTTGAAATATCTCGTTAAAATTGGGTATTGTCATTGAAAAAAATGAAGTTTGGATTCGTTTTAATATGTAGATGGCCGTCTAAGCAAATTTTATATACATCATTTAAAAGTAGACTTTATTTCCAATCGCTCGGTACCAGTAACTTTCTTCTACGATAATTTGTTGAGGAGTTAGTAGGGGGTGTTTACTTTTTTTTTCCACGACTGTACCTTCAACGTCAAAGGGAAGACTGAATATGAAGCGAAAAATTGTGTAAAAAGAGAACAATATCCCACATCGCTGCAAAAAGAAAGTGCAAAATTAAAAAAAATTCTAAAAACTAAAAGCATTACAAATATTTCTGAAATGTTTCCTGAGTTGGTTGCTTTATCTCTAGTTGAAATATTTCATAAGTTCTTTCTAATAGAATATCTACTGCGTGTAGCAGATATGACAACAATAATTTGTCAACAATAATAAA
This sequence comes from Maratus speciosus, assembly GCA_963932465.1. NCBI lineage: Eukaryota > Metazoa > Arthropoda > Arachnida > Araneae > Salticidae > Maratus > Maratus speciosus. Next base: position 182,174,416 of record OZ010791.1, on the reverse strand, counting down.
TAGTCCATATTTTGGATTATTGTTGTTTAGTGGATGTCACCAAGTACTCGGAGAAGATTTATATTGGAGCACCCAAGAAGATCTATTGGTCCCAATTGATTCTACAGTAATGTTTAGAAATAAATTTAGAAAGCTAAAAAAATCGTGTTACAGATAATAGCATCTTGAAATTAGGAGATTATTTATTTCTCCTTGTATTTTTTACACTTTCATTTATATGATTATTGTGTTGTGAATTTTAGTACAGGCATTCTTTATTATTTTCTTATGTTGTTTTTATAATTTTTTTTATTGTTCTGATAAATAATTGTGTTTTTTAATGCAGTAATTCCTGCTCATCATCTAAATAATATATATATTTTTAATTTAGTGGCAAAGCTTTTTCTGTGAAAACTTCCTATCGCTTTTTGGCAATTTTTGCTGGAATCTTGAGCACAATGAGGGCTCGACGGGCGAAGCCTGGCTATTTTTCTATTTTAACCTGTGTTATTACTGAATAAATTTTATAACTTAACATATAGTTATTAAAAATAATTGGCATAGAAATAGAGATTTTAATTTAAATATTGTTAACCACATTTTATAAAAACATGTGAAAAAACTAAGTGTTTCCCGCCAATGTTCCATTTCTGGAACATGTCATAAATCCTATACAAAAAATTTTTTTGAAAAAAAAATTACTTGCAGTGCTTATGCTTGAGTTTTAATGTGATTTTTACCAATAAATAGTTTGTGTTATCTTTCAATCATAGTGCGGCGTTTAAAAGGTTAAAAAAGATCCAAGTGGTCTGCAATAACAGATATATATGAATCAGAATAAATTTTGAGTGAATTTATAATTATTTCAGTATGTTTTTATGTTCTGTTATTATTATTTAAAGTTTATAATTCAGATTTTTTATCATTTATATACACATGCTTTTCGAATTTTTGCTAGTTCTGAGCTCATATATTTATTGAAGAATATTTATTTATTAGGATGGCTCTTAGCATATACCCCAAAAATTAATTTTACGTTTTTATAAATGAAAATTTCAGTACAACTTGTTGATTCCTAAATTTTCACAGTAACATTTTCTTATTTTTGTTAATTTTAAAACAAATATCTAGGAGTTAGAACAGGCATGTCAAACTCGTTTACCATTGAGGGCCAATTTAAGCATTGTATACACTATACAGTACCTTGGGCCACATTGGCAAAAATTTGTACAGACTTAATATACAACATTGTTGTTTTTTTAAAAAAAAGCAAAATTATACCTGCCGTAAAAATAAAAGCAATGCATTGAGAAACTTCAAAAGAATCATTTATTAATATAAAAAAAATATCAATATAGTGTTTCCAGATATTTATTATTTAAAAATTTTTTAAATATAACAAGGATAACATGCAAAAATACACTGCCGGACACAGTAAAAATACATTTAGATAAAAATAAGAATGTGTTTTAAATACACATCTGGCATTTAAAAATTTAAATCTCAGTCAAAATGATGCAAAAATATATTACGTTTATTGCCCTGATCTTTGCTTTTTTAAAAATAAATTTTTGTAATTGCTGCTTTTTATAAAACCAATCATTGCTGGAGCACTGTTATTTGTAACGTAAATTAGCTTTTTGAACGGCAAACTTTATTTACTCAAACTTTTCGTAACTGAATCAAAAATATTATTTGTGATGGTTGTACCGAGCATAGGAATGAATTTCAGAAGCACCTCACATTTTTTAATTACAATGTAATAAGAAACAAATATTGAAATTATAGATTTCATTCGAGTGTTGAAATTTCTTGATGTAACATGAATTTTTTTAGCAATGATAGTTATGTATATTTTAGGGTTTTTTTTTTTTTTTGTCTGCTTTGGGCATTATTTCTTCTACTTCGGCTTGCGTGCAATCAAATATGACAGTTTTTTTTTTTAAAGTAGATGCATTACCATTTGATAGGCTTCATTAATACACTTTTTCTTAATGAGCTATCAGTTTCAAACCTGACAATTTCTTTCCAAAGGTTTTTTAATTTTTTAGATATTTTGAGTTTTTCTAGATATTTGTAAGTACGTTCTTTCTAAATTGCAACAGATTTTTTACATAAAATGCATGAAATTTCAGTTTTATTTGAATATAAAAGTATTGTAAATTGACTTTTGTCGTTCTGTGATGGTAATCTTCAATTTATCATGTTTATTCACGCCGGTAAAGAGCTTTACAATATTTTTTAAAATCCTGAAAAGACTACAAATTTGCCTGTAAAATCAAAATAGAAGGAAGTAAGATGACACGTTTACTAACCTAAGTAATGAAAATAATTAATTTGCTCAAATTCAAAATCCCCGTCTTCAACTATGTATGCTCCAAGTAAAGAGGAGCGGTAACATTTAAATTTTATTTTTCCTTATAAAAAAAAAAATGAAAATTCGTGCCACTTTCAAAGCTAATCATTTAAAAGCTATTTATTTATTTATTTTTATTATTGTTAATTAGTGCAATATTTAAAAAAAATCATATATATTTTTAGTACCTAATACATACTGCACATTATTTTGTAATGTGATTAAATTAAAAATAGCAGTAATTAAGTATTAGTTTCAACATGAAACTAATATTGTTAAAAAAAGAAAAGATAAAATTTCTAAATCTGTAAATTTTTGAATTAAAGATATATCCTTTGTAGATTTTGAAATGGATATTTTCCCATCCACAATATCTTTGAACTGAAATTTTAAAATGAGTTAGATCTGCCCATATACATTTACTATATTTTCTGATGTTTTCCATCTTTAATGCCACTCTACTGCAATATTGCCAGATTGTGTGTTTTTTTATTAAAAAAAGCTATCATTTTTTTTTACTAGGATTCTTTGCTTTATTTAATCACCGAATGTCTGTCATTAAATAAAGCCAGGATTTCTATTCTGAAAAGTGGTAGATATTTTGAATAAAAAATCCTCCAACTTGGCAACAACATTCCACCCACGGTTAGGTGTTTTTAAAAAGTGTATTTTCTGCATTAAATATGAACTGAATCAAACACAGGGAAAAGGCTGAAAGCTTGGCAGGCCATAGTTAAGTTGTCAGCGAACCAAATGTAGCCCGCGGTCCATATGTGGCCTGCAGTCCATATGTTTTTGACATGCCTGAGTTAGAACATTTAAAATAAGGCCTAATACTGCTTAACCACTTAAAACAATTTTTATTCTGTTAATAAAACATTAGAAAGGATATTGTTAAAGAATTCTTTGAGCAAAATGGAAAAACGTTTTTATTATAGGCTTTTACAACTTTTAATATGTATTCTTTTAGCTTGTCATCTTGTGTTAAAACCTTATTAAATTTCTCTATAAACTTCACACCTCTTTCTGCAATATCATTGACAACTGTAAGATTTTTAACTACAGTAAGATCATATCGATAATTAGAAAGATAATCCCATATCTTAGGATAACAGATAAAATAGGATGAAATTTTGAACTGTAAAAAATAAAATTATGTGCTTTATGATACAAAGTTATGTAATTCTTTCTGTATAAAATAACACATTTCCTGACAAAAGAAATGCTTAGAATCACAGTTATGGGATTCTTTCTCTTTGCATCCTTTGGCCTTTGTTTGTTCAACAAGAATTGCATCATTAAAACATCCTAAAATAACTGTTTCTTTGGTGAGATACCATAAATGACCACATTTTTTTTCACTTCTTGATTGGGAAATCTATCTTTTCATTTACGTCATTACAACATCATTTTATATTGTTATAAGAATATAGGTTTAAAAACACCAAATCCTGGAATGGTGCTTTGTAGGCTAAAGGAGCATTGTACCAAACTTTTATATGCATCTTTCCAATAAATATAGAAATATCCCTCAAATCTTGCAATCCCTGCAAAATAGTAGAACATGGAGCTCTTTATAGTATTCTCATGTCTGTTGAATAAAAACTGCTCTTTTGTCGAAATAGAAAATATATTTGTGTTTCATCATACTGTTCTCGACAAATTTATCACCAGTTTCAATAGCATATTTTGAAACGTCTGTATTTACACAAGCTAGCTGACTTCATTAAATAATCATGTTTCAGATCTTCCAGATGTAGTCAATGCGTGTTTCAAAAGCAGACTTTAAAACTAGTTCATGTATATGGTATTTGTAAGGAAGATATAGTATTAATTTTTATTCTAACAAAACGTAGGCTCCTTTTATTCTTTTCATATTTGATGCAATAATGATACATGGCTTGTAGTGTTGTGTTTCAAAGGTTTTAAAGTTGCCATTAGAATGTGCTATCACAAAAAATTCATAGTAAATTTTTAAACTTAAAATAATTTTCGAGTTTAATAAAAATGAAACTAGATAATTTTAACATAAAAAGGCTTTTTACTTTCTTGCATCTTTTATATCCACTTTTACTTTCTTCTATCTTTACAAGAAGAAAGTATTGGATTTGTTAAAATTTTCAACTTCTGGTTTTCGACGGATTTACACGTTTTAGGGGTCAGAGATCCCAAAAAAACATGCTTTTGCCAAATGTCTGTCTGTATGTGACACAAATTTTGTGGGCGCTCTATCTCAAGAACTAATGCACGGAATTTAATAAAAATTTATATTCAGGTAGTCCCTGATATAAATTGGTGCTGATTAGTTTTTGGTGTAAATTGCCCAACAGGTGGTGCTGCTATGCTGCATTTTGCAGGATTACTGCATTAGCTGTATCTCAAGAACTAATGCACGTATTTTTTATAAAACTTCAGATTCAGTTAATCCTTGATATGATTTGGCGCTGTTTACGTTTTGGTGTAAATCGCCCAACAGGTGGCGCCACTATGCTGCATTTTGCAGGATTTACACGATTTCTGCATTAGCTCTTGCTCAAGAACTAATGCACTCATTTTCATCAGTCTTCAGATTCAGATATGAAATGATGCTGACTATGTGTTGGTGTAAATTGCCCAATAAATGGCGCTGCTGTGCTGCATTTTGCACGATTTCCTCAATAGCTCTATTTCAAGAACTAATGCATGAAGTTTCATCAAACTTCTGATTCAAGTATACCTTGTTTAATTTTGCTGCTGATTATGTGTTGGTGTAAATCACTCAACAGGTGACGCTGCTATGCTGCATTTGTCATGATTTGCACAATAGCTCTATCTCAAGAACTAATGCACAAATTTTCCCCGAACTTCATATTCAGTTAGATGTTGACATAAGTTGATGATGATTAGGTTGTGGTGTAAATCACCCTATAGGTGTCGCTTCTATGCTGCATTTTGCTGGATTTATACGATTTCTTAAGAACTAATGCATGGAATTTCATCTTTTTAATATCCTCATGATGAGCATAGCTGCCACTTAAATTTGGCACTGTGATAACGAATTTTGAAGTATTGACATGTATGAGATAGAAGAAAGTTTTGGGATTGGTACATCTGACTAGTTCCACTCATTTTTGTATCTTCTTTATTTTTTTTCTTCACTCTTCTTCTGCATTTGATCATTTTAGGATTTGTTCTTCTTTTTCAGCACTTCTTTTTTCAATGCCTCATTTACTATTTCTTCCCTTTTTCCTGTGGAAGATAAGAATTAGTCTGTCTTCTATTTTTATAGTTTCCAAGGGCATTGGCATGAACATTAGATAGGTTCCTTTCTTCCTCTTCATTGTCTGTTGTAAATGTATTATATTCTTTTCACACATATTAATATATTAATTTTGCATGGGTCAACATATTTTTCCATTTAAGGCAGGTTCTTTTACTGTACTTTAATTTTATTGCATAGAAATATATGTACTATTCCTTAAAAAGAATAAATTTTAAATTTTAATTATAGACTAATGCCGATTATAAATAAATATAATATACCTTACCTGTGGCCTTAATTTTTTGTGCATCAGTTTGTTGATGCTTTTTTGATAATAAAAGTTAAAAATAATTCAAAAAATGTTATGTAAGTTATTTTAATGAAAAATGATACATTTTACTATTACATAATGAAATTGAACAACAAATAATAAATGACACATACTGTGTGACCAATGAAATCCATTTCCTTGCAAGATTTTTATGTCCCTAATGTTTTACGCATCTTCAAATGAAACGAAATGAATAAGTCTTACCACTTTGTTGATCCTTCTTTGGCAATGTAAACTTCTCTCACTCTTCTCGGCATAGTTGAAACTAATCGTTGGTACTTAGAAATTGGAATTTTTTGCCATTCTTCAAGAAGAATTCTTTTCAACTGCTGATTGTCATGTGGTTTCCTTTTTCAAACTTCCTTCTTTAAGTACCGCCACAAATCCTCGATAGGATTGATGTCCGGTGAATTTGGAACCCAATCTAGCACATCAATACCATTTTGTTGAAGCCAGGCTTTTGTTATCCTAGCTGTATGCGGTTTGGCTAAGTCTTGTTGAAAAAGATAGCCCAATTGAAGGCCAAGTTGTTCAATTGAAGGCAACAACTTATTTTGCAAAATGTCCCGATAATGTTGTGCATTGATAGTCCCATCATATGGCATCATTTGGCCGACACCAGAATAACCAAAACACCCCCAAATTTGAACATATGACAAAAACTTGCACTCTTATTTGATGCATTTTGGGTTTAAATCTTCATTTGCTTACTGTACGACCCAACAACCCATATTTCCATATAAAACTGGAAAAGGGGATTCATCCAATCCAGGGGTCGATACAGGTTTTTATTCTTGGGGCCCATTTTGTGAAAAGTAAAAGTTATTTTTGTGAATTTTATAATATTTTTGTGAAAAATAACATTTTGTAACGGAAGTTAAAATCCAGTTACTCAAAACAAAAACCTCTTTAAATCCCCTTGCTAAAGTTTTTTTTTTTTTTTCGTGACTTGGTTTTATTTACAAATTACAGTTTTTATGAAAAAGAATGTTATGAAAGGGGCTTATTTTATTAAAGGGAATTTTTTGAAGAGGCCTGTTTTAAGTTCATTTTTGTGTAGGGGCCCATTTTATTAAAATTACTTTTGTGAAGGGGCCCATTTTATTAATTTTATTTTTGTGAAGGGGCCTATTTTATTAAATAGATTTTTGTGAAAGGGCCCTAAAAAGGCCCCAATTTTTGCCTGGAGCGACCCCTGCAATCATTTAACACTTTGCCATTGCTGATCTATCCATTTTAAGTGATCCACAGCCCACAGAAAACGTTTCTTTTTTTTTGAGCAGGAGTTAGCATTGGCTTACGTTTGCTTTCCTAAGATGTGAAGCCCATTTTATGCAACCTTTTTGTAGCCATTTTACGTGTCACTGGTCACCCTATGCTGTCTTGCCATAAGGATGCGGTTTCTGTTATCGTTCCTGGCCTGCTGTTCATTACCAATCGATGCAACATTCAATCTTCTCGGGCCGTTGTTGTTCATGGGCGACCAGTACTGTTTCTTGGCTGTATATCTCCGGCTGCAACAAAAGTTTTCAAAACATAATGCACTGTTGATTCAGGAATCATCAAATCCTTGCTTATTTGCCTCTTTAGACACCCACTATTTCGTTTTTCGAATATCTTTTTCCGCAGCTCTACCGTCAATCTTTTACCATCCATTTTCTTCTTATGTATTAATTTGAAACTGCTCTTCTTTTAAACAACCCATGCCACCAGTCCCGGATGTGATAATTTTCATAGTTGGAAACAACCAGCCAATCGAAATTGTGGAAAATTTTCTCTAAATGCACATGTGCAAAACAATAGGGCTTTCTATTTTTAAGAGAAAAATGTTTTACATAAGCAAATCTGATTGTGCAACTTTATTTATTTATTTTTTATTCAATGCAATTAATTTTATGTGACTAACATTTCAAGAATTTGGTTGTTTATTTAGAGAAAATTAAGTTTGCATTTTCTTTCTTTGAAAAACTTTACTTTTAAACTGCTGCGCAAAGAATTAGGGCCACGGGTAAGGTATATTACAAAAATTGTTGGGCTAAACCTGATTTTTGCACAGGCTAATGACTTTTATAAAGGGTAGGTCTGTACCAGGCCTGAAAATTTTCGAAAAAAGAAAACAGGCCTGTCCTGCATAAATCTGCAGGAAAAAAGTAAAGCCTGTCTGAGCCTTCAGAAAAAAAAAAGGCCCGAGTCAGGTCTGGCCTAGAAAGAGTGAAGATGAGGCCCGGCCTTGAGTGTTTTAAATGGAAATTGGCCTGGCTCGCTCTTGGACTTCAGGCCAGATCTGTGGCCCATGCAGATCTCTATGCTGCAATGCCAATGGTTCAAAAAACAAAAACCTCTTGTAATTAAGAACCCCAAAAATATACTGATTATCCTAAAAAGCAATGAAAACTTTTACTGCAATATACAGACATAATTGCAAAGCTTGCATGATGAAATGTCTTTTAAAAGGATGGATTTTAGATTTTGACAAAGATATCCAAAAAGCCAAAAGAAAAATTCTGATTACTGTAGAATGAGTTCTGTTTGTCTTAAATGTATCAAATTACTTTTCAAAACGTTTTTTTTTCCAAGTTTAAAATTTTGGAAAAAATGATTTTTTTTTTTTTTTTTTGTTACTAAGCTTTTTTTGTAATTATTTTTCTTAGAAAACATAAAATTAACTTTTTTAGGCTGATACACACTAAAAAAAGCGCTTTCATTATACATGAATATGTTACAAAATAAATGAATACATAAATGATTTTACTATTAAAATTTTAGTCTTTCAGTCTCAGAGTTTCCATTTTTTGTAATATATGATTCAAGTTTTAAAATAATAATTTCAGTTGCATTTTCTAGTTTAAATTGCAATTACTTAAAAAATTTAAAGGGGAGAAAAAACTAACTTTCATCTGTTATCACTGCAGTTTGAAAGAAATATTTAACTGTATTGTTCATCCAATCTACACACACACAGTAAAATCTCTATAATGGACACTTCTGAATAACAGACATATCTTTTTCTATCCAATGAACACTTTTTCAATCCCCAAGACCTACATATTTATATCTTTTTACTTCTAAATAGCAGACTCCTCCGAACAACAGACTAGTTTTATGGTCCTGGTATTTAAAAGGCTTTACATTTACAAGGCTTTGCATTTTCTTTTAATTAGTACATAAATGCTGCCAAGAATCTTTTTCTCAATACTGATTTATTTATATACCTTTATATTAAAACATTAAGAATCTATACTTAAGGTAAAGACATGTGAAAATATTAGTTAATTTCAGTTGCATCAAAAAAAAAAAAAAAAAAAGACCCCTTTTTCCAAGAATGCTAGGATATAATTTTTAAACAATTCTGGTGATTGCTATGTTATTATCTCTTTAAGGGACAATGAAATTTTCGATTAATCCTGATGTAACAATAACAAAAGTTTTCAGAACCCAGCACAGAGGTAATATTCGGTAGCAAAATTTTAAACTATGAAGCTAAGGCACTGCCACAATCATTACCGCTGACTTTTAAACATTTCAAATGTGTTACAAAATAAAATAAGTAGTGCTATACACCATCAAGATTATGACTGCTGGGATTACAGGGGATATGAAAAATGGCATATAGAACAGTAAAAATAAGGAATATTTCAAATGATACAGAGCTATATTAAGTTACCAACATCACCATTTTAACTATTGGTATTATTAATAAAATTTTGCATATGAATCTTTATTTTTAATAAGAAAAGTAGTATTGAATTATCGTACTGATTATATTTTCAAAAGTTAATCTCTTCATGAAGATTAAAAAAAAAAAAAAAAGCTACATTAACTTGTTATAAAAATTTCAACATAATCTTTCAAAAATGAAATTTCAAATTTTCCAAATAAAAATAAAACTTGTCCAAAAGAAAACTGTTTATTTGCTGCAAAATTTCCTTTTTTTTTTTTTTTTTTTTTTTTTTAACCATTTGGAAAAATGGTTATTGTCCCCATCAGGGTAGGAAATCAAAAGCATATCTGAAGCCTTTTGTTGGTTGAATCCGCATTTTATTCGTTTTCTGATTGGTCTATACAGTAATCTGTATTTCCCTTTACTTTCAGCAGCGATGGATTACTTCTGTTGCCACTATGACAAAAAAGTAATAAAAACTGCAAAAAAAAAAAAAAAAAAAAAAAAACTCAGAAACAAATTGAGATACAGCTTTCAAATGAATTGCATTTAAAAGTACATTTCTTTCTCTATATGACAGTGTAAAATGTAATATTGTGGGATGTTTAGAAGTTTAAGAATGAAATTTCATTTAAAATGGGTCGTCGGGTTTCCAAGAAATCTGACGATGGAAAAGGCCTTTTCCCGAACAGCCAATGAAATGCTTGGATAATACGTAAGTTTCAGGAAATATGACGTTTTGTTGCTTGCAATTTTTATGTGTAATAACACTATTAATGTTTAATTCATGGCGTACGTAATGTATGATCAACTCCGTGTGATTTTTTGTGTCTTAAATTTTAGTCTTTGAAAAAATCATTTTACAAATGGTCGCTGTAATTTGTTAAATTGCTTTTTTTATTTTTTTATTTGAGCATTCTGGATTTATGTTGATTGATTTTTAAGAACAATTGTTGTGGTAGTTTTCTTATAACTAGTTTCAAATATATATATATAATCAAATTAACATTATTACTGATATACTTACTTGACATACTTAACATACTTACCTGACCTTAATTTTAATCAAGGTGTGGGCAGTTTACCATAATTTGAATATTGTTGATACAAAAAAGGAATTTCTTAACAGGCTAATTTGCTTAAGGAAATACTAATTAAATAATTTAAAAATTAAAGCATTTATCAGAGAAAATCAGCAATAAAAGAGAAGACATTTGTATGAATTGTAAATAAAAAAAAAACTTCTAGTAACAAAATTAAGTCTTAGTCACACACAGCAACAACATTCTCAACCGCTCACAACCTTTGAAGAAAAACCACAACACTTCCGAGTTTGAAAACACAAAGCATTCACAATTTAAAATAAGAGGGTAGTATACTTGACTACCACAGAATTTGAATAAAGAAAGACAAACTCTTTAGTTTGCAAGATTTCATACAAGAAATTTTGATAATTAAAAAGGAGTTATTAACAAAATTATGAATGCATTTATATTCTCAAAGTCAGGGGCCAGTGAATCGTATAATGTGCAGTTGCATCTGAAAACAAACTATTGGTGCAGGTTGCCTATATCAATGGTAATGAATTACTTTTAAAGTATTTTTTTTTTCATTATTATTTAAATTCAATACAACATATCATTTAAAAGTAGATAAACCTTAGATTTTAGAATAAAGTGAAAAAAATTATTTCTGAACATTACAGAAAAATTTTCCTATATGTATTTTGTCAAGGAAAGTATGTGCGACTGAATTCCCTCCTAGAATGGATTCTGTTACCAATTTACATACCTGTATAATTCAAAATTTTGATTAAAATTTATATATATACTGGAGGGGGGGGGGGTATACTAGGTAAACTTGAGAATATGTAAATACTAGAATATTGTTAAATATTCTAGTATTTACATATCACAATCACTAATCTTATATATTTTTAAATTCCAGTTTGAATTTTTTTTCCATGAGACATTAAAAATATATATATATTAAAGATTTGGATTTTTAAAAGAAATTTCATTGTCATTTTTGTTGTTATTATTATTATTATTGTTTGTTTGTTTTATAATTTTAAAACAACTCAACCTTTTAAGCTCTTTCCATTTCTACAAAATTAATTTAAGTTTTATACAATGCGTTCATTTGCTTTATTTTAAAAATAAAACATGCATGTTTAATATTTTATGTTTAATTTTAATCTAATTAGGTTCAACAACTAATTACCTCACAAGATAAAATAAAGTATATCTAAATCTATCTGATTTGTTAAAACTTAAGTGGTAGGTGCTATTGTATGCCATACATTTTTTAATTAAGTCTTTTCTTTCTTTTCTTAGAATTGGATGCATTAGGTGACGAAATAGCATTGGATGAAGACACATCATATCTTGATGAAGCTGTGAAAACTCCAACAGTGCCTTCAAAAGAACCTGGAGCTGATAGTATTCCTGCTGGGGTGAGTGTTTCTTTTTCAATTCCTACTATTAGTTCACACTCTCCCTATATTTATTTATTTATTTATATATCTTGTTCAAATTTTCAATTGTTAATAAAATACTTATTATTCATCCTATCAAGTTGAAATAATTTTTTTTAAATTTGTACTGGATGACAATTAATGGTAATACAGTTTTTTCAAATATAATTTCATTGATTAAATTTTAATTAATTAATTTTAGTTTTACATGGGAGACAAAATGGCAGCCATTGGTTATTTAAGCATTTAATGCATCTTCATATCTATAAGGGGTTTACCATAGGGGGACCCTGTTCTGTTGCCAACTTGTCTATATATCGCCAAAAGTGGCACCAACTTGGCGATATCTCTAATATTTCGCCAAATTCCCATAGACTTCCATTGTTCCATTGTAAACCTACTTGCTTATAGAAAATCAACAAATTGAGATATTTTAATGCAACAAAAACTAATATTAGCTTAAGGGATTATATTAAATTTTTCTTTGATGACCTAAGTAGGAATTGACTTTAAAAACAAAATTTTTATGTTACTTGTTTATTTTGGTGTATTATTATTATTATTAATGTTATTATTTTTGTATGCAACATTAAAATTTGTGTGCTTGGATGTTTCTGGATATATCTCATTCTGAAATTACTGTACTAAAATTCTGTTCAAAAATTTCTTTTTAAAAAGGAAATGTTTATAAATGAAGAATATTCATATATACATGTATTATTATTTATTAACCTCATGAGAAATTTTTATCTCTTTCATCACTAACTTCAAGTTAAATTGGTAAAATAAAATAAAATATTTTTGATACAGTTTGACTTTAGGAAGAATCTAATAAAACCTGTACTCTAAAGTTATTTTACCAAACTATGGACAAGATTTTTCATAGTCACTGTATAATTAATTATTTTAAGGAAATGTACTCATATTCTATTGTACTTACATGGTTTATTTTTGCCTTTACTATAATATATTTTTTAGTTAAGCATGTAATTTTGTATTAAAATCTCTTAATTTTTAAATTAAAAGTCCAATGTACAGTATGGAGGAAAAATAACTAAAGTAAAAATAGTATTTAAAAAACACTCTGTTATAAGCATTCAATTTTCATCTTGAAAAATCATGTCTAATCTTTTGACTGCAATTCATTTTTTCCCCAACAATTTCTATTACAATACATTCATTTGCCTCTGTTATAAGCATTCAATTTTCATCTTGAAAAATCATGTCTAATCTTTTGACTGCAATTCATTTTTTTCCCCAACAATTTCTATTACAATACATTCATTTGCCTCTGTTATAAGCATTCAATTTTCATCTTGAAAAATCATGTCTAATCTTTTGACTGCAATTCCTTTTTTTCCCCAACAATTTCTTGCCTCTGTTATAAGCATTCAATTTTCATCTTGAAAAATCATGTCTAATCTTTTGACTGCAATTCATTTTTTTTTTTTTTCCCCCCAAAAATTTCTGTTACAATACATTCATTTGCTGTGGGCACCAAATACGATTATGAAAAATTTACGACTTTTTTACACTTTGTAGAAAATGTAAGCATGTTAATTTATTAAAAGGTATATAAATTTTGCTCTGTTTCTTTTTTAAGAAATGTTAAGTTTCTACTTTAAGATAAGGCAACAGGAAAAAAAAATTAAACATTATTTAAACTATCATTTTAGGACTTATAAATTCATTTCTCAACATATAATTATAAATTAATATTAATCTATTAATTGATAAGATTTTTTTAAAATATTACACTGTTCATTTTTTATTTATAATTTATTTTTGAGTGTTTAGCCTTTAAAATATTTTATTGGGGCAGTTCCGTAGCCATTTGGCCTATTTTAGCAAGCTTGTATACTGCGTTTCAAAATGATATGAACACCCAGTTTTTCAAGCATTAAAAAGAAGAAAATGTTACAAAGCATACTGAAGTCTAATCAATGTTAGAACAAATTGTTTTATTTTATAACAAAATATAATTGAAACAGTGATTTATACATAAAATAAACTGCATTTTTCCATTTTGAGGTGTTTCACAGTGATATGAACATTGGCCAAAATTATAGATTAATTAATAGCCAGCGTATGCACCAGATTAATGTAAAAACGTGATCAGGTATGGAGTGGACCAAGCTTTTTAATATATTTTGATCGATTTCATTCCAGTGGAAGATGATAGCAGCTTTTAATTCTGAAATTGTGCCATATTGCTTTCCATTTGCATAAACAGCTCTAACTAGTAGGCTCCATACATTTTCCATTAGATTTAAATCAGGAGAAACAGATGGCCATGGAATTACATGTACACCATTATTACAAAACCATTCCCAAGTGCTGTTTGCTGTGGTGCACGGCTACATTGTCTTGTTGGGACACCAAGAAAGGTCTGCGAATTTCCTCAGCAAATGACAGCAAGTTTTCTTCAAGTAGATGTTGGTAGGTTAATGCACTCATTCCGCCAGAGGGAAACGCAACGTTGATTTTACTGTGAAATCCAAACCATGCGTGAACCTCCACCCTGCTGCCGTTTTGAAAACGTTTCTGGTTTCTTGCGAAGATCGTGCGAGTAATAAGAAAAACCGTCCAGATCATCTAAATTGAATTTCTTTTTCATCGGAAAATATTACTCTTTCATATTCTAACTTCCAGAACATGTGATCTTTTGCTCAATCCAGATGATTCTGCTGATGAATTTTAGTAACATGTGGTTGGGGCTTTCTTTTCTTGTACCTCATCATCTTAGAGCTCTTGACTACTCTAGACAAGGTACTTTTTGACACTGCTATCAGTGGATCTCATGAAAGTTCACCTAAAGTTGTTTTCCCATTGCTCATTCTTTTTATAATGGCTTTTTTTTCCCTTTTGGACAGCTTTGGCAGAGGTCCTGGAGACTTCCCTACTCCATAATCCTCTTTTAATTGAAGAAAATTTGATATTACATCTGGAGATCTTTTCAACCTTTTTTTTTTTTTTTTTTTTTTTTTTTTTTGCGATAGCTTTGTCCAAAAGTCCTTGATTCTTAAAAGCCACAATTTTCCCTTTCTCAAAACCGCTTTTATAACTCATACTTTTAAAACTCACTTTGCATTCAGGTTTGGAAATTTCCTAGTCTGCGAAGTATCTTTATATGCTAAACTAAATTGCATATTTCGGTGTCTTCTTCTCGGAGTGGCATTCAATACTCCTGTACAGTTTCCAGCGCGTTTTGTGATAATTTTGATCAGTGTTCATATAATTTTGCAATGCATTTTTTTAGATAATTCATATTTTCAATGAATTTAAAGTTTGATATTTCTTTTACAGCTATGTATTATGTAAAATTACTGTATTTGTCTTGAGAATGGATTTTTCTGATAATTATTTATGAATTTTTGCCAGGACATCACAAAATTACTAGGTGTTCATATCATTATGAAACCCAGTGTATTAGCACATAATTAAATCCATTGTTGTTTCAACACTCATACAATTGTCAACCTTACAGAAAATAATTTGGTGATTTATCACTTGTGGTGGGCTAACACAAAAATGCCTTAAAATTAATCTATTAATTTATAATTAATTTCTGAAAATACTAAAATGTTGTATTGTTATCAGAAACACACATGTGAACACAATTTTTAAAATTCTATCATATCAATAAGTGGGTTAAAAGTCGATTACAAAGTTCCATCTTTACATACAAAAACCAGTTTGAGTTAAATAAAAGAGTGTAAAAAGTCATGAGTTTTATTTTAAAACCTGCAGGATAAAGCTGTCCCCCCGCCCCCTAACAAAGTTCCTTGTTTGCGATTTTCTACAATGGTATTATAGTTGAATTTTCTTAAGGGTCCATATGCATATTTACTTTTAAGTGGATTTTGATTTGCCATGTTGCATTTACTCTAAATAAAAATTTTCATTTCTATATCTTGAAAAACATTAAAATATGACTTAAAATGTAATCAGGGATTGCATCAATATTGAGAAAAGTATTTTGAAGATTTTGAGTGTTATTGCAGCTAAAGTTATAATAATTATTTAAAACAAAATTAGCAATTTTCTTTTTAAAATCTGCAAATATGCTGTTAACTTTCAAGTACATAAAATATGTATGTTTAGATTTAGGATTTTTATTTTTTTCAGATTTGTATTGTTAATTTATGATTAGTGTTTCAGAAAATGTGTAATCTAATGTATGCATACACTCAAGTTTGGGCTTTTACAAAATTATTATTGAAAATTTAGAGACTTCTCTTTTTCACATTGATTGGTTTATTTTTCAATAATTAAATCTCACTATATAATCTTCAAAATAGAGATTTTTTTTTTCATGCATTCTGGACTTAGACATGCTATAAAATTATGATGGTTTTATTGAATTTTAAAAGTTTGGTTCAATTTTAATTTGACCACTCATTAGAGATGGGAATTATTTAATGTATTACGCTAAATAACAATGTTATCATTTTAAAGTTCATTATTTAGTAACAGATTAACGAAAAGTCCCTGTTAAATTTGGAACGCAATACCAGCAAAGTATTTTTTTTTTTTAAGTGAAACAATAGTTTTTTACGAGTACACATTAAAATTATAATAAAAATAAAATTTCAAAAATTTGTTTTCAATATTAATTAAAAAAAAACAACAACTTAAAAATGTACTTAAAACACTTATGAACTCTTGTTATGTGCACCAAAGCGAGAAGAAATCAAAAATCTGTTTTTCATGTCTTTGCAAGACTTCAGCAGCTAGAAAGCAGCTGCGGAAAAATGAATAAAGCTTAATAGCTGGGAAGCAATATCGCAATAAACCAATCACACCCCGATTCACCCGAAAAACCTGACCATTGGCTAGAAAACAACGCTTTCCTCAGAAGGAAAACACATGTTTGATTATTCATTTTTCATTATCTGTTAAAGTCTCTGGCAATCATTTACAATTTGACAGTTATTTCATTGCAAGCAATCATTATTGTACATTTTAATAATGTAACTGCTTTTGTTTTGTACAATGCAAAGATCATATTAACACTTCAGAGCGATAAAACTTACAATAATTGCAATTTGCTGCATAGATAAATATCGTAGTGTGGAATTATTTGAGTCGATAGAGTATTTTGGAACTATAGAAAGGAAAAAGACGTTCTCAGGTTTTTTGGAATGGAAAGGGGAAAGATGTTCGGACGGAAAAATAACGGATATGAGCAGTGGATGATTCTGAGGTGTAAAGGTGATTTTTAATTTTGATTCTTTGGGCGGCGTTGGCCTGGCAGATGGTGGTTTCTTTAAATTGAAATATTTAAATTAATGAGAGGGTATTTCTGACTCTAGATTTTTTTTTTTTTTTTGCTGGGGTGGGGGTGGGGAGAGAGGGTTATTACATTCTTCCTATTTTTTTTTTTTTTTTTTACTTCGTCATTGTTGCAGTTTTAGAAAATGAGAGCTGGAAAGATTTTTTTATTTCTCTGATTTTATTTTACTGAAAAAAAAAGAAAGAAAATAGCATCGTATAATTTGTGAGGACACTTAATTTTAATACAATTGTAATTAATTTGAAAAACATGTTTCTACATAAGAAATTTGTTTTGATTGTATTTGATTAAAAGTAGATAAACAATATTTTCGTGTTCTTGTGGGATTTGCTTTAAATATGTGTTGACAGATATGGCTGCAATGAAGCTGGGAATCAAATCTCTCTTTTTTACAAATCCGGTTTTTAAAACTGTTTATTTTTATGCAGGGTATCTCTTGCTATTGGTTACCAATAGCTAATAACCGTTAGTTTTAGGTGTTTAGTTCCTATTACAAAAATATTTTAAATTTTGTTCTGCATCATATGAAAATCAATTTATGTTAAAATAATTAATTTTTAAACAGTTAAGAAATTACAAATTTTATACAATGCCTGGGTCCCATAAGTTTTGTTTAGAAAAAGTTGCTGTATGTTCTAAAAAGTGAAACAGTAAAAATTGATTCTTTATGACCAAAACTTACTGGGTTATGATACTTCAAATTATATGAATTTTCAACATTTTAGTTACAGTAAATGGAAAAACGTGTTTTTAGTACTAGAAAACACTGAAAATGCATAAAATTCAAAGTATCATAACTAGGTAAATTTTTGTCTTGCAAAAATTAAGTTTTTAACCACAAATTAATTTAATGATGTGGATTCATCTCAATAGAAAACAGCATCTATACTTACGTCCCAAAATTATTTAAAACATTTTATTTAAAGGTCTTCTAATTAAAACATCCATTGACATCATACACAGTGATTAGTTATATTTTACAAAAATATCAGGTTGTTGGAACCTGTTACCTGTGCAAGTGTGAAACAATGAAACTTGTTAATAAAAATTAACTCTGTTTCCCATCTCTACCACTCATTAGAAAATAAAACACATATAATTATTATTGACTTTCTACAAATTAAAACACTTTTTTCTTGCATTAATAAAAACTGAAGTTATAGACATCATTCTTCTTCTCTCTCTCTCTTTTTTTTTCCCCCCTGAAATCCAAGTTTATTGTTTTTTAGAAATATCCATTTGAAAATCTTTTATGTCTCAATTATAAAAGCCATACAGTACATACCAATTCAAACTAGTCGTTGGGGGCCACCGTAATACTTACCCATCATAGATATGCATAATAAAAAATATGAAAATAAAACATGTGTAAACTATTTATAAAATGCATTGCAATTCCAAAAAATAAATTTAAATGTATATGTAAATATTTTTAATACATAGTAATGCTATATTGCTGAATTGCTGGTACTACTTGATTATCCCGTCGACCAATTTCGATAAATTATATAAATCGCCAAACTACTCACAAAATTATACAAACTAAGCCAGCCTTGGCGACCAATTTGGTCTCCCTTAAATAAAATTTGTTTGGGAAAGCATGCTAAGTATTGTATCATGTTACTTTTATTCATAATTTGATTTACTTGGACTCCCTTAAATATAATTAATATAATCCCTTAAGCTAATATTAGTTTTTGTTGCATTAAAATAACTCTATTTGTTGATTTTCTGTAAGCAAGTAAACCCTATTGGTTTACAATTGGAAGTCTATGGGAATTTGGTAAAATATTAAAGATATTGCCAAGTTGGCATCACTTTTGGTGACTAATTTTGGTCACCAAATTTGGCAATATATCACCAAGTTAACAAGAAACTCGGCGGTATTTGTCGACAGAACAGATATATAGATTGGCATTTTAAATAACGAAACAACAAATAAATTAGTAAAAGATTAATAAAAATACAAATAAAACGTTGAATTAAAAATCACTTGATGATGCAACAAACACGTGTAATGTGTTTAATGTCAAGTGAATGTGACATTTACGATAAGCCATTATTGGCATTTAATTTTATAGTTTGGCGATAGTTTTTTGGTCGACAGGATAATCAAGTAGTACTTTTATGTAAAAGAAACATCCTTATAATTCCAAAAATGATAATCCCATTAACTAACAGTTTACTGCACCAGTTTAAGCATCTCATTTCCAATTAAAATATATCTTTGAATGGAAATTTGAATGAAATACAGGGTCATGAAAAATCAAAGAGTGTGAAAAATATGATTACAAATATCTCGGCAACTAATTATCCGATCAACTTCATTCTTTATGCAAAATTTATGTTTTTTTATTGTCTTTTATATCCACTCCTTCAAATAAACAATTTTGAAAATTTTTGTATACCTTTTATCAGAACGAATATTTCGAGAGTCCGAAAAAAATAGTTCTGGATAATCGAGGTTACTGATATTCAATAGGCTTCTTCCCATTATTACATACTAAGTACACACCAAATTTCATGTCTCTATCTTAATTTGTTCAGTAGATAGAGCATTTACTGACACACACAGATGGACGGCAAATTTTTTGTTTCTCTAAAAATGTGCTTTTCGGAATCTCCAGTGTCTGAAACGTGTAAATCCGTCAATTTTTTTTTTTTTTTTTCGATTTCTAAAACGATTACAAGACTTACCCTATACTACATATGATGGGTAAATAAAAACACCAAATTTTTGTTTACTGTCACATTAGGTTACGTCATTTCTTTTCTTGCTATTTTAGAAATTCTTTTATCAATACAGAAATTTAAACTTTTTTACAAAAAACAAAGATTTTTTTGTGTTTATTTTAAGAAATTAAAGATATCTAGGGTTTTTTGAAGATAATGTATTGTTATTTAATATTTTTTTAAAATGTATACAGGCATCCCTCGACTTACGTAAGTAATGCGTTCCGGGACTTTTGCATAAGTCGAATTTGTAAATTCCTTAGGTAATATTTCGTCAGAAACTGCAATATTTATTCTATATCCTTCTATATATATAAAAAAGAGTAATGCTTTGGAAATGGACCAATGAAAATCTGCATAGATACTGCGAAACTCATCTCATTGGTCAGAGCTTTCTGATGCTATAAGGGGGTTACCAAAGGATCGGGGGACCCGGCTCTGTCGCCAACCTGGCGATATTGCCAAATTTGGTGACCAAAATTAGTCGCCAAAAGTGACGCTAACTTGGCGCTATTATTAGTATTTCGCCATTGAAATCCAATAGGGTTTACTTGCTTGCAGAAAATCAACGAATCGAGATATTTCAATGCAAAAAAACTAATATTACCTTATGAATAGACCTTAATTGAACTATTTACATTATTTTTAAGCACAATTACTAACTATTTACAATATTCGTAACACTATATATATAATTTTATATTTAATAATTCTTATAATTATGAAACTTTGTAAGCTCTAATGATTATGTGCTTGCAGATAAGGAAATAAAATTGCCAGGAGTTGGGGGAGAAGCACGTTTTTATCAACTGGAATCTAAAAATTGAATGCATTGAAAATAAGGGATCATGAAGCGATCCAGAATGGAAACACGAAACAATTACGTCTGGGGTTGGCTAGAAAATAGGGATCGCTTCGCGATTCGATTACGTGGGGGGTTGGTGAGGATAGCGAGCAGGGGGGGGCGGACCTCCCCTAGAATATATATATATATATAATATATACATTATTTACAAAGTATTATTTTATAAATAAGTAGCATGCAGCAGTATTTACTTGGATATAAACTATAAAAGTGTGAAAAAATATAAAAAATTGAAAGAACACTTTTCAAATAAAAAGTATCTTGTGGGATATGGGATTTATAAATTTAACATCGATGAATTAATTTCTATCAATTTTGAATCTACATCAAATGAGCAGCTCTGAAGCTGGAAGAAAAAATACACTCGTTCCTCTTCATTGAAACTTTAAAATTAGGTTTCGTTATGGTTTGAATTCAGCTAACAAAATTGCAACGGTTAAACAGTCTTTTTTGGCTCATTTTAATCAGATTTGTGTTTGTTTTGTTAAAGATTTGATTGTATATCCCAATAAAAATATACTGTATCTAATATATAAAACTATATTATTGTTGTGCTTTCTATCTCCATATTTTATTTATAAAACAATTATCAAAAGTATGCAAATGCGTATCAAACGCGCTAGTATGTTCATAAATGTAATTTTCAAAATTTCTTATGTAAGTGCGAATTTACGTAAGTCGGGGGATGCCTGTATACTGCTTCGTTTTTCTCTCCTTCTTACTTACATTTTTTATATATTTTTTCTTTTTAGGGTGTTATGGTTGATGAATTTGGTCTACCTAAAATTCCTGCAAGCTAAAGTAAAATCATCTGCTTTATCATATTACCATTACTCTTCTTAATGTAAAATTACTTGTTTGAGTAAATATGTAATCATTCCTTATTTGTTATTAAAAGAAAAACTGGAGTTGTAATTTGTTTAATATTGCTTGCAACTTTGATATAACATATTACATGCAGCGAGTTTTTTTTTTTTTAAATATTTGAAGTTGATTTCTCCATTTAAAATTCCAACGTGCTTTAAATATTACGAGCATATTTTTAATTTTGTCTTTGAGAAAATTGTACTTTTCAGAAACTAGTTTGAAACTCTGATAGCTGCTGGTAATTTTTTTGACTAATATCTTTCCTTAATTTTGCATGATTTCATATTACTCTCAAGTTTTTAATTTAGGAAATATGTTGTTTCCAGATGTAACAAGTTACATTATGGAGTTTTAAAATTATTATGTTTGGACTTTTTAAATGGAAAATATTTGTGATGCTAAGTAAGGATTGTTTCTTCTTTTTATATCTGAATTTTCTTTTGAATAATAATAAACAACATTAGTCAATGGAATTGTTTTGTTGCATTTTGATATTCTCCTTGCATGATATTTCTCATTCTAATTATTATTATTTTAATAAAATTTTGTTAAAATAACAATATTATTTATAAAATTTTTAAATGTGTAGTTCCAAACCATTTTTTGAATGCTATACATGATTTATGAAGTATTTAGCAAAAGCATTTTATGCCTCTTTGGACAAACTATATATTAAGCAACTTATTATATTTCCTAATGTATTATAAAATTTCTATTTTGCAGAGATTCAAAAATAAAAATAAGTAAAAAATGTATTCTATTTATTTTGTTTAAAATTCATTTTTACTTTTGGATTAAAAAATGTTAATTATGTGGTTAAATGTGTTGTCCATTACCTGTGATAATAATTTAGTGCATAGTATTTGCATATAGTTGAATAATAAAGATATTTTTGAGTTCTTACTTTGTGATATTTTATGAACAAATTACATCTCTTATTGTCTATTTGAGACAAGTAAACCTTATATAAAAGTACAATAATATTCAAAAAGAGGGAAGAAAACAAAGTTAATGAACAATACATTTTCTAAAGGTATATATAAATATTTTACTGACATACATACAATAAATACAATAAACCCAACTGGAGTGAAAAATTAGCCAGAGCCAGGAATCGAACCCAGGACCACTGCATTCCAGGCAGTTGCCCTAACCATTGAGCTACTCCGGCCGATACCTGAGTCTGCAATTTCTCACTAATAAACCAAGTTGGGGAAGTCACCAGCCATCTATACGACAGCCTTGGATGACCGGACTTGGTCCCGGGTTCGATTCCTGTCTCTGGCTAATTTTTCACTCCAGTTGGGTTTATTGTATTTATTGTTTGTATGTCTGTATAATATTTTTATATATCTTTAACTGTTAAATGCAGACGTTATTTATGTGTGTATGTGTGTTTTAATATGTATTGTAGTATGTGTGTTTTATTATAATACATTTTCTGTTATATTTCACAATTTAATTAGTGTAATTTTATATCTATAGCAATGGCATGGGTGGCCAGTGTGCTGGCTACTGGACAAAGGGTGCTCATCTATATAATAAAAAGCCTAAGTCATGTGACTGTCATCAACAGTTCCGGGCTGACCGCTTCGCTTTTTTTTTAATGCCAGGTGGCCGTTTTGGTAGTTTAATGCTAGCCAGGCACAGGTGATAAATCGCCAAATATTGTTCCATCACCATCATTTCATCTATATTACAATAGTCCAAGTCATGTGATTGTCATAAACAATTACAGGCTGACCTATTCGCTTTTCTCGTGCAAGACTTCCATTTTGATTGAAAAATCAAAAATCATTTTTTCGAATAAAACTACATAAAAGTTGCATGATCGTAAAAAATTCTTGTTACTTTGATGTTAGACAGGCTCAAATCTCGCCAATAGCATTATTAACTCGCCAGTTAGCATTTTTTTATTTTTCACGTGGTAAATTAAAACAATGCTGTTATGTTGAAATTAAATGCCATTGTTTCATTATTTTCCTTTTCTTTAAAAAAAGATATTAAGAAATAAGTGAAAGTCATGAATTTTAAATGTTTCAGTTTTAAATGAAAGTTTTGTATTTTAAATAAAATGAGTGTAAGGATTATATTTTAAATGAAATAGGAAGAAATGCGTCAGGAATAATGTTTGGCAATTTATCAGCTGTGCCTGGTTAATATTAAAATACAGAGTTCTTGATTTCTCTATCAGAATCTGCCAATTTAGCGAAAGATTGAGCAAGTAAATTAAATTATGAATAAAAATAACAGGGTGCAATGCTTAGCATACATTTAAGGAAGACCAGGCTGGTCGCCAAGGGCGGCTAGTTTGAAATAGTCGACTCAGGCAGGGATGTTTGTAGTGGATCAGATTCCATTTTAAATGGAGGTCCTAGTTTTGCTTAGTCCTTACGTACAAAATATTACCATACATCTCCATCAAAACAAAACAAACCAGCAATGGCCTGGGCAATGAAATTTTATAGCGTAAATGAAAATTCATCAAAAATCTCTAAAAATGAAAAAAAAAAAATTAAAACACTGATCTGGGCTCCTTCCCTGTATGTCCCACTTTTGAAGTACCATTGTAAATATTTATTATTCACGCATTTTCAGAAATGACCTAAGTTTTCTACCAGATATGTTGACTTATATCAGCCATTGAATAATCATATCCATATTTTGTAACCAGATCTTAAATGTAATCTTGTAAGAACTGATGACTGGATGATGAACACTTGAGTGTAGTTGTATGTAAATATTGTATATATGTGTTTGTCTGTCCTTGATGACTATGAAAATCTGCTGTATGTAGAGGTCTGAAAATTTTGATGAGGATAGCCCAGGGCAGGTCTGAATGCATTGACATTTTCTCATCTTTTGTTTCTTCTGCAATTTTAAAAAATTCACCACACCCATTTTCTTAAACAAAATACTAAAAATTAAAAAGCACCTACTTTTAGATGGTACCTTTTTCTTTCTAGAGATGTATTTGTTTTAAAAATATTAATGTATTGCATTGCTTCTTGTAACCTTTTGTTTGACTGCCAAGCAACTACTCTTGAAATAAGGTTTGGAAATTTATTTGTCAGAGACAATTGAATAAAGCATCACTCTGCTTTCAAATTTCTTCTTAAGATTATATTTTGGCTGCAGAACAGAGATGAAAATTTCTGAAAAGTATGAAAGGGGAGGGAAAAATTAGAAATTATGAAAAAAAAAAAAAATTCTTACAAATAAGTTTCTCCTGCAATTATTTTTCTTAGAAAACAGAAAATAAACATTTTAACCTTATGCACATTAAAATATTGTTTTCACTTTAAATGGATATGTTATAAAATAAATGACTAAATCAGGGCGCAAAATTTCTGCTCGCCAATGGCGAGCAAATATTTAACGTTGGTGAGTAAGTTTTGTCTTTTAAAATGTTGTGTTTTAAATCTCAAAATCTAAATTTACTCAGAATATTGTGCCTCAATCGAGCGACATGTGGATCTTGTAGATCTTTTGTGCTTAGCTGAGAAATGTGGACATTTTAACAAAGTATGGCAATGAAAAACAATGCAGGTATTTTATTCATTTTATTGCTGAATCTATGAAGTTAGATTTAGTGGAAAAATTAGAAAAGTGTGCATATATCAGCATTCTGGTTGATGGTACTACAGATAGATCAGATGTTGAACATACAAATGTGTATGTTCAATATGCGGATGCAAAAGCTAATCATATCAAAGAGGACATTTTAGGAGGAATAGAGCTGCCAAATTCTACTTCATCCAGTTATTTTCACAGCTATAATTGATTTTATAGATAAGAATATAGGTCCAAATGAATATAGGAACAGGTGTTATATTGTAGGCTTGTGTACTGATGGTGCTCCAATTATGGTTGGATACAAATAAGGACTGGCTATGAAAAAGAAATCTATTTGGGCTAAATTGATAAACATTCACTGCCTTGCACATCATTTGCAGTTGGCTGATTTCGATGCATGTGGTGAAGTTGAATATCTGAATGTATTTGATTCAGTGGTTAGGAGTATTTTTAAATTTTATCATGTTTCGGCTAAAAGATCTCGTATGTTAAAAGAAACAGGAGAAATTCTAGGAGAAAAAATTCTTAAACAGAGTGTTATTTACACTATTAGATGATTATCCATCAAAGAAAGTGCTGTGGAAGCTCTTTTGCAAACAATCTTGAACAAAGGACACACGGAAAAGACAATGATAGTGCTAAAGCTAAGGGTTTTGCCTAAAAGATTGAAGGATTATAAATTTCTTTAAATTCAGTACTTCCTCTTGGAGTTCCACAGGAAATTGAACCCTTTAAGTGTGGCATTAAAAAATAAGGACCTTGTCATTTCATTTGGAAATAAAAATTGAACATTGCATCTTAGTTCTGACAGATCTCAAATCTAGTGTTGCACCAAACAAACAGAAGTTTTTGGACCAAATATACATCCCAGGGATAATCAAGGTTGTACAGCTGGCAAATATTAAAAATGGGGAGCGAGAGTTTTCAGACTTTAACAGGGAGAATTATTAAACATGAAAGATATGCATTACAGAAAGACTGCAATCTATGTCAACAGATGTGTTAACATCTCTGCATGTTTTTGATACTTTAGGTGGGACACCTAAAGAAAAAATTCTTGAATTTGGGTTAGAAGAAATAAAAAAGATCTTCATATATTTCAACCCATTTCTCTTTAATGAAAAAGTGGATATTGCATTGGCAGAGTGGGCAGAATTCAAGTTTATGTTCCCTTCACTAACACTGAAAGATATGCTGGAGAAGTTTTACAGAGAAAAGTACTCAGCAAGATTCCCCAATTCGCTCCAGATTCTAACAATTTGTGCTGTTCTACGAGTGAGCATAGCTTCGTGCAGAGGCTTCATCTATCACAACAGACTCAAGACTGCATAGAGGAACTCTCTGAAGTCTGAGACACTGGATGATTTACTATTATATTGCTATTATTAATTTCTATTATTGGATCTACCCTGACAGATTTTGACCCTACAGCTGCGATTGACAAGTGGTATTTCAGTGCAGAAAGGCAACGCTACACGGACATGAAGTTCTAAAAGTACAGGAACTTTTTCTTTCATGACTTTTTAATAGTATGCTACAATTTCTCTAACCATTGAAACCTTATGGCAATTTCATTTTTAGCTAATATTTTTTTTTTCTTCTTTTGCAGTAAATATGTTTCAATTTTTCAATTTCTGCATTCTTTTATGATTTCGATCACCAGAAAGTTCTTTATACTGCATCTCTTAACACTTTAAAAATCGTTCATATTTCTCATTAATGTAAAATATTCCTGGTTTAACAGACAGCTCCTTCTAACAACGGTCAATTTAAATTCAGTTTGTCATAAATAGTTCATTTTCTGGGCAAGTGTGGTGACTGACGTTACTGTCTGAATGAATGTAAAGTAAGGGAGAGCGAAAGTTTTAGTCTGGTGAGCATCAGTTGAACTGAAATTTCATGCCCTGGACTAAATAATATAACTAATTTTTCCTATTAAAATTTAGTCTTTCACTTAAAGTTCTCACAGAATTTTTTCTTGCTTAGTTTAATACTTTACTTTTAATAATATATGATTCAATTCTTAAAATAATCATTTCAGTTGCATTTTAAATTGTGATTAAAACTGTTTTAAAATTTAAAAGAGAGAATAAAAATCATCTGCTATCTCTACAGTTTGAAATTTTTTTAAACTGTATTGTACATCCTATATACACAATACAGTAAAACCTCCATAATACCCCAACCTGAATAGCAGACACCTCTAATCAGCGAACACTTTTTTAATCTCTATCTGACCCATACATGTATATTTGTATGTGTATAAAATAGAGAATAGCAGACAGATTTTAGGTTCCTGGGGTGTCTGGTATGTATTTCTTTTTAATTAGTGTATAAATGCTGCCAAGCAGCTTCTTCTTGATACTGATTTATTTATTTGCATTTATATTAAAAACAATAACTCTAAAGATCTATATTTAAGGTAAAGGCAGGCCGTAAAATAAAACCTGCCATAACTTTTACTTTCGGATGATGTCATATGATTCATAATTAAAAAATGGTGTAAATCCTAGTGTGGATCCTGGTGGAAAATTAAAATAGATAAAAAGATTTGTCACAATACAAGGCAGCAAATGAATAAGAAAATAATTATAAATGTGTAAAAAAAAAAAAAAAAAAAAAAAAAAAAAAATCCATGCTTTCACTAAAATTCACAAAAGTGTAGAAATATGAATAAAAATTGTTTTAAATGGGAATTTTGCCCAATTAGCCAACTATCGCCAAGTTGACTTCATATATGGAAATTCATTTTTGCAACCAAATTTGGTGATATTTCATCAAGTTGGCCAAAATTTGGCGCTATTCTGGTAACCCTGCCATAGTACTTTTCAACAAATACTGATTGCTGAAGCTGGTACTGATTTATCCATGGGAAGTCACACTATAATTGAGTAACAATTAAGTTTAAGTAGTGTTAACCTTAGTAGTGTTGGTTTAATTTTAAGTAGTGTTTTTGCAATGTCTTTCAAAAACAGAGAATGCTTGGGGGAAGGCCTCCCTTTCCCCTCCTTGGAAATCGAATAAAAAAAAAATTCCAAAACACGTGTTTACTAACTTTAGTTATACTATAGACATGTCAAGTTTCAAGATTTTTCAAGAGGGTGATTTTTTAAAATTTGCCCCCTGTTGTGAACCCTTTAGAGATCAAATTTTAAAAAATCAATGTCTAATTCATGTATTACCCTCAGGAATACATACATATATATTTTAAATTTCAAAGCTCTTTGTCAACAGGAAGTGTGTGAAAAATGAGTAACAAGATTTGACTGCTACATACAAACAGAATTGTAAGTTAAAACAAAGCATGCAAAAACAATTCGTTCTTTTGGGCTTTTTCAATTCTCCTAATCCAAAAATATCATGCCTATGTCTCCTACTGCAGAAATGTGTAGGAAGAATGGCTAACTAATATTTTTCAAGGTCACAGTCCAACAAGGATAACTTTCAAGTGATTCCCCCACTTTTCTATTAGGTGAAAAAATTCCTTGAAGGTTGTTTTTTTTTTTTCATCATGAAGCTTTCTTTCTTTTTTTGCTGTCCTTTAGCCATTTCTGAAAAATGCTGCCCCACTCCTCTGTTTACAATTACATTCTACATGCATATCTGACCTTAAAAGGGCGAGGTTGGGCAACTGTGCAGGATAATAAAAACTAAGTGGTGGAAAATTCACAAAATAAAATACTTTGTTAGTAAAAACTTAAAAGTTTTTTATATGTCATATATTTTGTATCTATTGATATAATAATTTTGAAAATTAGCATTATGTTCAGGAAATTATCTAGACATATCAATTTATTAGTAGGAAGAGTTGTATAAGTGATAGTTCCACGAAACTAGCTGTAGGTAGTACACGACAATGATTGGAATTCATTGTTGTACCTACAGAAAATCCTGGCCTTTGAGTCCTTCAGAGAATGTGACTCATATTACTATGACTTTAAACGCGACTCAATTGTAATAAATTGTAATACTACAACTACAGTAAAATCTGCGAAAATGTTAATGTCTATAATGGAATTCT
Organism: Maratus speciosus; assembly: GCA_963932465.1. Lineage (NCBI taxonomy): Eukaryota > Metazoa > Arthropoda > Arachnida > Araneae > Salticidae > Maratus > Maratus speciosus. The sequence continues at coordinate 182,145,014 of OZ010791.1, read as the reverse complement.
GTAATGAAAAGTTTACATGGTCTCACCAGAAGGAATACCAACAATTATACCTGCTAAGGCAGAAATTTGTTTAAAAAAGATTTTTCCCGTTTCTTTTCGATTCCGTTTTCACAGGTTTTAATCTACTATCTATATTATATCTATATTATAAAGGACAAACATATCTGTGCGTAACGCATACGTCATTTTGCGAATGGCAACACTTTGAAATTTGAAATAAAATTTTTGTTTTGCAGTTTTCTCTACTGCAAATTTTTAAACTTCTAAACATCGCACATTTTAAATTTTTACACCGTCCTATAAGGAAAAAAAATGCTCTTTTAAATTCAATTTGTTTCAAAGCTGTATCTCAATTTATTTTTGAGATATTAATTTTTTTGTAGTTTTTAATACCATTTTTCTTATCGTGGCAACAAAAGTACCCCATTTCTATTGAAAGTCATTGAAAGTAAACGGAAAATAGGAGATACTGAATCTTTTTGTTGCCATTTTCTCATAAAACCTGAAAAGAAATTAAATTATGGGTTATGTTAAGAATATTGTCTGTTATTGTGATAATGACGTCATATGCATACTTTTTGATAGATGAAGTTTAAAACTGGATTGTAAAAGTGGATTGCTTTAGCAGATATAAATAACGTCATTTTATAAAAAAGCGCGTATTTTAATTCTTAAACATGAATTATGTTTTGTAGAAGTGCGTCATTTTCACAGGCCAGCTGCTTTGAAATTCTTTACAGGTGAAAAAGTTTTACTTTTGAAAATAATGTAATCGAAATCACACACAGATAAAACGCAATGTTTTACAAAAATTTAGAGTGTTTTTATAAAAGAGAGATGGCATGCAAATAATTGCGATTTATATTACAGAAATTGATGATTCTCGCCTTGATGGATTTGCTTCGCCGAGTTAGACAAGCAAACAAATAATTCGTGGTTCAAAATAATATCATGTTCCTGAAGTTTTTGGTCCAAAATTCTCTCGAATAATAAAATTTTAATGCTATCTCTTTAGGACATTCTACTATAATATTATCAAAATAACATAATTTGCTTAATTTAGCTTTTCCTAATTTTATATAATCTATATATTTAAAACACAAGTGTGTTTAAAAACACAAGTCATCTGCCCGAATCTTTTTGCTGAATCAATTTTACTAATATTTTTTTTTTTTAACTGAAAGCTCTTCATTAGTAGATGTGATTGCACTATCTGTTTTTTTTTTAAATATCCCCACTTTTATATTTTAATTTAAAAAGCATTTTATGAATTTTTTCAAAATGGTGAAAATTAGATAGCTTTCATTATTACAGACAAGAGAGATAGAGGTATTTTTTATCTTTATCCATGCTATTTTCTGATAAAAATTAAAATTGTTGATAAAAATTGTTGTATACGGTTTAGCGTCGCAAAATCCCATTAGGAGCAGAATGTTATATTAGGGGCATAATAACGGAAAATGACATACTCCTTTTGAAAACACGCATTTTTCCTCATAAATTTTCTATATTGTTTTTCCTTCTGCATGTGTACTGATACTAAGTTTCAGACACTAGGCGAAATGCCTATTTAAGTGAAAATGAAGTCATATTTAAAAGTAAACGATCATTTTCTTAGATAAAACTAAACATTTTAACACAAATGCGTCTAAAAAACATAAATTACGGAAATTTTTACTCTCCGGAATTGAGATTAGAATCTGAAGTAAAGAGTGTGTCTGTTCACATAAAAGATGTTGCTGACAATCGTGACTTCAAGTTTTGAGTTAAAATTATTTTTAAATGATCAAACAAAATACATTTTTTTTAAAATGATGAATATGGATATGAGAAGTGCGTATGCAAATTTTGAGAAGGTGAAAATTGCTGTTTTTTATTCCGGAATACCAAGCATAAGAGCCTCAATTGATAACCACATCCTAATAATTGATCTTTATTATATTTTACTGATTAAGTATCTATATTATAAAGAACAAACGTATCTGTAAGTAACGCTGACGTCATTTTGCGAATGGCAACATTTCACGATCAAATTTCGGTCTTGAAATTTTCGCTATTGCAATTTTTTAATCTTCTGACCATTGTATATTTTCAATTTTCGTCGCACAGGGAAAAAAAAAAATTATTTTCAAATGCAATTTGTTTAAAAACTGTATCTTAATTGACTAATGTATTATATTTTCTAAAATAATTTTTAAGCATGATTTTTTTTTTTTAATTTATCTTATCACGTGCCAGTTTCAATACATAATAATAATAAACATTTTGCATATAAAGCAACAAACATTTTTCAGCCTTATATCGCGCGGAGCTCGATTACGAAAGATTAATCCGTTTGCCCTTAAAACAAAATAAAGAGTTCATCCTTTTCTTACTGATAATATCCATTAAAAAAAATTCCCAATGAATAAATAAATAAAATAATATAAATAAAACAAAAATTTAACAGACATGTATAAGCTCTGAAATTATCGGAATATAAAGGATGCCATAAATAGCAAAATTTTGATCAAATATCTTTTAGCATGCGGCTAATAAGAAAATATCACTTTTGGTAAATTTCAAAAATTTATTTGATTGTATAATTCGTTTTTTCAACATGAAAAATGCTTTTTAATGTAAGTGGACAATCTAAAAATTTATTGCATATAGAAAAATTATTAGTTTCCAATTTAAAAAAAAATGTTTTAACCTATATTTTTTAACCCTGGAAGCCCGGGTACGATCCCCTAGTATATATAAAATGCAAATGGCAATTTTATTCCGTCTGCTTATAACTTTGGCTCTTGTGAATGAATTTTGGTGGGTCTTGCACTGTTAGTTGGATGATATTTAAGGAAATTTTTTAGTATATAACATATCGTTCACCATTGCTTAGTTATAGAATTGTGAGGGAAAACTGTATAATCAAATGAACCCAATTATGAAAGATTAACCTTTTGAAAAAGATTCTGATGAATTGATTTCAATGGAACTTACACTTTTAGTTAGCTAATCTATCAGAGAATATTTTAGTATACAAACTATCATTCTGTGTTTCTTAGTTATAGAATTATGGGGGAAAGTTCTATAATCAAGGGAACCCGATTATGAAAGATTAATCTCTAAAAAAAATTGTACTGTGCCGATTTTGATACAATTTCCAATGATAGATAATTTTTCACTTATTGTTTTAGTATATGGCATATCTTTTTTTTTTTACCAAACTCTACTGTAGATGATCAACAAAAAGTGTTTGTCCTTAAAAGCGCGAAATTTGTAAACACTTATTAGAATATAGTATAATAGAGCATCGTTTTCACCATCCGGAACGACATTCCAGGTAAATGTAAATATTGTTTTAATATACAAGGTCAAATTCACTGATAGATTTCGTATGATTCAAGATTAGTTTATAGAAACCGACCACAGTAGCGGGCGTAGCCTGCTAGTGAATACATATTTGACAAAGTTGATTATTTGGTTCAATATTACATATTTTATGATTACCTATTTTAAATTTCAAAAACTGAAATCAAAAAAGTTAAGTTCACATAATCATTTTATCAGAGTTCATTCTAGGCGTTTTTTGCGGGGCGGCCCGCCCTGCCTGCCCTTCTTTACAAAATTTGATGCCCCGATGTCCCCCACTGTCCAAAATCCCCGCCCTGCAACCCCTATCACTCAGAAAATCGACCGAGGGAAAAATAGCGCCCTTTAAGTTAATTTCATTGCTTATTTCAAGCAAACTCTAAACTATTTATAAACATTATATGATGTCCTAGCCCCATTTTGCTCCTAATCTGTTCCTTTTCACTCCCGCCCCCAACATCCTCATACAGACACCAATTATTTTCAGTAAAATTCCAGCACCGATGCAGTCATAAATTTTTCTCTCTCTCTCTGACACTATACACTGTTTCTCGGCTACCGTGAAAATTCAGTCGAAATAAGAAAGAAAAAAAAAAACCCGGAGAAGTCCTTTGGCGAAATTGGTTTTTTTCGGCGAACATTTCTCAAAATTTGTGATATAGTTTATGTTCAAATTTTTCGATTTATGGCTGATTTTTTTTTTTTTTTAAATTTTCGGAAAAGAGTCAACCCCTGCACTGCAAAGTGTCATGAATAGGGTAAAGGGGTAGTAGCAAAGACATTTTAGGGGGTGGGGTCAAAGGGGGAAGAGTTATTAGTTGATTATTTATCATTACATTAATGTGCCCTTTTTTTCTCTAAAGTGCCCTTTTATGGCAAAGTGCACCCTGCCTGCCCTTGATCCTAGAATGAACTCTGATTTTATTAAAATCAGAAGAATTTTTTCTGTCAAAAATGGCATTGTGATAAGAAGGTAATGTTCTTTTAATCATATTTTGATAACTTATTTGAATTATTTAAAATTTTGTAAAATTATTGTTTGATATATTTCTTATGAATTTGTTTCCTTTTCTTTCCTGTTACAACTTTTAGATCAAAGTGAAATTTCTATAACCGGTCATAAAATTTCAACTTTTTAATACAGGTTTTTTTAATGAGAAAGTGACGTTTTTATTTTTTGCCTAATTAATGCACCGATTACTTTTAAAATTTGATTGAAGTCACGGGTAACATCTAATCTGTACTAATATTATAAAGAAGTAACGTTTGTGTATCTATTTGTGTTAGGGGGAGGGGGAATCTGTGGAACTACCGAACCAATTTCAACAAGTAGGAAATTGCTTGTCAAACGTGGCAAATGAGGTGCGTTCGTACTATAACTAGTTTTATAAATATTTTTTGCACCCCATATTATACTGAATGTATATTTTTTTGCACTTCATAAGTGCATAGTCTGTAACATCATTAAAATGCACTTGCAGTAATTATTTTCTGATTGCCTGTAATGTAACGGAAAACTTTTGACTGTCTTTGTAATTAAACTATACATCCAATTTTCATAAAAACTGAAATGTCTGGACAAAATTTGTAACAATTATATATTTAAAATTTCAGACCATTCGGAATACTGTAACATCTTTAAAATGCACTTGCAATAATTTTTCCCATTGGCCATAATGTAAAGAAAAAATTTTAATGTCCCTGTAATTAAAGTATACATCCGATTTTCATAAAATTTGAAATGGCTCGACAAAATTTTGCAACAATCATATATTTAAAATTTCAGACCATTTGGTTGGGTAGTTTTTGCACTGTTATATGCGGACGGACAGACAGACTGAACGACGACTATAGGTGCTACGTATTTATATAATTACGAACTCACATAAAAAGAATGTTTGGAAAATGCTGGTGATCATCTCTGCTGCAACATAACGTATATTTTATGTTGGTACAACAATCTCCAAGGAAGCAAAAAACGTTTTAGAATGTAGATATTTGTGATATTAAAAAGCAGAAAAACCAACGTTTAAAATGCACAAATAATATATGAAAAGCAGCAAACAGCTGTTTCGAATCTACTAGCGAGATTCTTCTTCAGTGCAAAAGGAACAGCGTGCTAGAAAAAGCAAGGCTGAGCTTTTCTAGCACGCTGTTCCTTTTGCACTGAAGAAGAATCTCGCTAGTAGATTCGAAACAGCTGTTTGCTGCTTTTCATATATTATTTGTGCATTTTAAACGTTGGTTTTTCTGCTTTTTAATATTGCTGCACAAAGGCTTTATTTGCTATTTTTATATATTTGTGATATTGTTGAGGCTAGAAATTTGAAATTTGATATGGTGATTACTTTTAACCCTTAAATTCCTGATTTTTCAAAAATCATTGTAATAATGTTTTTCAGCTTTCATTTTTTAAATAAATCATGGGAAAAATACTTTTAAAAAATCATATTTTGTCTTAAGTATAGTTTACGGCTAAAAAACAGTTTGTTACTAACCGGCAATACTGGTGTTTAATTGAAAAAATAATTTTCCTTAATAAAATTCTATAATATTAAACACACAAGAATTTTAGGAACTATAATAAGAAATAAATTTTACTTGCTCACTGCAGAACAAAATAGGGTATTTCGCAAGCTTCCAAACAAAACAAAAAGAACAAGTAGCAACAATTGAAAAAATAAATCTATCTTTATTCTTGAACAGCACAAGTGTTGCCATCTACATGTTGAAAATCGATTTAATAATATTTTCATTATGTATTTTATTGGCAACATTAGGCATTATAGCTTCAATATTATTCTAATAGTATTTTAGAGTCTAAATTTGGAATGTTGCCGAAAAGCAACACCCGGCATTTAAGGGTTAAGATGTAAACACCTTATGGGCGGTTTCTAAAAAGTTCGAAATTTAAAAGGTTGAAATGAGCGGAAAATGTTCTAAAATACGATTTGTTTGGAGCTGCTAGGGCTAGAAACTTGAAAATTGGCTTGGTTGTTACTGTAGAGACGTAAATGCTCATCTGGAACAGTTTTTTTAAAAATTCGAAATTTAAAAGGGTGCAAGAGAAAAAAAAACTTTCTGAAATTGCGATTTATGTGATACACTTGGTATAGAAGTTTGGAATTTAGCATGGTGGTTACTTTAACGATGTAAATGCTCGCTAAAACGGTTTCTAAAAAATTCGAACTTTAAAAGGGTGAAATGAGGGAAAATAATCTAAAATCGTTCTAAATTACGATTTAGTTGGAATTGTTAGGGTTAGAAACTTGAAATTTAGTATAGTAATTACTTTTAAGATACATTTTCAGGGAATTAACAATTAAAAAATTGAAATTTAAAGGTGTGAAATAAGCGAAAACGTTCTAAATTGCGGTTTATTTAGCATTCTTGGGAATTAGAATTCCTGTTATAAGATGTAAATGCGCGCACAGAAAAGTTTTTACAAAATTCGAAATTTAAAAGGGTGCAGAAAGAAAAAACGTTCTAAAATTAAGATGTTTGTGATTCTGCTGAAGCTAGAAACTTAAAATTTTACATGGTGGTTATCTTTAAGATGTAAGTACCCGCTAAAAACGGTTTCTAAAATATTCGAGGTTTAAAAGGGGAAAATGGGGGGGGGGGGGTGAACGTTCTAAAATCATTCTAAGCTGTGATTTATCTGAAATTATTAGGAACAGAAGTTAGAAATTTGACATACTATTACTTTCAAACGTAAGTGCACACTCATAAATTTTTTTTAAATTCAGAAATTTAAAAGGATGCAGGATCAAAAAACGTTTTAAAATTGCGATTTCTCTAATTAGCCCAGTGGTTAGGGGGTTGAATTCGGAATTAATTAGGGGAAAGCTGGAAATTGTTTTAATCCCTTCTGTTTAGGTCTAGAATGAATATGCTATGTTTTCCCCCTCGTACTAGGTGAGCGTTAGGAAATATGTATAGAATTATAGTCAAAAAACACGTTTTTTTGCATACCATAACTATACCTCAAAACAGCTAATTCTGTCAAAAACACTGTCAATGCAAATGTTGTAGAGCTTAAAATTCTGAGTAAAATGAGTACCTACACTCAATACTTATGTTGAATGTTAAGGTCACAATTCTACTTCGAAGTTTTAGACCCATCATCAGGGGGATGACCTCAGAATTAATTAGGAGAAAACTGGAAATTGTTTTAATCACTTCAGTTTAGGTCTAAAATGAACGTACTATGTTTTCTTCCTCGTACTTGGGTGAATGTTAGAAAATATGTACATATTTATTTTCGAAAAACACGTTTTTTTTTTTTTTTAGTTTCCTTAACAATATCTCAAAACAGCTAACTCTATAAAAAGCATTGTCAGTACAAATGTTGTAGAGCTTAAAATTCTGAATAAAATGAGTACTATTATTAATATTTTTGTTCAACATTAAGGTCGCAATTCTATTTCAAAATTTTTCAAATCAAGAGCTTGAAGCCAGGAGTGACCAAGTTAACTTAACAATATCTCAAATTGCGGTCTTAATATTGAACAAAAATATTAATTGTAGGTACTCATTTTACTCAGAATTTTAGGCTCTATAACTTTTGTACTAACAATGTCTTTGATAGAGTTAGCTTTTTTGAGATATTGTTAAGTTAACTTGGTCTCTCCTGGCTTCAAGCTATTGATTAGCGATTAAGGCAAAATTTTGAAATAGAATTGCGACCTTAATGTTGAACAAAAATATTAATGATAGTACTCATTTTATTCAGAATTTTAAGTTGTACAACATTTGTATTGACAATATAGAGTTAGCTGTTTTGAGATATTGTTAAGGAAACTAAAAAAAAAAACGTGTTTTTCGAAAATAAATATGTACATATTTTCTAACATTCACCCAAGTACGAGGAAGAAAACATAGTACGTTCATTTTAGACCTAAACTGAAGGGATTAAAACAATTTCCAGTTTTCTCCTAATTAATTCTGAGGTCATCCCCCTGATGATGGGTCTAAAACTTTGAAGTAGAATTGTGACCTTAATATTCAACATAAGTATTGAGTGTAGGTACTCATTTTACTGAGAATTTTAAGTTCTACAACAGTTGTATTGACAATGTTTTTGACAGAGTTAGCTGTTTTGAGATATTGTTATGGTATGCAAAAAAAAACGTGTTTTTTGACTATAATTCTACCCATATTTCCTAACGCTCACCTAGTATGAGGGAGAAAACATAGCATATTCATTCTAGACCTAAACAGAAGGGATTAAAACAATTTCCAGCTTTCCCCTAATTAATTCCGAATACGGCCTTTTTTTTGCTCCCCTACCACTACCACTGGGCTAAATGTAGTTGATATAGAAACGAAACTTGGATAACAAGAATCTTGGAGTTAGGCTTGGTGGTTATCTTTAGGATGTAAATACTCGCTAAGACCGGTTTCTAAAAAAAATTCAAATTTTCTAATGAAAAATTAAATGAGCGGAAAATTTTCAAAGTACATTCTAAATAACGATTTATTTCGGATTAATTTTAATTTTCTCACTAATAAGTCTCATGTTCACCTGATGCACCTTTCGTGCGCATCAAGGGGTTCAGGGGATTAGGTGTTTTAGTACCAGAAACTTCGTAAAGTACTGGTCGCTAGATTTTTTTTTTTCATTAAGGCAAATATTACTTTACGAAAATTCTGGTAAAAAGCCCTTGAAAGCAGTGGCGTACCCAGGATTTTATTTCGGGGGGGGGCTGACTTAAATTTTCATAATGTTCTAAATCTTACGAAACACGTTGCATTGTGTTATAAACAGAAATCATTTTTGTCAATAAGGCCGTAGCCAGAGGGGGGGGGGGGGGTGCAAGGGTGACTTTGTTCCGAATTTTCCGAAAATTTGAAAAATTCGGTCATCAGTCCGAAAATTTGGACTTAAAAAATTATTGCGATTTTCGACAAATGGTCGCCGAAAAAAATCAATTTCGTCAATCGTTCGCAAAAAAAAAAAAAAAATCAATTTCGTCAATCGTTTGCAAAAAAAATCTCCAATTTCCTTAAAGGATCAAGGAAAAAACCGGAATTATGTCATACGGCCGCAGATAAAATGCGAAGTTTGCCAAAGGATCGCGAAAAAAAAGTCAAATTTCGTCAAATGATAGCGGAGAAAACGTGAATTTCGTCAAATTATTCTAGAGGAAACGCTAATTTCGTCAAAATGAGAACAGAAAAAACCCGAATTTCGTCAGAAGGCCGCAGAAAAAACGCGAATTTCATCAAAAGGTCGTGGAAAAAATGTGAATTTCGAAAAAAAGATCGCTAAAAACACACATTCCGTCAAAGGGCTGCGAAAAAGAAGCTAATTTCGTAAAGGATCGCAAAAAACGCGAATTTCGTCAAAGGGACACGGGAAAACGTGAATTTCGTCAAAAGGCCACAGAAAAACGCAAATTTCATCAAAAAGACGAGAAAAATCGCGAATTTCGACAAAAAGCCGCGAAAAAACGCAAATTTCGAGGAAGGATTGCGCAAAAACGCGAATTTTGTCAAATGACCACAGAAAAAACGCGAATTTCGTCAAAGGGCCGCAGGAAAAACGCGAATTTAATCAAAAAGTCGTGGAAAAAACGCGAATTTCGAAAAAAAGATCTCTTAAAACACGTATTTCGCCAAAGGACTGCGAAAAAAAAGCTAATTTCGTAAAGGATCGAAAAAAACGCAAATTTCGTCACAGAGCCACAGAAAACTGCAAATTTCGACAAAGCATCACTAAAAAACACGCATTCCGTCAAAGGGTAGCTGAAAAAACACGAATTTCGTCAAAGGGACACAGAAAAACGTGAATTTCGTCAAAAGGCCGCAGAAAAACGCAAATTTCATCAAAAAAGACGGGAAAAAAACGCAAATTTCGTCAGAGAGCCGCGGAAAAAACGCAAATTTCGACGAAGGATTGCATTAAAAAACACGAATTTCGGCAAATGACCACAGAAAAAAACGCGAATTTCGACGAAGGATTGCGTAAAAAAACGTGAATTTCGGCAAATGACGTCAGAAAAAACGTAAATTTCCTCAAAGGGCCGCAGAAAAAACGCAAATTTCCTCAAAGGGCTGCAGAAAAAAGGGCACATTTTGGCAAAGGATTGCTAAAAAAAGTATGCATTCCGTCAAAGGGAAGCGGAAAAAACGCGAATTTCGTTAAAGGATCGCAAAAAAAAGCATGGTCACAAAGAAGGGCCACAGAGAAACGTGACTTTCGGCAAAAGACTGCGGAAAGAAGCGAATTTCGTCAAACAGCAGCGAAAAAACAAAAAAACACGACCATTTCCATAAAAAAAAGCGAATTTCGTCAATGAGCCGCGAAATTTATCAAAAAGACGAGAAAAAAGCGAATTTCGTCAAAAAAGCCGCGAAAAAAACGCAAATTTCGACGAAGGGTTTCGTAAAAAACGCGAATTTCGGCAAAAGTTCACGAAAAAAAACTCGAATTTCATCAAAAACTCGCGGAAAAAACGCAAATTTTGACAAAGGATCACGGAAAAAAAAACGCGAATTTCGTCAAAGGGTCGCGGAAAAAAGCTAATTTTGTCAAAAGTTCGGGGAAAATGCAAATTTCGTCAAAGCGTCGTGATAAAAATCTGTATTTTATCAAAGGATCGCGTTAAAAACACATACAAATATTTGTGTTTATTATTATATGTATAGTTTTTAAACTGAAATAATATGCTGAACTTTTTAGAAATCTGGTTAACCCGAACCCACTCAGCCTGAAATTGACCTGAATATAAACAGAGTTTACCCAAACTACAACAAAAATAATTAGCAGCAGGAAGGGATTACCTCTCCTTTCCCCCTCTGCTGTAACCTTTCAGAAAATTTGCTGAGAATTTCAGATTTTTTTTTTAAACTCAGACTCAAATCTGGGGGGAAGGGGGGAGGGCACGGGTCCGATCCTGAGACCGTCCCACGTCGAAATCTGTTGAAAAGTGTTACTGTTTTTTTTTTTTTATATACTTTCATTTAAAAGAAAGTCATTATAACATAAAATCTATAAAATTGTTCTTCCAATCCCCGAAACTAAATTCTGGCTACGGTTCTTGTTTAACAATAAGTTAATATTGTAACAAACACAAAATATTTTTTGTATACACAAAATATTTTCATACACATATATAAAATAAAGACTTTGTTTATTATTTGTGCATTGCACAAGTGATAAGAAGGACTTTAAACCGTTCCAGATGAAAAATACTGGCTGCAAAATTATGACAGAATAGGAAGATAAGTGGGGGAAGGGGACATTACCGAACTCCAAAGATGTCTTTGCAGTCAAACAAGAAGTCACTGTGTATCTTACAGATACGAGGAAGTAATCGAGTGTTAAAAACAAAAGTTAATGAATATCATTCACAGTCAGCTCTTCCGCACATATATAGTGTGCCTGACTTCCGACTTACCAAAATTCTGAAGGGATTAGCTAAGGTGTCATTATGCACTAATATGGGACTAACAAGAAAGACAAGTGCGATGCATGACAAATATATATATAATTGAATTGATCTAAAAAGTAAGAAGTAAACTTTTTTTACCATTTAATCTGACCGTTTTGGCAGGTAAAAGAGGTTTAGTCCCTTCAACCCTCCGCACTCCCATATTTCGGTGTGGCATGGAGATGCGACTGAAAAATGAAAGTTAATAAGCTACTTTTACAGTCAACTCTTCCGCACCGGATTTCAGATTTAGACGAAATCGACTTGAGATTAACTGTGGTGTTACTGTGCATTAATATACCCCGCATTGACAATCTTGGCGCCCGCCGACTATGGGAAAAATTAAAAAAATCCTTAAATTAAACTACTTTTAGATTTGTCGAATTTATTTGTAGGTTTCTTGAACTCAGTATATATGTTTTCATTTATCGAGTGAAACAGTGATTTCAGTCATTTGAAAATAGATTTTGTGGTCTCAAGTAAATTTGGTCGCAGGACTGAGGAGGATATTGGATTAACAGGAAAAACAAATTCGTGGCATGCCAGAAAATAAAACAAATTTATCTGAAAAAGAAGGAATATCAGCCCTTTTTTCATTTCACTGCGATCTCTTCAGAGGTGGAATGGAGCTGTAACGTCATAACCACCGTCCCCATCGAATCCTTTGGTGAATGCTGGGGCATCACTGTGCACTAATATATGGGACTAACCAGAATAGCTGCGTCGCAGAAAAAAATTAAAAATTAATCTCAAAAGAAAGAAAAAAAACTGATTTTTTTTTTTTCATTTCATATTTGATTATTTCGGAAGAGTAAGTAACCCCATCAGCCCCTTCCCCTCATTGGGTATACTGTGGTGTAACTGTGCGTTGATATGAGACTAGCCAGAACGTGTAGTTCGTTGTATTGCAGAAAACAAGTGCATTACAAATTCATCTCGAACAAAAAGAAAAATATCAGCCTTTTTTCATTTCATTTTCGACTATTTTGGGAAGGGGCTGTAACCCATCACCCCCTTTCTACTTCTTTCGGTATAATGCAGTATCACTGTGCACTAATATGGAACTAAAGAGAAGGGAGTGTCTAGTCTGTTGAATAACAGGAGAAAAAAAATACAAATTTATCTCAAACAGAAAGAAAAAAAGCAATATTTTTTTATTTCATTTCTGACTATTTCGGGAGGAGGGGGCTGTAATTCCATCAGCCCCCTCCCCATCTTTGGTATGCTGTGATGTCAATGTGGACTAATATGGTGTTAACGAGAATGGCTATTTCGCTGTATGGCAGAAGAAAAATTACAAATTTATCTCAAACAAGAAGAAAAAAAATAGCCTTTTTTTTCATTTCATTTTCAACTATTTAGGAAAGGGACACCCCATTAACCCCTTTCACCTCTTTCGGTATAATGTGGTATCACTGTGCACTAGTATGGAACTAAAGAGAAGAGAGCAGCTAGTCTGTTGAATGATAGAGGCAAAATACAAATTTATCTCAAACAAAAAGGAAAATATCAGAACTTTTTCATTTCATGTTCGAATTTTTGGGAGAGGGCTGTAACTCCATTAACCCCCTTCTATCTTTTCGGGTATAATGTGATGTCTCTGTACACTAATATGGAACTACAGCGAAGGGAGCGGCTAGTCTGTTAAATGATAGGGGAGAAAATGCAAATTTATCTCAAATAGACAGAAAAAAATCAGCTCTACTTTTTCATTTCATTTTCGACTATTTCCAGAGGAGGAAGTTGTAATTCCATCAGCCCCCTCCCCATCTTAGGGTATGCTGTGATGTCAATGTGGACTAATATGGTGTTAACGAGAATGGCTATTTTACTGTATGACAGAAGAAAAAATACAGATTTATCTTTAAAAAGTAAAGAAAAAACACTTTTTTATTTAATTTTTCGCGATTTCTGGTTGTGTGTGTGTGTGGGGGGGGGGGGGGGGGGCTGTAACCCCATCAACCCCCTTTCTCTTATTTGGTGTCAATATGGACTAATATGGAACTAAAGCGAAGGAAGCGCATAGTCTGTTGAACGATAGGGGAAAAATGCAAATTTATCTTGAACAGACAGAAAAAATTCAGCACTATTTTTTCATTTCATTTTCAACCATTTCGAGAGGAGGGGGCTGAAATTCCATCAGCCCCCTAACTAATATAACCTGGACTAATATGGTGTTAACGAGAATGGCTATTTTGCTGTATGGCAGAAGAAAAAATTACAGATTTATCTTTAAAAAGTAAGAAAAAAACACTTTTTCATTTAATTTTTTGACTATTTCGGAAGGAGTAGGGGGGGGGGGCTATGACACCGTCAGCCCCCCTTTCTCTTCTTTGTTGTCAATGTGGACTAATATGGGACTAATGAGAATGGTTTGTCCGCTGTATAATGGAAAAAAATTAAAAAAATTTCCATAAAAGAAAGACGAAAAATCAGCGTCTTTCTATATCACTTTCGAAAATTTCGGGGGGGGCTGTAGCCCCATCAGCCCCCCCCTTGGGTACGCCACTGCTTGAAAGTCCTTGAAGCGTACGAACTCTGTAATACAGTAAAGGAATGAAGTTTACTCAAAATGTGGCTTAATTAGTAATTTTCACATTATCTGTAGCAGTATGAATTCCTCTAATAAAAATAGGCATACAGCTACCACTTGGAATATTTCAAAAACTACCCGTGCAAAGCCGTGAGTTTTTCTAGCAATGTTATTAATTGGGAAAATATGTGTGAATATTTGGATTAAGTCATCGTCAAAATGGATGATTTAATGCCTTTGCATCTGTGCATATTCGTCGCCTCAGAACAACAGTAGAACATTAGTAATAATCGAAAATGAGATGTCTGACTTACTGCTATGAAAAACTGTGTCTGCATCTAGTGCAGTGGTTCCCAAACTTTTATTGGCCACGCCCCGCCAAAGTATCTATAAAATCACTATCCCCACCCCCTCACTCTGTAAATTGTGTCTCTAATTATTTAATAAGTGAACTCTATTCACACGGTGGAAGCGTAATGGAGCCTCAACAATAACTGTTCATTTCATATTGTTTAAATTATCGAATAGGTGAATCTTCTGTCACAGATGTGTTTTTAACATAATTCTATAAATGCATCTTCGCCTTTTTATCCTAAAAAAATATCTTGAAGAGAGGTTTACATTTAGCATTAAAATTGATAACATTCACATATTGTATAATTCTTTTTTTTTAATTATTAAGAGTTGGTGGAAAAGCTTTTGGTACTAAATTTTCTTTCTATGGATAACACAATACGCAAGGAGAATTTCATAATTCTTATTTTATCAATTTTAAGTAGCCAGTAAGTAATTCCCATCATAACACATTTTTTCTGTTTTCCCTCTCCCAATATCGTTAATTGAGGGTTTGAAACCAGGGCTGCGGAGTCAGTGGGAAAAATGGACGACTCCGGGAATTTTAATAGCTCCGACTCTTTCGCTAAAAAATGAGCCTAACTGCGACTACGACTCTTTCGTTTCAAAATGGGCCTGGCTCCGATTCCGACTTCGCAACCCTGATTGAAACCCAGAGCTGACTATCCCACATTTTTATGAAAAAGGATTTTGAAGTGACAAAGCATTGTTTACCGTGACATTTATTCGCTACGTAATGAATTTTACAAATTTCGAAATTATTCAACTGATACAGGCAGTTTAATAGATTGTCCAATTTATCTTGTATATTAAGTTGCCAGTGCAAAAGTGAATCAAGTAACGTGATCACTCTGGCACTGCCAACTTAATCATCATATGCTTCCTGAAGAAGTTTTGACTCCTGGCCACTTTAAAAACTGGGTTAAAAAAGTTTGACAAAAAAAAAAAAAAATCCCAATTTCAGAAAGCATTTTTCTTGAAATTACAGCTGTTGAGGTTGGCCCACTCTGGCTATCAACGCCTCAATCGTCTTCCATGCATGTATATTTTAAAATTTAAAATGTATATGTGGTCATATAAATTTATTTACTGTGTAAAATGCCTGTACTAGAGCCATAGATATTTTTTATCTACCCACTTCCTTTTCTATTGCTATTTAAGATTTATAAATTTTATAAAGTTGGTAATATCTCGTTTTGATATTTCATGTATATTTTTAGATTAAATATGTGCAAAATAGTGAGATTTATATATATTTGTAAGTAGTTTTACGTGTAAAAGATTGTTCATGTGGCATTCATTCAGAGCGAATAGAAGTAGAAAGCTCATTTAATAAATAATCGAAAACATTAAGAAAAATTGTAAAATACAATAGTAACCAGAAAAGTTAGAAATGCTTTAATAATGTCAAAATATTTTAAAACATTATTCGTATAATTATTCTGGTGTAGGTTTATTTTTAAATTTTGATTGGGAAAATTTTTAAAATTCAATTAAAAAATTTTATTTTTAAAATTTTCTTGTATTCTTTTTATTTTCAGCCTACAACATTTCTTTTCAAATAAAATAAGGCAAAGGAAACTGAAAAAGAATGGATAAGAAATTTGGAATTGCCCTCCTAAAAAGTCAAATTGCCTCCCGGTGGGACGCACGCCCCACGTCGGTAACCACTGATCTAGTGGAACAGTAGGAAATTTTTTTATAAAACACATCTGAGATATAGTATTAGACATAACTTTATGTTTCAGAAATTGTTCCACTAGAACACGGTTATTCATAGAAATAAATCAAACATCTCATTTTTTATTATTACTAGATGTCCTACTGTTGCTCTGAGGCGACGAGTGGAAAAAGTTTTAGGCTGTTTTTTATTTAATTTATTCAAACATTGTTTTAAATAATTTCAAAATTCGCTATTTTCAGGGAGAATCAGTGAACGTTTTCCCTATAAAATTTAGCCATTTTTCTTTACAGTTGCCACATTGACATTTTCAAAATTCAGAATAATAATTTTTTGGGAATAAAATAAAAATTTTGAAGAAATAAAAAGGCAGATGAATATAATGCATACTTGACAAAATTTTTTACTGATACATGACGACTGAAATCGCCGATTATATTATTTAAAACTAACTGACCCGCCTGGCGTTGCCTGTGGGCCTTGATGAATGACCCTTAAATGAACCTCAAAATTGTATGATTTTATATCTTTAACTCCATTTTGTCTGAATTTATATTTTTAAATAAAAAAATCTCGAAAAAATATTGAATTGAAAGTACATGCTATTTTGCGTAACTTGATTTTTGGAGCCTATGCGCACCTAAAGCGAGCGAAGCCGCGGCACAACACTCAGGTTTTTACTGATTTCGTCGACATTTTCACAGATTTTTCTTTGTAAAAAATATTTCTACCCGGTCGAACGTTTCAAAATTTTTGTAGGTGATGTAAATCTGGTCTATTGATATGCTCTAAAAAGATTGTGTTAAAATGCGGATGTTTAGTTGCTTTTAGCATAGAAAAAATATTGTCTCAGTGAGGCGCGAAGTGACCTGCGTCCGCCGGTGTATTTGAAAGGGTTAAAGTTCATATTAAAGAAAAAAAAAATGTACCATCGATTAGAAGAAGGTTTCTGCTTTAAGAGCATATATATGGTTTATCGATACCTCTAAAATTACGTCCTGGAAAAGCGTTGTAATGAGGGAGAAAACTTTTTTCGGGAAAAGGACCCTTTTTAAAAGTTTTTTTTCAAAGGGTTAACTGAGACATTTTTTCGAAGTGATTGCGGCATTTGAAACGTAAGAGTATAATCTTTCGGAATATGTCTTTCAATTTTAACTGTACCGAGCGGTTTGGTCGATTTAAATTTTAAAAAATAATCAAAAAACAGAAAAAAAAGTATCTTCGCTAGCTCCCGATGCGTAAATGAATTTATGCTTGTGCGCAAGTTTTCCTTGACCGGAGATCAAATATATGCCTTTTTGATGAGAGTGAGTTGCGGTGTTTAAGTAAATAACTCAACTAATTATTTGAAATTTAAAAATCTCTGCCGGCCCGGCCTACAGGCAGAGGTAGATTTCGAAGTTAAGTATACTAATTTCACCAACAAAAACTAAATCATTATTAGATACGAGTATAAATCCACTTTAACAGTTTTATCTGTCTGCTTTTGACGAGTTTTTATTTCCTTTTTATAAAATAGCTGGTTTTATCAGAATCATGTTAAGGCGATATTAAAAAAAAATATTTTTCCATACTCAACAACTCGAAATTTTCTGGCACATTTTCAGATTCATTTTTAATAATCTCTTCTCTCTATTCTAAAAAAAAGTAACTACCGCTGTCACCGCCGCCGCCGCCGCCGCCGCCGCCGCCGCCGCCGCCGCCGCCGCCGGTTTTGAATTTTTTGTGACCGGAGGTCTTTCTTCGTTAATATTAAAAAAACTGTTGCATACAAAAATATGAAAATCGGTAGTATTATAGAAAAATGTTTGATAAACACGCTGATGCAGACAGTTTTCAAATCGAAGAATTATTTTAAGAGATATTCAATGCCAAATTTGGACAAAATCGTTCCATTAAAAAAGTTTTATAGGAGCAAAAACTGTACATAGGAATTTAATCATTTTTAGATCATTTTATGCGTCAGAATTTCCCGGTGTGCAGATTGCAGTTAGTTTTTTAATTTGAATAATTTTTCGAGGTTTTATTTCTATTTTAAATTCAAATTTTCAGCATTTCGAGAGATATATTTTACTTATTTTAGAAAATTGTACTAATTTAAACTGTTGCCAACTGTATAAAAGGCGCAAACAGTAATGTTTGCTTCAAATTAAAAATTTATTTTACACGTGACTATTATAAACAAAAAATATAAAAAGCAGGAAATCATTGAAAATTACGTCATAAAAATTATAGTTACACGTGAATTTTAAATGAGAAAGAATATTGTAAAATAATAAATTCAGTAACATGCGTTAAAAGTCCTAAATAGGAGAATTTACGTCATATTACACTTATTACGTAAAATGAACAAAAAATAATATTGCAAAACAGTTTTAATTTAAAAATTGCGCGAGACATTTACTTAACATTTTAAGATGATCATAATATTTCATTTCTAACAAAAGTATTTTGACGTGAATATTAAAAAGAGAAAGAAAAGTTTGGTGAAAATTACGTCAGATTATAATTGTCAGATTCAAATTATAATTCAATCTTCCGAAATCTTTTTAAAGGCGGTCAAATTAGTGTGCTGTTAGAGTCTGCGGTGTCTGAACGGGGGTTGACGAGCGTAGCTCGTAGGGGGCAGAGCCCCCTAGTAATAATAAAAAAAAATATGAAACATGCTGACGTGATTTTTGAAAAGATTTATAAGCGACCTGTGTTTTTATTTTTCTTTCAATTAATTAAAACTTGATTAATAAAAAATTATTTTCTGAGTAGGGCAATATTTTTCGTTTCTAACACAATCGCTTCGGGAAATTCTGTTCAAAATGCCCACTTTGACATCATTTTTTGAAATATATTCTGCCTCTATCAAAAAATCGATCATTGCTGTACATTATATAGTTTCTCAATAAGAGAATCTAGCAATTGGATGCGTTTGAGAGCAAAAATGAATTTAAAAATGACTAAGAAAATAGACAGTTTGGATTTGAATGCACCCTTAATAAGGTGATTTTTTTCTTCAACCGCTATGTATTTTTCATTTGTTTTTGCTGTAAGAATTGGCCCTATCAAAAACTTGTCTATATAAATGTTGAAGACAATATTAAGAAGATATATGATAAATTCATGGAGATTTTATATCTTGTGAATTGACGGAGTTATGAAAATTTTTCTTCTTCAACCACCCTTTTTTGTTTTCGTTTTTAATTTTTTTTTCTGTACGAATTGGTCCTATCAAAAACTTGTGAATATAAAAGTTGTAGATAATATTAAGGAGATTTATAATAAAATTAATTGGAATTGATATCTTGAGAATTGACGAAGTTACGAATTTTTTTCTCCCAAAAACCCTATTTTTTGCGCCCCTTGAGCCCATTTTTAACTTTATCAAAAATCTGTGATACATAAAATTTTGGCCCTATTTTTAGAAGTAATAAAAACTTTAAACTGATTTGATATGTACAAAAATTAAGAAGTTATGGGGGGGGGGGGGGGGTTCGGTTTTCACAAAACCCCTCCCTATTTCCATCCTCTTGGTCCGATTTTGCCCATTAACGAACTTGACCGAGATTTTATGCCCTTTGATTTTATGTATCAGTTTGGAAGAGATTGGTGCAGAATTAGGAAAGTTATCGTGTCCAGAAGAAAGTGATATATATATATATATATATATATATATATATATATATATAGATATATATAAAGTTTTTTACCGAGGGTGGTTTTGGGTTCTAGGGGTCATGATCGGTGTAGATCTGCAAAAATTTTTCAGAAATTCCAACATAGGAACGATCCCAATAGGTAGTATTTCATACGAAATCTACTTAAAATTCTGAGTCTCAGGTGCATCAGGAGACACTTTGGGCTAGCCTCACAAAACTTTTCAGCCTAGTACGTCCCGTAGTTTTTGCTAGCCATCGCACACACATACACAGACAAAGTGAAACTTTCTTTTATTAATATATAGTATTTTGCTGGGGAAGTGTGACGTCATATTTGAAATAAAATGGTCATTTTCAAATATATTTCAATAATACAAAGATCATGAATATCAATGAATACAGTAAAGTTTTGCTGTCAAATCTCACATTATGATAAGCAGATAATCTTGATTTTGTTAATATTTTGATAATTTATTTAATTTTATTTTTAACATTATTATTTGATATTTTCTATATGAATTCGCTTCGTTGTCTTTCCTGTTGCCATATATTTAGATCAAACTAGAATTTCGACAAAAATTAATTAAATTTCAACTTTTTAATGTATGTTTTTTTCTTTTTTTTTTTTTTTTTTTTTTTTTTTAAACAAGAGAAAGTGGCGTCATATGTGCATTTTCATTTATAAAACACGAATTTTCTGTTACCTGCCATATATTTAAAAAAAAATCAAGAATATATTTATTTAGGCTGACGGAACAATAAAAAAAAAAATCAAGACTACTATATTTATTTTGGCTTATGGAACTTTTTAAATACTGTCATTAGAGCTAAATTATGTTTGACATAAATTTAAATGCATATTATTATTAAAAAAAAAAAAAAAAAAAAAAAAAAAAAAAAAAAAAAAAAAAAGCGGTAAATATGTGTAAGTTAAAGATTTTTTTCGTTTTTTAATTTGTATGCTTCATCATGCTGTAATTTCCTTTTAAAATAGCTTATATCTTCCATTTTTTTTCTAAATGGGGGATGTTTTAGAATAGTAACGTGTTATATGTTGGTTTTTCGATTACGCTAATCACCTCAAAGTCATATCTGAAGTGACTTGTTAATTAACTAATTTACTCAAAAATATATAATAATATAACCACTTTAAACAACATTCCGTGGCACGAAAACATAAATTAAACCAATATTCATAAACGCAATAAATGCAAAATGGAATAAATAGAAAGGATAAAATAGAATGACAAAGAAGTAAATTTACTCAAGATTCTTAATCTTAGAAAAAGCGTATGAAATTTTAAGCGCATGAAAGAAATTTAAATGATCTTATTTAAAAAAAAAAAAAAAAAAAAAAAAAAAAAAATGGAAACGTCCAAAAATATATTTTTTACAAAGATAATTTCGTATACTTTACAATTTTGTATTAGAAAATTGGCAATGTATTTATAAAAAGTATGTAATTTTCTATTTATTGCAGCTGTGAAAAAATACCTTTTAGTAAATATTTTTTTTTTCTAAATTTCTTTTAGTATTGTGTACATGCTTAAAATGATTCTTTCTAAAATCTGAGTAAATAATTTTTAAATCTGAGTTGTTGAGTCACAAAGGGTTAAATTAATACATTGATTCTTTAAATCTTACGTGAACAAAGACATGGGTAGCAGGTAGTATGTTATATTTCATTAAATGATTAAAACTTATGTATTTTTAGCCCCCGATATGCTATTTCTTTCGGCCAGCAATTAAAGTGTCGTCTCTAAAAAATAACGTTACGTTGTATAAGCCAGCCGTAAAACAAAGCAGATGTATCACTGTACGGGATAATCTCTACTGCAATTTTTTAAACTTCTAAGCATCATGCATTTCCAATTTTTATACCGTCGTATTGGGGAAAGAAAGTACTTTTCAATGCAATTTGTTTGAAAACTGCATCTCAATTTATTTTTGATATATTAATTTCTTTATAGTTTTTAGCGCCATCTCTTTAATGTTGGCAACAGAAGTACTCCATTTCTGTAGAAAGTAAAGGAAAAAATAATAGACTATTATATATTTTTGTTGCCATTTTCCCATAATAACTGAAAGTAATTAAAATACGTGCTATTTTTAAAAAATATGTATGAATGATCTCTGATAAAACAGGAAGCTATTATGAGCTATATTTAATTTTAAGTATCTATATCAATGTTACAAACAAATGAAGGCATATAAATCCTTAGATAGCCGATGTTTTTTTTGGTCGAGTTTCTTGAATGACGACATCGCTTTTTGCTCGAATTGTGTATTATTCTGCGATAGTGACGTCATATGCATATTTTTCGGATGTTGTTTAAGACTGGATTGTAATTGTGGAATTCTTCAGCGTATGCGAGTGACATAATTTTATATAAAATAAAAGTGTGTGTTTCAAGTCTTAAAACTGAAATATGTTTTGTACTATTGATATTTATATACATATATTTTTTTTTCATTGGGGTCTACACTAAATTCTGAAAAAGCAGAAATCCTGTTTTCTAGTTTTATTTTTTATTGGTCATTAATAGATGCTGATCATGATATATTTTCGACAAACAAATATATCAATAAATTAGTTTAAGAAAAAGGAATAACAATTGTCAAATTACCTTTTTTTTTAGTTTCAGCTTTTTCCAAGTTCTGCATTTAACCCCTGTTTATATTCCCAGCGGTATCGAATTCTCTGAAATGTGTATATTGGTATCTATATTTAGAATTTGTTTTGTGTGTCAGGATTCGATAAATAAGTCAAATGACACATGTTTATCCCCTCACCGACAGGAGAATAATATCTCCCGAGAGGACAACAAATAGTTCCCTTGAATGTTCTCAAGTAATTCGGACAGAAAATTGCCGCTAATGCAGTTATATATTTTCTTTTTCTTTCGCAGAGATGTTAGAATTTTGAATTGTATATTTGTACGATTCAAACAACAAAACAGAGATTAGAACTAAACTGTATTATTATTATTATTAAGGGAAACTACCCGGTGTCCTAAAATGGACTGACTGATTTTAAAATTCAATAACTTGTAAATGGTGACAGCTATTAAAAAAAAAAAATCTTGCAGGAGGGTTACGTGAGATGCCAGGAGTTTTTTTTAACTGCAATTATCTATTTTAGCTTAAAATAGCAGCGATAGGTGGCGCTGTAAGCAATAGTCACTAAATTGGGGCCCGATTTTTAGCCTCCCTCTTCCCTCAGTTTGTTGCGAAAGAAGGGCGTTAAAATATGGAGTTGGCCCCTAAAAACAAAATTGCGTCGGCGACTGAGAACCACTCCTATATTTAACCTCCTTCTTTCGCATCAATACTTGAGAAAAGAGAGAGGTAAAAAAATCGGGCCCCGATTTAGCGCCTGTTGCTTGCAGCGCCATCTGTTGCTGTTATTTTAAACTAAAATTGAGAATCGCAGTCAAATAAACTCTTGGCATCTTACATAACCTTCCTGCAATTTTTTTTTTTTAAATAACTGTCACCATTTGCAATTTATTGAATTTTAAAATCAGTCAGTCCATTTTAGGACACCCTCTGTGTAAAACGAGTAGAGAAAAATCTGTGTGTGGTAAGTATATGTATGCGTAAACACATATCTATATTACTATTATACAGAAGAAAAGTTTGTTTGTTTGTAGGGAATAATCTCTGGAACTACCGAACCGCGATTTAAAAACTAATGGCCGTCTCTGGTCCAACATAGGCTTTATTTGAAGTCAGTGTACTACCATCCCAAAACAGGCGTAGGAACAAAAAAAGTTCTAAAATTTCAATTTCTGTGATACTGTTGAGAAACTAGATATGAAGTTGGGCATGGTGGGTTACTTTTGAGATGTAAATGCTCGCTTAGAACACAGTTTCTAAAAAAATCCGAAATTTAAAAGGGCGAAATCAACAGAAAACGTTCTAAATTTTGAAAATTTGAAAGGGTGCAAAAACAAAAAACATTATAAAAATGCAATTTTTGAAATACTGTTGGGCTAAAAACTTGAAATTTGGCATTTACATTTGAAATGAAAATGCTCGCTAATAATGGTTTTAAAAAAATCGAAAATTTAAAAGGTGAAATGAGCAGAAAACGTTCTAAATTACGATTTATTTGGGATTTTTACGTCTAAAAACTTAAAATGTAATATATATCTGTTATTACACTCAACCTGCTTTTTGTATGTAAAGATGGAATTTCGTAACCCATTTTTAACCCTCTTCCTGACAATCTATCTATATTATAAAGGACAAAAGTGTCTGTGCGTAACGCTAACGTCATTTTGACGGTGGCAACAGCAAACCATTAAAGTTAACTTTTACTTCAATTTTTTAAATTTCTAAATACCGTACATTTTTAATTTTTACACCGTCGAATAAAGGAAAAAAAATGTACTTTCAAATGCAATTTGTGTGAAAAACTATAATGTAATTTGTTTGACAACTGTATCACAGTTTACTCAATTTTTATTTTTTTTAAATAATTTTTAAGCATGATTTTTTTAAACAGGCAGACGATTTCAAAAGATAAATCTGTTTGAACTTAAATTAATAAAAATAAAATAGTTCAGCACTTGTTTCCGATTTATATTCCATAACGAAATTAAAACTTTATTAATCTAAAAATAAAAGAATATGATATAAATAAACGCGAATTTAAGGCAAGTAATCGAACCACGCTTAAAAAAGTGAAATTATCAGAATAAAAAAGGCCAGGAATCTTGGACGGTTAATTACCGGCACGAGGCCAATGCGAAAGTATCGCTTTTAATAAATTTCAAAATCTTATTTGAGTACATATTGGTATAAAAATATGTATGCTAATCATAATGTAACAAAGCTAAAAAATGTGTTATAAAAGTGATATAATACTTTTATTTAGATTAACACTCGTTTCATCGCACAAACGGCGACATTTTCAAAATCATTCATGATAGAAATATTTTTGCAAACAAATTTTAAAAACGATAACTTGGTAAAAAAAAAAAAAAAAAAAAAAAAAAAATTATATTTTTTTACCAAGTTATCATTTTTAAAATTTGTTTGCAAAAATATTTCTATCATGAATGATTTTGAAAATGTCGCCGTTTGTGTGATGAAACGAGCATTAATCTAAATAAAAGTATTATATCACTTTTATAACACATTTTTTAGCTTTGTTACATTATTGCTATTTTTCATATAAAAATGATTGTTGGTATTGTTAGCGAAAAATCTAAAAAATGTGTATTAAATGTAAAAAAATCTATTGGAGTTTTCAATTATGAAAATATACATGTTTTTTTTCCACATATATTCTGTAACCCGGGAAGCCCGGTTATATCCCCTTTGTAATAATAAATATAGAAGTTTGTGTGTTCATGTGTCTATCGTCTGTGTTCTGAAGACTGCTGCACGTAGAGCTACAAAAATTAGTAGGAAGGTACCTCTATGTGTATGTATTTATGCACCAAAAAGACCGATTTTTGATTTTTTAAATTTAATTTTTTATGCGATTTTTAGTGTTTTACCCTTTTCGCGGCGTTTTTTTCACATTATAGTAAAATGAATGCAATTTCAATCTTTTAGCCTAATTTTTGACCTCTTTTCAATAAAATTTATTTGGAATTCGTACAGAGACTTTTGAATTTTCTCGAATTTTTTAATTCGATTTTTAGAGATTTTTCACGCTTCGCGGCGATTTTCAGACATTAGTAAAAGGAATTCGGTTTCAAACTTTTAGCCTAATACTTAGTAAATTTTGCCTTCCTCGAATACATAGAAATTTATGGATGAACGAAAGGGGCACCCTTTCGTTCATCCATAAATTCGTAGGCTTTGAATTTGAATTTTGTTAAGTTGTCAAATTAGTACCAAATCGGCGCTATTTTTTGGCAGCTTAGTTTGGCTCTAACTTTGGTAATAATATATCGCCAAGTTCTGCTATCATTTAGTACATGTATGTGTGTGTAGGTATATGTATGTGCTTGTGTAAGGATGGCTTTACCTAATTTAGAATAAAAGGTCAGCGGTAAAAGGGACAACGGTAAAATGGTCATCTGGTAAAAAGGGCACGGTAATAAGGTCAACTGGTAAAAAGGTCAACGGTAAAAAAGGCAGCGGTTATAATAATTATAATTATCTATACTAATAAAATAACAAATCACTCTGTGTGCGTGTGTGTCTGTGTGCGATGGCTAGAAAAATCTACGGCACGTACGAGGTTCAAAATTTTTGTGAGAATAGCCCAAAGTCTCTCCTGATATACCTGGTTCTCAGAATTTCAAAATTCTTATTAACAGCTGAGTTATTAATTATCAACCGTCACTCACTTTCATTAAAAATCCATCTCGGACGGGAAAATCTCCGGCGCATGCGCTGATAGGAAAAATGAAGAACGAAAAAAAATATTTTCGGGGTATTTCATAGCCGTAACCAGCCTTCTGAACGGGGGGGTGCCCAGGCTCTTAAACTGAACATGTTGGATACAAACAATATCTTATATGGTAAAACCTGCTAAAACGGTACGTCATACAGCAGTTCGAATTTCCGTTTTAGACAGGTTTTCATCTTAGAAGGTATAGTTGTGTGGTACTTCTTTTAAAAAGGGCTCAAACACGATTTTTGTTTGCGTGAGGAGGGATGAGGAGGGATTCAAAGCATCAAAACTAGATCTAATGGTAAAAAAAAAAAAAAAAAAAGTAAATTTCCTTGCAGCAGTGACTTAAGACAGTTACTAAGAATGGTCACAAGTGTAAAATCTTTTGGCACCCTAACTTCTTATAAAGATTCTAAAAGGGCAATTAATCGTGCTGGAAACTTTTATAGGCATCAACAGGGGAGCACTGCATGAGATCTAAAATTATCTCAACCAAAGTCTTGTAGGTGAAGTTTTGCGGGATGATAAATCTCAGATAATACATGCGGTACACCAGTACATACGCACGAAAGTTTTCCAGAATGCGACTCCATGACATTCTTAGAGATCACCGGGGGGACCCAAGAGATTTTGGAGGAAAGTCTATACAAATAATTATTTTATTCTTATAAATAATTATAATTTTCATTAATATCGTAATTTTCCTACCTATAATCCGTGGATCAAACAATCATGTTTCGATCCAGAAATTTTATTTCATTATTGAAGTTATATTTATTGCGATTTAACAAGTTACATTTTATGGAACAAGATTTCTGGGTTCGAACGTAATTGTTTGATCCGCAGATTATAGACCGAAAATTACGGTGATTCATGTTTTTACCATAAAATGTGTCGAATATATTAAGTAGGCCATGATAATATACACTAAATTTTATCAAGATAAAAATTATACTATCATGATGCGACTGTAATAATAAAGATAGGTGCTTGTCTGTCTATGTGTGTGTATGCGCGAGCGCTGAACTCTATAAAAACAATGCAGCCCGCACAGCCGTAAGATTTGACAGGACCTGTCTTCGATATGCATGACTTCAGGCATACATGTATGCCTGAAGTCATGCATATCGAAGACAATTTCTGGAATTTTTCAATTAATGTTTTATG
The DNA here is from genome assembly GCA_963932465.1 of Maratus speciosus. Classification (NCBI taxonomy): domain Eukaryota; kingdom Metazoa; phylum Arthropoda; class Arachnida; order Araneae; family Salticidae; genus Maratus; species Maratus speciosus. The sequence continues at coordinate 182,117,482 of OZ010791.1, read as the reverse complement.
CGAATTTTTTCGCATTTTGCGGATTTTTTTTTTTTTTCAAATTAGTAAAAAAGAATCCGATTTCAATATTTTATCCAGTATAAACTTTGTCTTCTTTTCAATAAAATATTTTCGAGATTTTTTAATTTTTAACAATTTTTAATGTTATTTTTAGAGGTTTTTTTTTTTTCACTTTGTGATGATTTTTTTTTTTTTACATTCCTAAAAGAAATCCGGTTTAAAGCTTTTATCCAATTAGTTAATTTCGTTCCCTGTAGTTTTTTTAATCTTTTCCGAATTTTTAATGCGGTTTTTAGCGGTGGTTTTCATGCTTTCAGGCGATTTTTTTACTTTTTTTGAAACCGAAAAAAAAATCTCCGGTAATTTTTGCAATTGCCATGATTAAATTCGAATTGGGAGAATGTCAAATCAGTTCTTATAAGGAAGCTGAAAATTGGATTTGGCTCGAAATAAAAAACGCAACAATTCAAGATTCGCTTCTTTCGAGACAGAAGAGGTCGTAGCTTGCTCGGGAGTACGTTGCCGAAGGCAGTCTGCACCTCAATCCTAGAATTGTTTAATTCTACGTTCGTTAAAAAAAACAACAACCAACGAAACTCCACTAGTCATGAACTTTTCTTTGGGGGATAGGGTTTGAAATAACGAGCGGGATCGCGCGATTTGCGCACACAAAAGGAAAGTCCCGCATAATAAAAAATGCTGTGCAGTATTTTCCCCTCCAAATTCTTTCACAGACCAGTGATTCTTCAGTGAGTATTTAAAAAAAAAATTTGAAATCCGCGATTTTTATTTCTTTTATGGAATTTTCAAAGTCAATTCGTGAATCGGCCCCTGAAAAATTTGAGAATTTCTTCAAACGATCGTGGAAAAATATCAGAAATTTCGATAAAAGAGTGCAGAAAATAATCACGAATTTCGTCAAAATGTTGCGGAAAAAAGTAGAGAATTTTGTTAATTGGTACGGAAAGATATCGAGAATTTTCCCGATCGGTCGCGCAAAACTATCGCGAGTTTCGACAAATGACCCCTGTAAAAAAATCAGTTTCGTCAATCGGCCGCAACAGAAAATAAATTTCATCAAAAGATCGCGGTAAAAGCGAGAATTTCATCAAAGGATTGCAGAAAGAAAAAACGAATTTCGTCAAAAGATCGTAGAAAGAGAATGCGAATTTCATCAAAGGATCGTGCTAAAAAAATGCCAATTTCGTCAAAATATCGCGGTAAAAAATGCGAATTTCGTCAAAGGATCGCGGTAACAAATACGAATTTTGTCAAAGGTTAGTGGTGAAAAGTACGTATTTAGACAAAAAATCGCATAGAAAGACGTGAATTTCGTCAAACGATTTTGGGAAAAAATTATAAATATCATGAAATGATTGCAGAATAAAATCGCGAATTTGGTCAAAATTTACTGCACTCGGCTAAAAGATTGAAACCGGGTTCCCTTTTCTTACTTTCAAAAGAACGCCGCGAAACGAGAAGAAACTTTAAAAATCGTATAAAAATTTTCAGAGGAAAAAAATTACTATATTGACTTGAAAGAATGCAACTATATTCATTTTACGAATATCAAAAAATGGCCGCGGAACACGAAATTGAACCAACCAACCAACCTCCAGATTAATTTGAATTTTCTGTGCTATTATTTTTCATTTTCAAAGGAGACAGGATCTGTACACTCCCTCTTATTTCCCCCGGCTAATCGCATTTTAGAATATCGTTTCACATCTGCATTTCCTTTCAAATTTTCTTGCTTCTTTCTAGATTCTTAACTACGAAAGCAAAGAGACAAATAGTTTCTATCCTCGTCAAGAACTTGCGTTAAGGCTGTTCTCAAATCCAAAAGGGCAAATTTGTGACATAAGTTTTAATTTATTTGTGTTCGGAAATGCACGAATCTAGTTATTGTTATCTTTTGTTATTGTTCAGAAACTATGTCATCGAGCCGTTTTTTTCGTTTTTTTTGCAAACGCAATAGATCTTTCAGAAAATACTGTCTGAGTGGGCGTTTTGAACCGAATTTCCGTGCGAAAGGACAAACAGCAATCAAGAACGGGCGAAAAACGTGCTTGTCACGTGATCCAAATCACTTCTAACTCAATACATAATTGATTGATCAAAAAATGGAAAACACAGTTCGATTCCGAATCGCTTCCCTAGTCAGTCTTTCCAATTTTATATCTTTCCGTTAAAAAATAAATTTGTAAATGTGTCAGAACGTGTTGACCTTGTTGAGCAGAGCAGTTGAGAACAACCTTAATTTCTCATGAAATTGCAGAAACATGAAATAGAAAGAACGGTGTTATAAAAAATCTCCCCCAAACAAAAGACGTCAAAGTGGGATTATAAAGCCACCTTTTTGACTAACTATGACTAATACAGATTCTTGTAAATATTCTAGTTTTAAAAAAGATAAACAACATAATTTTCTTAAAAAAGAAAGAAAGAAAAAAAGAATGGGTTTCTTTTTTTATCACATTTCAAAACTTAGGCTGTTAGTCTTCTGAACTAAGCTAATTTGCTAAACTAATTAATCTCTGCTTTCACTTCTTCTTTTTTCTTTTGTAGATTTCGATTTTTTTTAAAAATAATTGTGCTTGAGTCTGCGCAAGCGGGGGGGGGGGGTGCCCGGGCATCCAGGGCACCTGGTTACGCCTATGTATTTTGTCATTGTTTATTAACTAACATCGTCCAAACCGCTTAGTAAAGTTTAAAACGGAAGACATGTTCTAAAAGATTGTACTCTTACGTCTCAAATGCTGTGATCAATTAAAAAATATATCGCAATTAACCCCTTGGAAAAAAAAATTAAAAAAGGTCGTTTTTCCGAAAAACGTTTCGCTCCCTTATTACAACACCTCCCCAGGATGCAATTTTAAAGGTACTGACAAGTCAAATATATGCTTATAAATCTGAAACCTTCTTCAAAACGATGGTGTAATTGGTTTTCAAAAATATGAATTTTAACCCTTTCAAATACACCGCCAAATGCAGGTCACTTTCCGCCTCATAAAGAAGATTTACATTTCGGTTAAACGGTTATCCTCTAAAATATGCATATTTTTTTGTGAAATTTTAAAAAGGGCTTGGTTTTAGTTATATTTACGATCCATTAACATTTCAGAGAATTCGGACAATAATAATCATTTATTTTATTATGCTAATGAAATCGACGCGACGCGGAAAAAAAAAATAAAGGCAGAAACCATTTACGCTCCGATATGGAACGTTAATTTACTAATTTTTTTGTAGCAGTCGTTGCGTAGCTGTTTAACGGCTTGGTTTTCTGTGCGAACAGACCCAGGTTCGAAACTGGATAGGGCAAAGTTGAAATTTGAATTAGGAGATTTTTGCTATTTTAAGGATTTTATTTTTCTTTGAAAGACATCTAAAGTGAAAAAAATGTTCCGACGATTCCGTTATAAACAGGCTTTACTCTATTAGAAAATAAATTTGCTGGATAGTATCTTTAAAAAAATTTATATAGCACATTTGCTTGCAGTTTTATTATTTCTTTTTCAGTATTACTGTTTCGGATGCATTTGTAATTACTTTTTCATCTAAAGATTTTAAATAAAAATTTAAAATATTAAAAGCATAATAAAATTTTAATTGAGTTTCTCAATTAATTTTGAATAAAAGAGTTTGAAGTCTCTACCTCCTCCTCCGCCCCATTCTGTATCGACCTGCGGTACAAATTTCAGGTTTAAAGAATATTATTATGGGCTTCTCAGTGCATAATTTTAAAGTTGAGTCTTAGAGTCTTCTTCCCAGACCAATACCCTCATATTTTTATTGAGGCCCCAGGGCCTTTTTTCAAACATTTACCCCCTTATTGTGCATTTCTTTAAAATATTATTTTAACGAATAATTCATATTATTCCCTAGGCTTAATTTTAATTAATTGACGATCTAAAGCGCTAAGTATTAAGACATTTTAACATGTTTCATGTTTTTTTAATTATCAATTGGCCTCTTCTGGGCCCCTTTTTATAGCTCCTTTAAAAATGGTCCAATTCAGCAACTTTTTTTTCCTAACAACTTCTTAGGTCCTCCAGTCACTATATGAGAGACAAAAAAAAAAAAAAAAAAAAAAAAAAAAAATTCTCAGGCTTCAGCTACCACTAATTTTGAATATTAATCGCTTTCTTGGGGCCCTTGGTGCAGCTTCTTTAAAAATTATCCGAATTGCTTGCAATTTTCTTTAACATAGTTGTAGCGTCCTCTGATTACTTTAAAAGCTACTAAAAATAGCTATCCAACTACATGTCAGGTATGTTCCTGCCCTGGCCCCTTGAAGTTTTTGCACCATAAATTGTTAATAAAATGCTCCTCTTAATCCGATTGCCATTTTTAGAACCCCTTTTCCACTTAGTTATTCTCACGTTTCTACATTCCAATTAAGACCACGGGGCCCCGTATGGTCCGGTCCGGGTCCCTTGAACTTTTTGTGCACCATGCATTTTTCACTTTCTAATTTTCTCTCCTCATCAGTGCATGATTTTAAAGTTGAGTCTTGGACTTTTCTTCCAGGACTAACACCCTCATATTTTTATTGGGGCCCAAGGGCCTTTTTTGAAGCATTTACCGAATTTTTTGTGTATTTCTTTAAAATATTATTCGAACAAAAAATTCATAACCTATGGTTAGTTTTGATTATTTATAGATCTAAATCATTAAGTACTAAAACATTGTAACATGTTTCCATGTTAGGACCCAGTTTTTAACTATCAGTTGGTCCCTGTTGAGCCCCATACTATAGCTACCTTAAAAATGGTCCGATTCAGAAGCTTTTCTTTTCTAACAACTTCTTACGTCCGCGAGCTACTACATGAACGACAAAAAAAAAAAAAAAAAAAAAAAAAAAAAAATTAGACTTCAGCTACCACAAATTTTGAATATTAATCTCCTTCTTGGGCTCTTTGTTGCTTCTTCTTTAATAACTATCCGATTCTATTACATTTTTCTTTAACATAGTTTCAGCGTCACTTGGTTTTCGATTGTCTCACATGCTGCCTTATGTAGCGTGGACCCAGGTTTCAGGTTCGTTCGGAAAGAAGTTTGTTGGGAACGCACGCGGAAAGCAATAGGTGCCCCCGAAATTAGGTTCATTTAAAAGAATTTCAAAAGATATAAAATCATACAAACTTTAGTTTTGTTTAAGGTTATTATTTACGGACCCCGGGCAAAGCCGGGCGGGTCTGCTAGTTATAAATATTTCAATGAACCTTAAATTTAGATATATTAGTTATTAAGGCTATATATATGTTCTGTTATAGAAAACCGATCGTAAGTTTCAAGTAAAATACGTGCTAAGGACCTGTATCTGAACCCCTATTATTGAAAGCAAAGCAATGTATTATACATATCGTTACACTAAAGCACACAAATAAATAAGTGCTGTGTATTGAAAAATTATTCTTGGCCGGAGACTTCGGCAATTCGTTAGAAGGTCTTTGGAACGGGGAGAGGGGTTGAAAAGGGGGCGTAGAGGGACAGAGAGGTTACATAAAGATGTTGAAACAATGACAAACAAATGAAAATTTTTCAAAAGTGAAGATTTTTCATTAACTTGACCTTTATAATGTAGGAGGGGCAGAGTTAAGTGCGGGTGTTGGGGGTGGTAACAGTAACTATGAGTCAAAATTTTGAGATTTGGCCCAAGAAAACAAAATTTAGGGAATGCATAACAGAAATGAAAATATTTTTCCGAAAATAATTAGATGTATTTCCCTTCCTTTCCTCTCCAAAGAAGGCCTTGGACAAAGTTTCCCTAATTATATAAAAGTTGCTGTTCTTATACATAAGCTATCCATGTAGCAAGTTGAAAGAACAGATACGCATTCTTAGACGTGTATCCGTTTCCTTTCTTAACTCTGCCCTCCCCTCTCCTACATTGTAAAGATCAAGATAATGAACATTTTTCATTTGTTTGACATTATTTCAACCCCGTTAAAATATCTGTATTTAAAGTTTTGTTTCTTTTAACTTCATGTCTTTGTCTTCCCCTCCTTTTCACCCCAAAGTCTATCCTTGGTCAAGGTTTCCATAGATATATAAAAGTCGCTGTTCTTATACATAAACTATCCATGTATGTAGCGAGTTGAAAGAACCGATACATGTGTTTAGCACGTGTTCTACTTGAAACATAGACTAATCGGATTTTTATAACGGAATATATATGTACCTTAATAACTAATACATCGCAATTTTATGTTCAATGAAGTATTTATAATAGTTATTATTTTTTTACCGGTTGCCCTTTTTACCGTTGCCTTTTTTACTTGTTGCCCTTTTTACCGTTGACCTTATTACCGTGCTCCGGCTTGACCATTAGGCGAGCCTAGATAGATGCTTACGGTCGCTAAAAGAAGAACCCGCCTAACAAAAACTGTATACGTATATATTTTTCTTTTCTTTTTTGGAGCTAGAGACAGAGCGAAATTAATTACAGATTTCCGTTCTTCGTTTTTTAAGCATAGAAGTTTACTCAATTATTGTTTGAATTTCTACAAATTTTGAAATGCAAACTTAATGAGCTCGTGTCAAGTTTGCTTCCCGAAAATGAAAACTAAATTAATTTATTAAATGTTCACTAGCGCCCTGACCGCCGCTGAGCAAAAGGACAAAATTGTAATGTTGTTTTCTGCGTATTTTTTTTTTTTTTTTTAATGCTGAAAAAAGATAAATTTTCGATATAAAAAATTGATATAAAAAATGATATAAAAAATTCTAATGATATAATGATTCTAATGATATAAAAAATTTAATTACGTATAGAAATATAATCCTTGAGAATATCAATCATAACTTAATCTTACAAAACTGGATTATATCTGAAGAATTATATTAATTTAAATAATGCTTCTGTTGCCGTGATACATACAGCTTAGTGAACAGATATATCAGTTCACGGCGGTGAACTGATGATGATAATGAACTGGCTAGGGAGGTACTTGACTATGGCTGTTACCGTTAATAAAAAATTAACATCATGCAATGAATAATATAAACTGAGTCAAACAGAATTATAGAATTTAAATTTCCTGGAGGTAAAAACAATAGACATTTTTTTTGCATCATTTTACATAAGAAATCTTCCAAAAGTGTAAATTGTTGATAAATCTACTGGCTTGTCTATTCCAAATAAAAGAATGTTTCATTTTGCTTTTGCTTCAAATTGCTTCCAGAATAATAATAATAATAATAATAATAATAATAATAATAATAAAGACAGATTTTGTAGCTCAGGATATAAAGACTCGAAGAACTTTTCCCATATTAATTAGAGATCATATCATGAAACTTCAATAAAGAATATCCATTATTTACACAAATGACAAGACTTAGAAAAACACTTAACTAAAAATTTTGCAAACGATAAACGCTTCGAACGTGTTATTGATGCGTCGAAACATTGCCGCGGTGTTTTAGAGCGTCTTATGAGGATTGCGCAGTTCTTGACATGAAATAATTTAGTATTTTGAGGACACCCAGAATAACATTAAAAAAGCAAGGGTAAAACGAACGTACGTTACGGTAAGTCTAAGTTCTGAGGAACGCTTATGCGATATGAGCCAAGTGGGACTAGTGTGAGCCAGTGTGGTGCCGCCATAACATGTACTACCAAGAAAGAGCACCGCCCAGCGCGCGTCACTTTCCCTGCACCACAAACACACCATTGGATCCTATGATCGCTACGACAGCAAAACTCAAAGACTCGAGAATTAAGCCGCGTGATGACTATTAAAAAGGAATTTAAACAGTTAATCCATGAAAAGATATTGGACATAAATGTCATTTGTGTGATTATAGCCTAATATTTTGCAATAATATTAGATCGTACCCTCAGATGTTACCTATCAAGAGCAAATGTGATGAATGATTTTAGATTTGCGCATTTCAAAGAAAAGTCGGTCGTGACAGTGGAAATATTTGTTTGATGGTGAAAAATCGTCTGCGGTGCATTGTATTTATATTGCTTATTTAGATATCTCATTTTATTGAGAATTTTTTTTTAAATAACATTCTGTTATTAGTGTTGGAAAGTGTTTCATAATCTATTGTCCGATGCATGATTTTTCGTTGTTGTTTCTACTTGGATAGATTTGCAATCCTCCGATCTTCCAATACCTTTGCAGCTATTTAAAAGAGAGTCATTCCCTAAGGGGGCATTTTTCTTTTCTCTCATTTTGCTTCTCTCTTGTGAGCTATTTATTTTTTCGATGTTATTCGATCGGTTCTAGATTTTGTGCTTCAGATCTTTCTGTCAGCTTTCACGGAGAAAGGCAAAAAATGCATAATCCGTTTGTAAATTAATTGATCAAAGTTTAGATCATTTTTATTAAGAAACTGTTAACAGTAATACATACATGTTTAAGAAAGACAAGCTACTAATTTAAATTAAACGCAAAAAACGGATTCGAGTGGGAGATCATTGGACACCGTGACTAACTCCCTCCCCTCCCCCATGAACATATTAAATTCCTCACAACAGGATATTCTTACGAATGGAAACACGCATTAATATTTAACAAGAAAGAAAAAACATGCGTCAAACATAAATTACGAAACATTTTCCAACGCATTCAAAGTACTGTAAAAAACCTTCGCTATAGATGATCTAAATTAGAGGTCTGCACGGGCCCGGGCTTGGCCCGAGGCCCGTACCGGCGGAATGGAGGAGAATTTTCAAACGGGCCGGGCCGGGACGGCAGAATTAGGACAAGTTTTTCAACAGGCCTGCCCGGGCCGACAGACAAAATAAACGGACCGGGCCGGCAAAAAAATTGAACGGGCCTGCAGGGCCGATAAAAAAAATTAATCGGGACTATCGGCCCGATATAAGAATTTGAGAGAAGCAGATAAAATACGAGGCCATTTCCAATGAATATGACTTTTTCGAGAAGTATAAATGTGCGTTACGAGCCGATGCGAGTTTAACAACATCAATACAGAAATGTAACATGTCCATCGTAGAGATCGGCATCGTGCAGTTCCATGATGCCTGATGCCGGGTTTAATTTTTTAGACAGACTTGTGGCGGGACGGAACTGGTCTTAATCGTTCTCAGGATGTGTAGGACAGGTATTATCTTTTGTAAAAGTATTAATAGCGATAATGAACTTCTGTTAACAGTATCTTTGGAAATGTACCTTAAGGTGGTTCTCATATTTACTGCTCAACAATGCGAAACTTTCAGACACATTTTCTGACTCATTTTTAACTATAAAGGCATAAAATTGACAGGCCTGAGTATTGAAGGCATTTGGAATCGAATAGCGTTTCCATTTTTCATAAAGTACGTACAGAGATAACAGAGACTCTTGTCACGTGACTGTACGTTTTTCTCCTTTCCTGTGCTATCGCTTCCGGAAATTCGATTCAAAACGCTAACTTTGGCAGTATTTTCTGAAAGATATATTACTTTTATCTAAGAAAACAATGGCATTTAATGGTTTCTGAATAAGAATACCTGCCAATCTCATGCGTTTCCGAAAAGAAATGAATTCATAAATGTATCAAAATGTAGCTCCTTTGGATTTGAGAAAAGCCTTAAAAATGACAGAAATATTTTCACAAATCTACTTTTTATTATAATCTTCAAAAGTTATCATGTTTTTTAACCCTTTATTCTAAACTACATTAATCTTTTAATGAACCCTTATTTAAATTTTGAAACGTCTGTAGAGACGTTGACTAAAACACTAAGTAATCGTTAATGTTTACTATTGTGTGTTTTCTATTTTGCGAACACATAGTAATTTAAAATACACTGTAAAATGTTCCCATAAATATGCATGTAGTATTCATTAAAAGAATCTTAATTGTATGTCGAGAAAAAACGGAATTTTTTGTAGAAATTGAGTCGGGCCGGGCCGAGAACGGTAAAAATGTAAACGGGCCGGGCCCGGGAATTCCGGATCGTGCAGACCTCTACTCTAAATAATAACGCTGTTGAAAATACCCGTTCAGTAATTTCCGTCAATAAACGGAAACGTATTGGAATTTTTTTGTGTATCCCTGTATATGATCTATAGCAGCGTTTCTTAAACTGTGGTCCGCGGACCCCTGGGTGTCCGCAAGCTTACAGACGGGGGTCCTCAAACTCAGTGTCAGATTTTTTTTCTTCGGCAGGAATTTCTGTATCTGAAGCTGTGGATAAATGCAGGACTTGAATTCTAATCTAGGATTTTTAATAAACATAAATAAACACCTAAATCTAAATCTTTCAAGGGAGACATTTCAATACTAGGGAAGGAATTTTATAAGATTGATAAAATTCCTCCTCAAGACTTTTGGGGTATTTACAATATAAAATGCCAGTCTGGTTTGCCCTAAATTGGACAAACTAAATGACAACTCCGTTACAGAAGTTATGAGCACATAAACTATGTTAAGAAAAAAGAATGACAAAAATCCTCTGTTGTTTCTCTTTGTCCGGTTGAGGGTGTAATTTCAACTTTGATTCGGCCACTATTATCAAGAAATTCAACAATCTTTCAGATTTAGATTTTTTAAAGCTGTTCATATTCATAAATTTAGAAACTCCCTGGTCAAAGTTTTTTACAGTGTACCTCACATCTCACCTTTCTGGGTGGATTTGTTATATCACGATGCTTCACTACCACTTTCATCTCATTGATTGCTGGAACATGGTGGTCTTTCGGTTCATCGTTTATTGACATTTTGGTTTCCCTCTTTCAATTTTTTCTTTCAGTATCAGTATTCAGTATTTCGTCTTTCAGTATTTGGGAAATGTTGATTGTATTTTATACACTGATGATGTAAGTCCTAGTACTCACGAAACGTATACTTCTGTTCATTTTCATAGTGTTTGATTTGCATATATTATGAGTTCAAACGTCGGTTTTTTAGTGATTTAGTTTTCCCAAACAAGTTTTTTTATTTATATAAGTTCTATACCATTAAATTATTATTATTATTATATTACATTAAGAAAAAATTTGTTGGGGGTCCCCGAAATGCATCTCATATCCAAGGGGGTCCGCGAGATTACAAAGTTTAAGAAACGCTGATCTATAGAATTTATATACATCACGTAATATGGAAACGCATACCGCAACTGAAAAAGCGCAGGTCCAGCAACTTCGCTCATACACAGTACTGTAACCGAATTCTTTTGTGTGTCCCTGTAAATGAACGATAAAACTAACATGCCACGGTCAGACGGGACTAAAGCTGCGTTTTGATTATCCTGCAAAAGACCATCTAGAAAAACCCATAAATTTTATCTTTGAACTAAGGAGTAGCTCCCGACAGAAATGACAAGAACAACCGATTGCTAGATTTGGCGTTTAATCGCCAATGTAATAAATGTACTTTAGGTGCTTTTTATTATTTATTATTTTCTGTTATTCTCAATTCAATTATATATATATATTAAACAAAAACATAATTTGAAGAATAAATTAAAAAAAAACAAATTTTATTTCTTACATTGTTTAAGCCTGAGAAGGGAGAGATATTAAGTTATTTTATTCAATTAGTTCTACATTTAATGTTAATTTTTTGTAACAAATTAGTTAAGCCAATTGAAGATTTAAAAAAAAAAAAAAAAAAAAAAAAAAAAAAAAAACTAGAGAACAGGAATTCTGCTTTATCAGAATTTAGTGTCGCCTCCGGCATTTCCATTACTTCATTTTCTTCTGATGGACTGATGGCTTCTATTATTATGAAACAGCCATTATAAATGAAGTGTTAGGTGAAGATGAAGAGCAGCCTTAAAAAGTTAGAACTCCGATTTTCTGGTCAGAATGGGGGGGGGGGGGAGAAATGGCCATAATTGTTTTTTACGGCTACTCTTTCATCTTCACCTAACACTTCATTTATAATGGCTGTTTCATAGTAATAGAAGCCACCAGTCCATCAGAAGAAAAGAACTCGGTTAAGCGGGACTCTACTGCAGTACAAAACATATTTAAATTTTAAGACTTGAAGCACACGTTTTATTTTATGTAAAATGACGTCATTCGCATCCGCTTAAGAATTTCACACACCGACAGTAAAGCATGCATAGTACATCACTATCGCGAAATAATGCACAAATGCAGCAAAAAGATATCGTCATTCAAGAAAATAGAAAAAAAAAACAAAAAAAAAACGGCTATCTAATGATTCATCGATACTTACAATTAAATATAGTATATAATAGCTCCATTGTTTTAACAGAAATCATTCGTTTATATTTTTTTTTCAAAATAGCACGTATTTTAATTACATTTTCTTTCGGTTGTTATGAGAAAATGGCAACAAAAATATATAATTAATATTTTAAAACTATTTTTCTTTTGCTTTCTACAGAAATGGATAAAATGCCGTTGCCAATATTAAACAAATGGCTCCAAAAACTACAAAAAAAAAAAAAATAAATAAATAATAATAACAATAATATTTCAAAAACACATGGAGATACAGTTTTCAAACAAAGCGCATTTAAAAGAACCTTTTTTTTCCCAATACGACGGTATAAGAACTAAAAGTGTGCGATGCTTAGAAGTTTAAAAAATTGCTAAAGAGTATTTAATCGTAATGATTTGTTTTACAGCTAGCCTTGATAAGCTAACGTTATTTTTTGGACACAAAATAAGCTGGGAGAAAGAAATAGCATACCGGACCGGAGGTTAAAAAAAAAAAAATCATACAATATGATACTTAAAACACCTTAAAAAATGAGATTCCGTTCAAATGAAATCGAAATAAATCTTCGACTTCTTCCATTTTTAATTGGAAATATTTGTATTGCAGATTTTGTATTATGTTTATGACAATTCTGAATAAAATGATAAGATGCATGCAAAATACAAAACTTAAAAAAGTCTAAGATTTATTTCGATTTCATTTGAACGGAATCTCACTTTTTAGGGCGTTTTAAGTATCATATTGTATAATTTTTTTTTTTTTTAAATCTTCAATTGGCTTAACTAATTTGTTACAAAAATTTAACATTAAATGTAGAACTAATTGAATGAAATAACTTAATATCTGTCCCTTCTTGGGCTTAAACAATGTAGGAAATAAATTTTGTTTTTTTTTAATTTGTTCTTCAAATTATGTTTTTGTTTAATGTCTAGTTTTTTAATAACTACAGCACTCAGACGAATGCATTTCAAAATTAATAGAGAGTATCATCATCAGGCTTTGATGTATGCGGTATTGCATAACAATATGGGATGTAGTTTACCAATGTGTAATTCAAATGTTTCACCACTGTAGTAATGCAGGTTGCGGTAGTTTGGGCAAAAACTTCCAATCTGGACGTAAAAAATCTATAATAAAAGCATAAAAAATTAACTTAACTTAAATTTTGATACCCTATTTCCCACTCAGGAACGCTTTGAATGTAAATGCAAATTGTGTTGAATCCTTACTGATAATATATAACAATATTATAGCTGTGATTCAGTAAAAAATAAAAAAATAAATGTTTTACTTAAATTTTTAAACCTTATACTCACCCAAGGGGTGATGTAAACACATCTGAAAATTATTACCTAAGTTTAACTTGGGGTATAAATAGTTCTCATCTCGGAAAAAATACATTTTAAAATTTAAGTTATGTAATTCCCCACTAAGTTCGCTACCTGCGTAAAAATAGCTATTCATTAGAAACTTTTTACTAAAATATAAACTTGACCAAAGCAAAAAACTTATTCTGAAAATAACCCTTATTATTTCCACTATGACGCCATATTCACCTTTTTAATTAAAAAAAAAAAAAAAAAAAACTAGCTCAGTTTAATTTTTTACGTGAAAATCTTTCAACTAAAAAGAAATAAATTATTGTTACGGCTTTTGAAATTTTTGCAACAATGAAGTAAAAATGTTACATTTTCTATGAAAAATGTCCGTTGATTTTCAATGAAAAAAGCGAAAATTGCAATTATTAAGAAAAATATTTGAATAATGCAAAAAAAAAAATTGGCCCATGTTTCTCTCTGGGTTATAATTCACGCATATGCAAAAGCATTTTATCATTTGTTTTGACCCTGGCGTCAGGCAAACGTTTTTACACTTTAAATTTATAATATCATTAGAATTAGTAAAGAATAAAAAATGAATGGCATCAGGGACAAAAAGGTGGGAAGAAAAAATGAAAAATTTATGATCTCCATAGGCTTTTCCATGTTAAATTAACATTGAGAAGTGACACTGGAAATAAATAAGTATTGCGCTGCCGCGCAATACTTATATATATATTTTCTCAATTATATATATATGTATAT